>JACEFZ010007839.1:355000-473267 GCA_014155875.1 Cepaea nemoralis
GTCATCACATACCGGGCGTCCCTTGGTTGAGTGGTCAAGGTCATTATATACCGGGTGTCCCCTAGTTGAGTGGTCAATGTCATCATATACCGGGTGTCCCCAGGTCGAGTGGTCAAGATCATCATATACCGGGTGTCCCCAGGTAGAGTGGTCAAGATCATCATATACCGGGTGTCCCCAGGTAGAGTGGTCAAGATCATCATATACCGGGTGTCCCCAGGTCGAGTGGTCAAGATCATCATATACCGCTTGTCCCCAGGTAGAGTGGTCAATGTCATCATATACCGGGTGTCCCCAGGTCAAGTGGTCAAGATCATCATATATCGGGTGTCCCCAGGTCGAGTGGTCAAGATCATCATATACCGGGTGTCCCCAGGTCGAGTGGTCAAGATCATCATATACCGGGTGTCCCCAGGTCGAGTGGTCAAGATCATCATATACCGGGTGTCCCCAGGTCGAGTGGTCAAGATCATCATATACAGGGTGTCCCCATGTCTAGTGGTCAATGTCATCATATACCGGGTGTCCCCAGGTCGAGTGGTAAAGGTCATCATATACCGGGTGTCCCCAGGTCGAGTGGTAAAGGTCATCATATACCGGGTGTCCCCAGGTCGAGTGGTCAAGATCATCATATACCGGGTGTCCCCAGGTCGAGTGGTCAAGATCATCATATACCGGGTGTCCCCAGGTCGAGTGGTCAAGATCATCATATACAGGGTGTCCCCAGGTCGAGTGGTCAAGATCATCATATACCGGGTGTCCCCAGGTCGAGAAGTCAAGATCATCATATACCGGGTGTCCCCAGGTCGAGTGGTCAAGCTCATCATATACAGGGTGTCCTCAGGTCGAGTGGTCAATGTCATCATATACCGTTTGTCCCCAGGTCGAGTGGTCAAGATCATCATATACCGGGTGTCCCCAGGTCGAGTGGTCAAGATCATCATATACCGGGTGTCCCCAGGTCGAGTGGTAAAGGTCAACATATACCGGGTGTCCCCAGGTCGAGTGGTCAAGAACATCATATACAGGGTGTCCCCAGGTCGAGTGGTCAATGTCATTATATACCGGGTGTCCCCAGGTCGAGTGGTAAAGGTCAACATATACCGGGTGTCCCCAGGTAGAGTGGTCAAGATCATCATATACCGGGTGTCCCCAGGTCGAGTGGTCAAGATCATCATATACCGGGTGTCTCCAGGTCGAGTGGTCAAGATCATCATATACCGGGTGTCCCCAGGTCGAGTGGTCAATGTCATCATATACAGGGTGTCCCCAGGTCGAGTGGTCAAGATCATCATATACGGGTGTCCCCAGGTCGAGTGGTCAAGATCATCATATACCGGGTGTCCCAGGTCGAGTGGTAAAGGTCAACATATACCGGGTGTCCCCAGGTCGAGTGGTCAAGAACATCATATACAGGGTGTCCCCAGGTCGAGTGGTCAATGTCATTATATACCGGGTGTCCCCAGGTCAAGTGGTAAAGGTCAACATATACCGGGTGTCCCCAGGTAGAGTGGTCAAGGTAATCATATACCGGGTGTCCCCAGGTCGAGTGGTCAAGATCATCATATACCGGGTGTCCCCAGGTCGAGTAGTCAAGATCATCATATACCGGGTGTCCCCAGGTCGAGTGGTCAAGATCATCATATACCGGGTGTCTCCAGGTCGAGTGGTCAAGATCATCATATACCGGGTGTCCCCAGGTCGAGTGGTCAATGTCATCATATACAGGGTGTCCCCAGGTCGAGTGGTCAAGATCATCATATACCGGGTGTCCCCAGGTCGAGTGGTCAAGAACATCATATACAGGGTGTCCCCAGGTCGAGTGGTCAATGTCATCATATACCGGGTGTCCCCAGGTCGAGTGGTAAAGGTCAACATATACCGGGTGTCCCCAGGTAGAGTGGTCAAGGTAATCATATACCGGGTGTCCCCAGGTCGAGTGGTCAAGATCATCATATACCGGGTGTCACTAGGTTGAGTGGTCAAGGTAATCATATACCGGGTGTTCCCAGGTCGAGTGGTCAAGATCATCATATACCGGGTGTCCCCAGGTCGAGTAGTCAAAATCATCATATACCGGGTGTCCCCAGGTCGAGTGGTCAAGGTCATCATATACCGGGTGTCTCCAGGTCGAGTGGTCAAGATCATCATATACCGGGTGTCCCCAGGTCGAGTGGTCAAGATCATCATATACCGGGTGTCTCCAGGTCGAGTGGTCAAGATCATCATATACCGGGTGTCTCCAGGTCGAGTGGTCAAGATCATCATATACCGGGTGTCCCCAGGTCGAGTGGTCAAGATCATCATATACCGGGTGTCCCCAGGTCGAGTGGTCAAGATCATCATATACCGGGTGTCTCCAGGTCGAGTGGTCAAGATCATCATATACCGGGTGTCCCCAGGTCGAGTGGTCAAGCCGTCCCCAGGTCGAGTGGTCAAGCCGTCCCCTGGTCGAGTGTTTAAGTCGTCCCCTGGTCGAGTGGTCAAGCCGTCCCCTGGTCGAGTGGTTAAGTCGTCCCCTGGTCGAGTGGTCAAGCCGTCTGCCCCGTTCCCTAAGGATGTGGGTTCGCTTCTGGACCTAAACATTCGATTGTAGAGTGCAATTTTGTCTTGGAGTGTCGTGGGGTTCGTCGCAGGAGCCACGGAGTACGTGCACAGTGCCACGCTTAGGACAGATGTCTAGCAGCTCTGTGGTGAGAGACCCAGCTTCATGGGATAAAACCCGGTGCAATGAAGTCGATACTTTTTGCTTTTTAATGCCATGTAACCCAACCAACGACCAAGTCGTAACATTAACTAACTAACTAACCCAACCAAACAATGTTACGACTTGGTCGTTAAGTAACTGATGCAGTAAAAGTCTCTAGGGCACTGGGGGTAGTGCATGTAGTATCAGCACAAATAACTGCAGTGTCTGGAACCCACAAGATAGGACATACACTGAGTACATTTGAGGACAATATAACTGGACACTCTCTTGTCTGGAACCCACAAGATAGGACATACCCTGAGAACATCTGAGGACAATACAACTGGACACTCTCTTGTCTGGAACCCACAAGATAGGACACACACTGAGAGAATCTGAGGAAAATATAACTGGAAACTCTCTTGTCTGGAACCCACAAGACAGGACATACCCTGAGAACATCTGAGGAAAATATAACTGGACACTCTCTTGTCTGGAACCCACAAGATAGGACACACTCTGAGAATTCTGAGGACAATATAACTGGAAACTCTCTTGTCTGGAACCCACAAGACAGGACATAGATTGAGAACATCTGAGGACAATATAACAGGACACTCTCTTGTCAGGAACCCACAAGATAAGACATACCCTGAGAACATCTGAGGACAATATAACTGGACACTTTCTTGTCTGGAACCCACAAGATAGGACATACCCTGAGAACATCTGAGGACAATATAACTGACACTCTCTTGTCTGGAACCCACAAGATAGGATATAACCTGAGAACATCTGAGGACAATATAACTGGACACTCACTTGTCTGGAACCCACAAGATAGGACACATATTGAGAAACCTGAGGACAATGTAACTGGACACTCCCTTGTCTGGAACCCACAAGATAGGACACACACACTGAGAACATCTGAGGACAATATAACTGGACACTCTCTTGTCTGGAACCCACAAGATAGGACATACACTGAGAAAACCTGAGGACAATATAACTGGACACTCTCTTGTCTAGAACCCACAAGATAGGACACACACTGAGAACATCTGAGGACAATATAACTGGACACTCTCTTGCCTGGAACCCACAAGATAGGACATACACAGAGAACATCTGAGAACAATTTAACTGGACAATCTCTTGTCTGGAACCCACAAGATAGGACATACCCTGAGAACATCTGAGGACAATATAACTGGACACTCTCTTGTCTGGAACCCACAAGATAGGACATACCCTGAGAACGTCTGAGGACAATATAACTGGACACTCTCTTGTCTGGAACTCACAAGATAGGACAGACACTGAGAACATCTGAGGACAATATCACTGGACACTCTCTTGTCAGGAACCCACAAGATAGGACACAAACTGAGAAAACCCATAACTGGACACTTTCTTGTCGAGACCCTATAAGGCAAACGAAATAGCGGAGCAACTGAAACAACGGAGAAGATAATTAAAAGCAGATATGAACAACGGGCATGGATTGAGCTGCAGGAGTGTGCAACAGTTGGGACGGCTGGCCTGAGATGGGTGTGGGTTCATGCCCCATTGGCTGATGAAGGACAGAGGAAGAAGAAAGATATGGCTGATCATGACAGTGGTCAGGAAGTCAAATTAATTACTGCTGAACATTCAGAGGGAAAGACAAATATAACAGGAGTACATCAAGCATCTGGCAATCCGATCTTCCTTGTTGAGACCTCACTTGAAGGGGTGCAATCATGCAGATATGGAGGTGGTAATGCAAGCACAACGGGTGAACAGATAAAGATATATAAAGTTTCTTGCAAGATGGAATACATACTCATCTACGACATGCTGTCACTTGCAGTGAAATCCAATGTGTTACAGTTCTATATCAATCAATCAATCATGTGCCATGCCGGAAAGCGTGGGCGGTCATGACTCGCCATTTCACTCGATCACCAGAGTCGTGGATCAGCTCAGTGTTCCTGTCTCGATCATGCCATGTGGCCAAGCCATCCAGCTATTTACTTCTCGGTCTTTCCCTTGGTCTGTTCCCTTCGATCTTGCCAGTTGTCACTAAGTTCTCCAATCCATTTCTTCTCATAACATGTCCAAAAAAGTTTATCTGTCTACGTCTAATTTCTCTAATAAATTTACGATTTGCATTTGTCTTATGTAGGACTTGGTCATTGGTTTTTCTGTCTGTGCATGGTATTCTTTGCATTTTCCTAAGAAACCACATTTCTGCAGCCATCAGATGTTTTTCAGCTTGACTGCTCATTGTCCAAGCTTCACATCCATATAAAAGTACAGGTTCAATGTAGCATCTCAACACTCTTTTTCTCGTTCCAATTGACATATTTTTATTGGTCAGTATGTTTTTCATCTTGCTAAAGGCTACTTTCGCCATGGCGATTCTTGTTCTAATCTCTACAAGGCATCTCCCATCAGATGTTATGACTGTTCCTAGATAATTGTACCGATTCACTTGTTGAAGAATATTCCCATTTACTTGTTTATTACATTGTGGTATTTCGTTCTTCCTAGTGACGATAGAGTTAGACATGTCAACATGGTGGATATGCTTGTAGATCTACAACTTGATGGGAAAGACATTAGACTTATAAAAAATCATATATTTTAAACAACAAGCTGCCATAAGGATTGATAATGAAGTGGGACAATATCAGCCCATTAAGAGAGGTGTTAGGTAGGGATGTCTAATGTCTCCAGATCTTGTTTCCCTATATAGTGAAAATATTTTCAGAAATGTAGAAGATATAAATGGAATCAGCATTGGAGGACGAAACATCAATAACATTAGATATGCAGATGATACAGTATTGATTGCCGATAATGCGCAGGACCTGCAACAATTAATAAACGCGGTTGTTGCACACAGTGAGCAACTGGGATTAGAATTAAATTGTATAAAAAAAACACAGATTATGGTCGTCACTAGAAGAACGAAATACCACAATGTAATATACAAGTAAATGGGAATATTCTTCAACAAGTGAATAGGTACAATTATCTCGGAACAGTCATAACATCTGATGGGAGATGCCTTGAAGAGATTGGAACAAGAATCGCCATGGCAAAAGTAGCCTTTAGAAAGATGAAAAACATACTGACCAATAAAAAGATGTCAATTGAAACGAGAAAAAGAGTGCTGAGGTGCAACATAGAGCCTGTTCTTTTGCATGGATGTGAAACTTGGACAATGAGCAGTCAAGTTGAAAAAACATCTGATGGCTGCAGAAATGTGGTTTCTGAGGAACATGCAAAGAATACCATGGACAGACAGAAAAACCAATGACCAAGTACTACAGGAGACAAATGAAAATCGTAAATTGATTAGAGAAATTAGACGCAGACAGTCAAAATATTTTGGACATGTTATGAGAAGAAATGGATTGGAGAACGTAGTGACAACTGGCAAGATCGAAGGGAACAGACCAAGGGGAAGACCTAGAGGAAAATACCTGGATGGCTTGGCCACATGGCATGGTCGAGACAGGAACACTGAGCTGATCCACGACTATGGTGATCAAGTGAAATGGCGAGTCATGGCCGCCTACGCTTTCCGGCATGGCACATGATTGATGGATTGATTGATTAATGACGACCATAATCTGTGTCTTTTTACAATTTAATTCTAATCCCAGCTGTTCACTGTGTGCAACAACCGCATCTACTAATTGTTGCAGGTCCTGCGCATTATCTGCAATCAATACTGTATCATCTGCATATCTAATGTTACTGATGTTTCGTCCTCCAATGCTGATTCCATTTATATCTTCTACATTTGTGAAAATATTTTCACTGTGTAGGGAAAACAGATCTGGAGACATTACACATCCCTGCCTAACACCTCTCTTAATAGGCTGATATTGTCCCACTTCATTATCAATCCTTATGGTAGCTTGTTGTTTCCAATAAATGTTTTTTATAAGTCTAATACCTTTCCTATCAATTTGTAGATCTGCAAGCATATCTACCAGTTCTATATAAAACCTGTATACATGTATGCATGTCAAGCGAGGGCAATAAGCAAAGAAGCTGAGAAATATGCAATGACAGTAAAGATGTGGTGGTTTCATGGCAAAAGTCACGGAATATTATGACTGATATGCATGCCTCATGATGATGACCAGTGACCATTACGAAACAACGGTTCTGACCACAGAAGGATGGACGTGTGACGAGTTACCTGGGCGTTGGCTTGACTGTGTGATAAAAACTCGTCTCCAATTGGCGGGAATTGGAACCAGGGGGCGTTCCCAACATTCCTTGGGTCACCTCCACCAACGCTACCGCCGCGACCTTCACCACCACCACGACCTTCACCTTCGACTCCTGGTTCTTGAGGTCTCTTTTCCACACCGTTGTCCAGCAGCCGGACCTGTCGACAACAACACTTTGTTATTGATCAATCACACACACTAGCAGTCACACTGTTGTCAATCTCATGTTGTGTCGAAGGATATCGTGTCTACTGGGTGGTTGTCTGCTTGGATGGGTGGATGGTTGGAGGGTGGATGGTTGTATGGTTGGACGGTAGATGGTTGTATGATTGGACGGTGGATGGTTGTATGGTTGGACAGGTGATGGTTGGATGGTTGAACGAGCAGATGGTTGCATGTTTGGAGGGTGGATGGTTGGAGGGTTGATGGTTGTATGGTTGAACGAGTAGATAATTGTATGGTTGGAGAGTGGATGGTTGTATGGTTGGACGGGTGATGGTTCGATGGTTGTATGGTTGGATGGTGGATTATTGCAGGGTGGATGGTTGTATGATTGGAGGGTGGATGGTTGTATGGTTGGACGGGGATGGTTGTATGATTGGAGGGTGTATGGTTGTATGGTTGGACGGGAATGGTTGTTTGATTGGAGGGTGAATGGTTGTATGGTTGGACGGGTGATGGTTGAATGATTGGACGGGTGGATGGTTGTATGGTTGGACGGTGGATGGTTCGACGGTGGATGGTTGTATGGCTGGACGGTGGATGGTTGGATGGTGGGACGGGTGGTATGTTGTATGGTGGGATGGCTGTATGATTGGGCGGTGGATGGGTTGTATAGTTGACAGGTGGATGGTTGTATGGTTAGACATTGAGTGGTTTGACGGGTGGATGGTTGTATGGTTGGAGAGTGGATGATTGGACGGGTGGATGGTTGAAGGGTGGATGGTTGAAGGGTGGATGGTTGAAGGGTGGATGGTTAGAGGGTGGATGGTTGTATTTTTGGAGGGTGGATGGTTGGAGAGTGGATTGTTGGAGGGTGGATGGTTGGAGGGTGGATGGTTGCATGGTTGGAGGGTGGATGGTTGTATGGTTGGAGGGTGTATAGTTAGAGGGTGGATGGTTAGAGGGTGGATGGTTGTATGGTTGGACGGGTGGATGGTTGTATGGTTGGAGGGTGTATAGTTAGAGGGTGGATGGTTAGAGGGTGGATGGTTGTATGGTTGGACGGGTGGATGGTTGGAGGGTGGATGGTTGTATGGTTGGAGGGTGGATGGTTGGAGGGTGGATGGTTGGAGGGTGGATGGTTGTATGGTTGGAGGGTGGATGGTTGGAGGGTGGATGGTTGGAGGGTGGATGGTTGAATGGTTGGAGGGTGAATGGTTGGAGGGTGGATGGTTGGAGGGTGGATGGTTGCATGGTTGGAGGGTGGACGGTGGATGGTTGTATGATTGGAGGGTGGATGGTTGGAGGGTGGATGGTTGGAGGGTGGATGGTTGCATGGTTGGAGGGTGGACGGTGGATGGTTGTATGATTGGAGGGTGGATGGTTGGAGGGTGGATGGTTGCTTGTTGGACGGCAGATGGTTGGACGGGTGAATGGTTATATGGTTTGAGGGTGGATGGTTGTGTGGTTGGACGGCAGATGGTTGTATGGTTAGGCGGGTGGATGGTTGTATGGTTGGATGAGTGGGTGGTTGGACGGGTGTTTGGTTAGATGGTTGGGCCCGTGGATGGTTGGACGGGTGGGTGCATGGACGGTTGAATGGTTGGATGGTTGGACGGGTGGAGAGTTGGATGGTTGTTTGGTTGGATTGGTGGATGGATGGACGAGTGTATGGTTGGACGGCTGGATGGTTGGATGGTTGCATTGGTGGATGGTTGTATGGTTGGATGTATGGATGGTTGGATGGTGGATGGTTGGATGGGTGGATGGTTGTATGGTTGGATGGTTGGGCGGGCGGATGGTTGGGCGGGCGGATGGTTGGACGGGCGGATGGTTGGATGACTCGATGGTTGCACGGGTGGATCGTTGGATGTATGGATGATTAGATGTGAGAGTGTTTGGATAATTGAATGGTTGGTCGGGTGGATAGTTGAGTAGTTGGATGATGGATAGTTGGATGGATGAATAGTTCGACGGGTGGCTGTTTGGATAATTGGATGGATGGATAGATGGATGGATGGATTGACGGGTGGATGGTTGGATAATGGGATGGATGGATGGTTTGATGGGTGGATGGTTGGATAATTGGATGGATGGATAGTTGGATGGATGGATGGTTTGATGGGTGGATAGCCCAGAAAACAACAGGATTATATCAGAATGAGACTGTTGTAAATATTATCTCCGCAGGGACTGTGATGAACTCATGTCCCCCTCTTCAAGATAAGAAACAAGTGGGATGTGTAAGGTGGGTACTGGAACCTATCACTCGTGGAGCGAAATATTGGGATGTCAGCGGACCATGTTCCAACACATCACATACAGACTTGTGTAGAGTAGACCAAGATGTTCCAACACATCATACAGAGACTTGTGTGGGGTAGACCAAGGTTGGTCATCATCCCCCCACAGCCGTCAGGTATTTCATTGTCAATAGATTACCACCCTGTGCTCAGCGTGATGTGATGCGATGTATTGTTATGTGATGTGATATGATATAATGTGATGTTGTTTTACGTTGTTTTATATGATGTGATGTTATACTATGTTATGTGATGTTGAGCGATGTCAGTACATACAGGACAGTCCCATAAAAACCGGAAGCCACAAAGATGTCCTCCCATGTCAGAAGGCCAAGTCTCATGGGTGGCCAGGAAGAACACCCAGTACCGCCAGAGGCCAAGGCACAACAGCCAGATTGCAATACAACATAGGAGTCACATTTCAGTGGCATGCACTGTGTCTTTCTCTGACATCTTTAGCGCGCTTGTGTGTGTGTGTGTGTTTGTGTGTGTTTGGGTCTGTATGTGTGTGCGTGTGTGTGTGTGTGTGTGTGCGTGTGTGTGCATGTGTGTGTGTGCGCGCGCGCGTGCCAGCCTTGTTTTTGCCGCCTACATAAGTATAGAAAAGTGAAAATAACTACCGTATAGAAAAGTAAAAGCGACTAAAGTATAGAAAAGTGAAAGCAACTAAAGTATAGAAAAGTGAAAGCAACTAAAATATAGACAGGTTAAAGCAACTAAAGTATAGAAAAGTGAAAGCAACTAAAGTATAGAAAAGTGAAATCAACTAAAGTATAGACAGGTTAAAGCAACTAAAATATAGAAAAGTGAAAGCAACTAAAATATAGAAAAGTGAAAGCAACTAAAATATAGAAAAGTGAAAGCAACTAAAATATAGAAAAGTGAAAGCAACTAAAATATAGAAAAGTGAAAGCAACTAAAATATAGAAAAGTGAAAGCAACTAAAGTATAGAAAAGTGAAAGCAACTAAAATATAGAAAAGTGAAAGCAACTAAAATATAGAAAAGTGAAAGCAACTAAAGTATAGAAAGTGAAAGCAACTAAAATATAGAAAAGTGAAAGCAACTAAAATATAGAAAAGTGAAAGCAACTAAAGTATAGAAAAGTGAGAGCAACTAAGGCAACTCTACTGGGGGTGAGAGGGGCGGGGTCGTGGAGAAGACAACGAAGAAGAAATAGAAATAAGGTAATAAACAAAATAGAAAATAAAAATAATGAAATTACAACAACTGAACAGATTGTGTGCCAATAGTAGGTGTGGACCGAACACAAATGGATGGCAGACAATGGGAAATAGGGTGTGCATCCCAGAATTGAGTTGAAAATTGTATTATAAAACAATGGGAAATACTATAGGGTGTGCATCCCAGAATTGAGTTGAGAATTGTATTATAAAACAATGGGAAATAGGGTGTGCGTCCCAGAATTGAGTTGAGAATTGTATTATAAAACAATGGGAAATAGGGTGTGCGTCCCAGAATTGAGTTGAGAATTGTATTATAAAACAATGGGAAATAGGGTGTGCGTCCCAGAATTGAATTGAGAATTGTATTATAAAACAATGGGAAATAGGGTGTGCGTCCCAGAATTGAGTTGAGAATTGTATTATAAAACAATGGGAAATAGGGTGTGCGTCCCAGAATTGAGTTGAGAATTGTATTATAAAACAATGGGAAATAGGGTGTGCGTCCCAGAATTGAATTGAGAATTGTATTATAAAACAATGGGAAATAGGGTGTGCGTCCCAGAATTGAGTTGAGAATTGTATTATAAAACAATGGGAAATAGGGTGTGCGTCCCAGAATTGAGTTGAGAATTGTATTATAAAACAATGGGAAATAGGGTGTGCGTCCCAGAATTGAGTTGAGAATTGTATTATAAAACAATGGCAACATTTAGGACTGCATATAAGCCGACGGCAGATACAGGAATTCGCTTGAAACGATTAATGATCCGATGACACTGAATCGGTTAAACCAGAAGCCAAGTGGAAGCACAGAAGAGGAATGCGAGACTGATCAGGGATGAAACAACTGAAAGCATAGAAGAGGAAGGCGAGATAGATCTGACGTTAAACAAGTGGAAGCACAGAAGAGGAATGCGAGATAGATCTGAGGTGAAACTACTGGAAGCACAGAAGAGGAATGCGAGATAGATCTGAGGTGAAACTACTGGAAGCACAGAAGAGAAATGCGAGATAGATCTGAGGTGAAACAACTGGAAGCACAGAAGATGAATGCGAGATAGATCTGAGATTAAACAACTGGAAGCACAGAAGAGGAATGCGAGACAGATCAGGAATGAAACAGAAGAGATAGCACAGGGTACTGGTCAGGTCTCCAACACCCTTGTGGGATGAAAGACAGTAAAAGATAAAAGAAGAAAGTGTTTTACAACGATGATACAATGTGCAGTAAAACACCGCGGCTGAACTGTCTAACCTGGGCGCAGGAAATGTCGGTGTAAGGATACTGTGGCCTGCTGCTCTCCCCACCTACCCGGCCGGCGTTCCATCGCTTCTTGGGTTGGGTGGTCAGTACCGGGGCGCTGTCCTTCTCCAGAATGATGTCCTTGACGCACAGAACACGCGCCATGAAGTCGATCATCAGCTGTGGATGGAAGAACAGATGTGGATGTCAACCACAACTTGAAACAACACCACGGAAAGTCGTTAAATACCGGACATTTTATTGTAAAGTATATGGACGAGTATTAACAACACAATATTTTATTTCACAACACAAACTGGCCCTTAAGCAATACCCCATTAGGAGTCGTGAGGATCGAGAAGTTTGCTCATGCGCAATAGCGATTGCAAAATGGCTGCTCCACTCTCGACTTTCACAGTGAAAGAACAACGAGGCATTATTAATATTGTTGTGGTCAGTGGATGTGAAACGTGAAATTTAAAGAAGAATGATGGTTCAGTATGAAGACTATTGCTTGATTCAGTGTGAGAGTGTATGAATGGTTATACATATTTCAGTATGGAATACAAGCAATTAAAGACACAGGAATCTGCTGGGAAAGTTATGATGACGATCTTTTGGGATATCAAGGGCACTATATTAATGCATTTCTAGGAAATGGGTGGAACTGTGACTAGTGCTCGAAACAGTGACATGCTTGTGAACAAACTGAAGCTCACGATATGATCGAAACGCGGGTACTTCTCTCAAAAGGAGTATTGTTGCTGTACTACGACGTCCACCCTAATACGACTGCACATACAGTGGATACACGACGTGCTCTGAAATGTAAAGTCTTGAAACATCCAGCATACAGACAAGACTTGGAGCCATCCGGTTTTAATTTTCGAAAGAACATTCGCTGGGTCAGAGGTTTGTAGATGACAACGAGGTTATGCAGGTTGTGCAAAATTTGTTTAAGGCCGCACCCAAAAACTTTTCCAGCCCATCTGTCTGGACTACCTCTCATTTTCCATCAACATTCCAGCCACACAACCCATCATCCAGAGAGGTAACAGAAGGTAATGTTGTTCGACGCCATGGCCTCAAATATACTAGGTCACAGTGCCATTTGGATCAACTCTCTTCATCTCGGCCGTATTCCACTCCAAAGATACCTAGCCTCCTTATCACGGGGTCGACACCAACGCTGCATGCCCTGGGTCAATATTCCAGTGTGGATCGTGAAGTAAATGCCAGCCTTATGTCGGCACATAACTACATCACCACCTATAATTAATTCTTCCTGGTCTCCAACCCAGTATCCATGCACTGGTATCCCATGTTGACAGCTCATCTATCATGTTGCCTGCCTCTGCCTCTCAGGTAGGCGAGACATAATCTTGAGCTGACCAAATCGGCTTACGTGTGACGACTGTCTAAGAGCAGATAATACATTTATAAAGGCTATTAAATTTTGGAGCCGAGGATATTAAACTACTGTAAATAAAGACACCAATAGACAATATAACACATTTGCTGAGACAATGTCAATACAAGAAAATGGGAAATACAATGTGTGCAGCAGAAAATTGATGATTATCTTGATGGAGCATTATTTTGTGAGCTTATTTAGAGAAGTAATATTCCTGCATTAATCAATCATGTCAGCTTTCATTGTCCCTGGCTCATAGACATTATTCTCAGGTGACATTCACTTCTGTCCTCTAGGAGTCCGCGTGGGGAGACAGGATAAGAGCGTCCGCTCAGACATTTCCGGCGCGCTGATGGCGGGGTAGGGGGTTCAATCCACACACTGGTATTAAGCTGGACTTAACGTTAACTTCTCGTATAGAAAGCAATGGCAAACTACTGAACGTATAGTTGGTTAGAAAATCTACCTGGGGTTGACGGCAACATGCCGCAGAGGACAGGCAACATCGGTCATGTGACCTACAGTAGGTTGTTAGCTTTTAGTCAACATAGGTCATGTGTCCTACAGTAGTCATGGTTGTTAACTTTGAGTCAACATAGTTCATGTGTCCTACAGTAGTCATGGTTGTTAACTTGGAGTCAACATAGTTCATGTGTCCTACAGTAGTCGCGGTTGTTAACTTGGAGTCAACATAGGTCATGTGTCCTACAGTAGTCACGGTTGTTAACTTGGAGTCAACATAGTTCATGTGTCCTACAGTAGTCATGGTTGTTAACTTTTAGTCAACATAGTTCATGTGTCCTACAGTAGTCATGGTTGTTAACTTGGAGTCAACATCTATCCTACAGTAGTCACGGTTGTTAACTTGAAGTCAACATCTGTCCTAAGTAGTCACGGTTGTTAGCTTTTAGTCAACATAGTTCATGTGTCCTACAGTAGTCAAGGTTGTTAACACCGAGTCAACATCTGTCCTACAGTAGTCACGGTTGTTAACTTGGAGTCAACATCTATCCTACAGTAGTCACGGTTGTTAACACCGAGTCAACATCTGTCCTACAGTAGTCACGGTTGTTAACACCGAGTCAACATCTGTCCTACAGTAGTCACGGTTGTTAACTTGGAGTCAACATCTATCCTACAGTAGTCACGGTTGTTAACTTGGAGTCAACATCTATCCTACAGTAGTCACGGTTGTTAACTTGGAGTCAACATCTATCCTACAGTAGTCACGGTTGTTAACTTGGAGTCAACATCTGTCCTAAGTAGTCACGGTTGTTAACACTGAGTCAACATCTGCCCTACAGTAGTCACGGTTGTTAACACTGAGTCAACATCTGCCCTACAGTAGTCACGGTTGTTAACACTGAGTCAACATCTGCCCTACAGTAGTCACGGTTGTTAACACTGAGTCAACATCTGCCCTACAGTAGTCACGGTTGTTAACACTGAGTCAACATCTGCCCTACCGTAATCACGGTTGTTAACACTGAGTCAACATCTATCCTACAGTAGTCACGGTTGTTAACACCGAGTCAACATCTGTCCTACAGTAGGCACGGTTAACACTGAGTCAACATGGCACAGCTTGTCCCGGCTCACAAACTGTCTCAGATTGATCAAGCTTCACGTGTTACCGTGACCCTAAGGGAGGCAAAGAACTGTAACACCACAACCTACAATGCATACCGTTAGAGGCGACTAAACAGGATACCGACTGTGTGTTACCGGAAGCAAGGGATAGTACCACACTGTAACCTGCCATGCAGGTCGTAAGTGGCGATGAAGGAAGTTTGGGCTTGAGGTTGGCTTCCACATTCTGTAGAACAACATAGCCGCGACATCCAAGTAAGCATGAGCAAGTCCAATCAGGAAACAAGAATCACCCAGCCAGCGAAAGAGAACTGGAGGCTCTTCTAAAAGAGGCATGGCGGGATGCAGAGAAGCTGCAGGGGTTCGGATCCCAGATTGTATTCCTTTCACCAAGGGAAATTTCTAGAGTTCGCACCTGGAGAGTTAGAACCCTGTATGAATCAGGTCAGACAGTGCGGGTGGTGGAGAAGATGCAGCGCTTAGATATTTGCATTTTGGGGTTATGTGAGGACAGGACGGGGCACACAGTTTTCAAGCACAGGTGAAAAAGTATTGTTCTCAGGTCATACAGAGAATTCTGCAACAGTTCTGCGTGAAGACAGTTGCTCGACCAGGACCAGTCCTGAAGACAGGAATCGAAAGGCTATAAAACACCGTCCTGGTGGATGTCTCAACATTTCATAAACTATGGATATAACGTGACCAAAGAAAAAGCCTTTCGTATACAGCAGAGCAGGCTAAAGCCGCATTTCAGAAAATGAAGAGAATCTCATGCAATAAGTCACTATCACTGAATGTAAGAAAGAGAGTGCTGAAGTGCTTTATAGAACCTGTTTTGCTGCATAGCAGTAAATCTTTGAATGTATATGAACAAATTAGGAAGAACTTAGAAGCAACAAAAATGTAGTTTTTGAGACGAATGTTGCGAATTCCTTGGACAGCCAGAGTAACTAACAACGATTGCCTGAAAGACGTTAATGAAACTAGAACATTATATACAACAATAAGAAAGAGACAAACAGCTTTCTTCGGTCATGTGATGAGAAGAGAGGCATTGGAGAACATCGTGACAACTGGAAAGATCGAGGGGAACAGAGGCAGAGGAAGACCAAGAGAAATGATGCTGGATGGATTGAGACGGTGGCATGGAGGAATATCATCAGCAGAGTTGATCCAGAACACCAAAGACCGAGATATGTGGAGAGTCATGAACGCCTATGCCAGCTCGCAGGGCACTTGATGATGATGATGATGATGATACAGTATTCGACGAACAATACATGATTGCTCAAAACATAGTGACGCGTTAGCAATTAGGCCGTTCCAGCTGATTTTGTGCAAACAGAATGAGTTTGTATTACATGTGAAATTACCGTGGGGATAACAGATGTTTCATATTCGAAGAATGCCTGCGACTATACGTTTTAATTGTTTCAGCTTAAGTACTATTCATTTATCACTACATATGATATACAACTCTGCAGTGTGCACCTGGCGAGATGCAGCCAACTATGCCAGGCAATAAATCGTGCAACATATTGTTTGTGGATTCTGTGTTTACATTTCCCTAAGGAAATACATTGTGTTGACAGTTTGACTGTATCAAATGGTTAGATTCACAGAGAGGAGAGAAATGACAATATGAAATGAGTAGATTCATAGAAAGGAGAGAAATGACTTACTACTCTCAGACACTTAGGTACTCTGTTGATGCGGACGCCCCGGAAGTGCATGTTGGCCACCACGCAGGCCAGGATCTCCGAGATGGTGATCATGAACATGTTGATGCAGAAATAGACTCCTGGAGATGAGAGCAACACGGGGCACTGTAGCTTCTGCTGGGGTCTGTGTGTGGCGCGCGCGCGCACACACACACACACCTACACACACACACCTACACACACACACACGGACACCTACACACAAGGACACCTACACACACGTAGATATATATATATATATATACACACACACACACCTACACACACACACACACACACACACCTACACACACACGGACACCTACACACACACACGGACACACACACACACACATACACACACAAGGACACCTACACACACGTAGATTTATATATATATATATATATATATATATATATATATATATATATATATATATATATATATACACACACACACACACGTGTAGGCACACACACGTAGATATATGCACACACACGTAGATACACACACGCACGTAGATATACACACATAGATATTCAGACACACGTAGACACACACACACACGTAGATACACACACACACACACACGTAGATATACACATACGTAGGGACGCAGAGGTGTTTCCAAGGCACCAGGGCCGGGTTATATACTGGCCAAGACCTATTGACGCGTCCTCGCCGAGCGTCCTGGGCAACAGGTCCCTTCGGGGTCCTGGCTGAAGTCAATAGGATCGCCGATTCCTCCGAAGTCGGAGAGTGTCTGCCTGTACGGCGAGGAACCACCAGTCTGCACATCAATAAGCCAGACATGGGACAACGGATACTCACGCAAACCTCAGGTCCTGTATGACATCACACTGATGTTGGACAACAGGATGCCTTCATCCGACATACAGGACTTCACGCTGGAGCTCAAGCCAACGAACACAAGCAAGCAAGCAAGCACATACGTAGATATAAACACACACGTACATATACAAACACACGTAGATACACACACAAACACACGTAGATACACACACAAACACACGTAGATACACACACAAACACACGTAGATACACACACAAACACACGTAGATACACACACAAACACACGTAGATACACACACAAACACACGTAGATACACACACAAACACACGTAGATACACACACAAACACACGTAGATACACACACAAACACACGTAGATACACACACAAACACACGTAGATACACACACAAACACACGTAGATATATGCGCACGTAGATACACACACACGTAGATATATACACACGTAGATATACACACACGTAGATATATACACACGTAGATATACACACACGTAGATATACACACACGTAGATATATACACACGTAGATATATACACACGTAGATATATACACACGTAGATATACACACACGTAGATATATACACACGTAGATACACACACAAACACACGTAGATATATGCGCACGTAGATATACACACACGTAGATATATACACACGTAGATACACACACAAACACACGTAGATATATGCGCACGTAGATATACACACACGTAGATATATACACACGTAGATATATATACACACACATACACACGCGTATATATATATATACACACACGTAGACACACACACACACGTAGATACACACACACGTAGATACACACACACACGTAGATATATACACACACTTAGATATACACACATGTAGATACACACACACGTAGATATACACACACTTAGACACACACACGTAGATATACACACCCTTAGATATACACTCACGTAGATATACACACACACGTACATATACACACACGTAGATATACACACACACACGTAGATATACACACCCTTAGATATACACTCACGTAGACATAAACACACACATACATATACACACACGTAGATGGCAGGCCCAGTTAGTATTATAAGCGTTTACGCCCCAACACTAACTGCAGCATCAGAATCTAAAGACAAGTTCTATGACGACCTTAGCAAAGAAGTCAGTCAAACACCAGAGAAACAACATCTTTTTATCCTGGGGGATTTCAATGCCAGGGTTGACTCCGACCACAAATCTTGGCCTTCATGTCTAGGACAGTTTGGCGTTGGGATGATCAATGACAACGGACAACGACTCTTGGAATTCTGCAGCCACCATAATCTGTGCGTGACCAACATCTTTTTTGACACGAAACCTCAACACAAGGTGTCATGGAGGCACCCCAGATCAAAGAACTGGCACCAACTCGACCTGGTGCTCACTAAACGCAGCAACCTCCGCAATGTACGGCTGACTCGCAGCTATAATAGTGCTGACTGCGACACCGACCATTCACTCGTCTCCAGCCAGGTGAAAATAAAGCCCAAGAGAATCTACAGAAGCAGAACAGAAGGAAGACCACGCATTGACACCAGCGGCACTCAAAATAAAGAGAAGGTCAACAAATTCATGCAGGCTCTAGCGGATACTCTGCCTGGCCCCACAAACGGAAATTCCACCGAGAGATGGAGTCATTTTCGCGACACCATCTATAATATAGCACTATCAACATTTGGCAAGAAGCAAACTAAGTCAACTGACTGGTTTGAAGCACACTCTGAAGAGATGCTCCCAGTCCTGGAGATAAAGAGACATGCACTCTCAATGTATAAAACATCACCTTCAGAGAAAAAATTGCAGGCGTTGCGAACGGCCAGAAATAGAGTACAACAGATGGCAAGAAGATGTGCGAACAGGTACTGGCTACAGCTCTCTGCTCAAATTCAAACTTGTGGAGACACTGGAAATATAAGAAGAATGTACGAGGGCATCAAGCAAGCTGTCGGTCCATCAAAGAATAAGATGGCCCCTTTACGATCAACTGAGGGGGTAATCATAAAAGATCGAGCGAAACAAATGGATCGCTGGGTAGAACACTACTCAGAGCTATACTCATTGGATAACACTGTCAGTGAAGAAGCTCTGGAAGCCATCATTTATCAGTCCGCCATGCATGCCCTGGATAACGAACCTTGCCTCACAGAAATCAGCGAAGCACTAGACTCTCTCAAATCAGGCAAGGCACCTTGAAAAGATAGTATTCCACTTGAAATTTTAAAATGTAGCAAAGATACAATCCTCCCAGAACTGTATGCAATATTTCAGCTCTGCTGGAAAGAAAAATCAATACCACAAGATATGAAATACGCAAACATCGTTACCCTTTATAAAAACAAAGGCGATAGAAGCGACTGCAACAACTACCGTGGCATTTCCCTACTCATCATTACAGGCAAGATTTTTGCCAGAGTAGTCCTTAAAACCAGACCAGATGGAAATAGAGGAAGAGGCCGACCACGTAAACGTTGGACGGAGGGAATAACAGAATCCATGGGAATGTCGATATACGAAGCCCATAACCTGGCACTCTCACGAAGTTTATACTTCACCTCGACACCGCAAGGTACAAGAGGAACATGATGAGATGAGATGATGAGTCCTTAAAAGATTACACATTCTTGCTGAAAGAATCTACCCCGAATCGCAGTGCGGATTTAGACCCAACAGGTCCACCATCTTTATGATTTTCTCACTCCGGCAGCTCCAAGAGAAGTGCAGAGAACAGAGGAAACCATTATATATTGCCTTCATCGACCTCACAAAGGCATTTGACCTCGTGAGCAGAAGCGGCTTTTTAAAAGTCCTTGAAAAGGTTGGATGTCCACCCACCCTTCTTAGTCTCGTGAAATCATTTCACGAAAACATGCAGGGGACCATTTTATTTGACGGCTCAACATCCCAGCCATTCAGCATCAGCAGTGGAGTAAAGCAGGGCTGCGTGCTTGCTCCTACACTCTTTGGTATCTTCTTCGCTGTTCTCTTAAGGCAGACATTTGGGACTGCCACTGAAGGCATATACCTCCAAACAAGATCTGATGGCAAACTTTTTAACCCATCAAGACTCAAGGCAAAGACCAAAATAAGATCAACATGCGTAAGAGAACTACTTTTTGCAGATGATGCATGTCAGGGGCTTATATGTAAGTAATAGTGTAAGTGCCGGTATGTAAGCGAGAGTCAGTGTAAGCATAGCTGAGGTCAAGGGCAGTAGGAGACGTCACGGCTTGGCTAACGGACGGTCAGGCAAGAAGCCCGTGGACAGACCCAGGTGATGTGGGAAGGTCAAGGAGGACGGAGTCAGTGTGTGTGAGACAGCGGATAGTGACGGACGTGTGGAGATCTAGCGAGTGATAGAACGATAGAACGAAAGTGTTGTGACGGATAGATGGAGATGAACGTTGTGTATTGATATTCGAGGAATGTACTAACTGTGATATGTGCGGGATGATGTGAGGCTGTGGTTGCGAATGGTCATACGGGCGACAGTGTAAATATCGCCCATGTGAGCGAGCGTTTGGCTGCTTGTGTCGAATGATTGCTTGAGCGTGAAGTGCGACCATATTGTCATCCTGTAGTATAATGTAATAAAGGGTTGTTCAGGAGATAGCTCCTGCGAGTTTCCGATTGCAGTCATGTGTTATTAGTATATGTGTCGTAGATGTTGTAATTTGCCTGTCCAAGTCCAGTGAGCTAGAAGGAGCAAATAGTTAGGACTCTGACAATGCAGCACTGACTACTCATACCGCAGAAGATCTCCAAAGGCTCATAGATCGTTTTGCAGCCGCCTGCAAAGACTTTGGGCTCACTATTCGCCTAAATAAAACACAGGTGATGGAACAAGATGCTGGTGCGCCTCCGTCAATCAAAATTTCTAATTACGAATTGAAAGTCGTCCACGAGTTTGTGTATTTGGGGTCGACAATATCAGATAATCTTTCATTAGAGACAGAAATCGACAGACAAATTGGAAAGGCAGCTACAACATTTTTCAGGCTAGCTAAAAGAGTTTGGGAGAATAATAGACTATACAGAGCGTACAAAAGCTCAAGTATATAAAGCTTGTGTTGTTAGCACACTACTCTATGGGTCTGAATCCTGGACCCTGTACTCAAGACAGGAAAGGAAGTTGAATTCTTTTCATATGACATGTCTGGGACGTATCCTGGGCATAACATGGAAAGACCACATAACAAACAAACAGGTGCTTGAAAGAGCAGATATTACCACAGTGCACACCCTCCTCAAGCAGAGACGCCTCCGGTGGCTGGGCCACGTATCTCGAATGGAGGATGAACGTATTCCCAAAGATCTCCTATACGGAGAATAGCCACAGGAAAGAGGCCAACCGGAAGACCCCAAATGCGATATAGGGATGTGTGTAAACAAGATATGAAAACCCTTGGAATAGATCAAGACACGTGGAAAAGAGTTGCAACAGACAGATGCTCCTGGAGAAGAGATGTACGAAACGGACTGGTGCTCTTTGAGCGCAATCTGATCCAATAAACTGAGGATAAGCCGCACAGGCTTAAAACGCAGTCACTTACTGCGGGACTTGCCTCGTCTTACAGATGCGGAAACTGTGACAGGGATTGTCATTCTCGAATTGGACTATACAGTCACCAGCGGTGCTGCCAGGCACCTCCCAAGCGGCACAACTCTATAGTACTTCAGGTCTGAAAGAGGCCTACTACTAGATACACACACAGGTAGATATAAACAAACACGTAGATATACACACACGGTTATACACACACACGTAGATATACACACACGTAGATATACAAACACTTAGATACACACACACGTAGATACACACACACACACGTAGATATATACACAGTTAGATATACACTCACACGTAGACACACACACAGGTAGATACACACACACACATATGTACACACACACGTACACACAAGCAGACACAGATTCGCAGGACGGACGTATAGATAGATAAATAGACAGATAGATAGACAGATAGAACGAACGAACGAACGGACTTTATTTTTAAAGGATAACAAATTGGGCACGCAGGCCCGTGATATACACATCTGTAGACTATCTACAGACAGACAGACAGACAGGCAGGCAGGCAGGCAGGCAGATAGATAGATAGATAGATAGATAGATAGATAGATAGATAGATATACAGACAGCTAGACAGACAGATAGACATATAGATAGACAGATAGATATACATATAGACAGACAGAGAGAGCGAGTGAACGGACGAACTTTATTTTCAAAGGGTCACAATTTGGGCACGCAGGACCGTCCTACATTTGGCCCCTCCAATCACTCATCTGTCGTTCATAATTATACATGTTACATTTACATAGAAAAACAAAATTGTCAAGTGAATGTTGTAAATATAAACAACGCATATCACCATGCTATGAGACAGACAGGAAGGCAGACGCACGTACACGCACACATTCATAAACACATTCATACAATCCTGCAAAAACACTTACATCATTTACCCAAACTCGGCTAGTTATACACCCACTCGATAACACCCAAACACACACTCCATCGCATACACATATACTTTCTCACAATCTCAACCTCACTAACAACAGTTTTCACATATACACGTGCGCGCACGCACGCACTCAAGCGCCTGCACACATACACACACATACAAAGACCGACGAATAAACAGGCAGACGGACAGAAATACGGACGGACAGACAGTATTTTAGACCGGATCGTAGACAAAGAAATCAACATGAAAACACAAAGATAACCATATATCTGCACTCCCATGTTTGTGTGTGTGTGTGTGTGTGTGTGTGTGTGTGTGTGTGGTTGTGTGTGTGTGCGTGCGTGCGTGTGTGTTTGTGTATAGCATTACACTCATCTTGTGGAAGTGATATTGAAATATTCTACGCGAAAAAAAAGCACCACACAATGAACACTGGGCGGCTATTCTGGCTATTTCAGTTCCTTGTGTCCTGTTTGCTGCCAGGGTCTCCGCTGCCACGGCTGCCCCAGCTGTGATAAGCCGGCACAGCTCAGTTTACGGCCGGTCAACACTCACAGCCGACCCACAAACACAAATTAGAATCAAATCGATCTGTAATAAAGAGCCAAGTTTGCGCTCTAATTTGCCAGTCGCCGTGGTTGATCCGTGGCTGTATTTTAGAAAGGAAACTTTATCATGTTCAAATTTGCCCGGGCGAGTCTGGCTGGGCAGTCGTAGTTGTGTGGGTCTCAGTTTTGTGGCAAGGACAAATTTATCCCCGATTGCAAGTTGCTTTTGTAAGATGTGAACCTTTGTTGTCGAGTTATTTTAGATTTTTTAACCAAATTAAATATTTTTAAACAAAAATAAATATCTGTAATATATGCCCAGAATAAACGTGCTTTTACGTTTTTTGACAGAATCTAATCAATAGATATGCATTTTGCAAAATATGATTTAACAAAATCTATCTTGCACATTATACACAAATCGGCGGGAGTTAAGGGGAAACCATCTTTGTATGTATCCCCAGTTAATTATGTTTCTCAACAAACTGGCTGTAGAAAGTGTATAATTATGGGCTATACCTTGAATAACAGGCAGGCAGAAATAATGGTGATATCAAAGAAACAAATCGAGGCTAAATGTGCACTTAAGATAAACGGTGTTAATTTGGGGCAAGTCGGGAATTAGGGAGCATGGACAACATCAGATGGAAGATGTATAACAGAAGTAAAGAATAGGTTAGGACAAGCAAAAACTGCATTCTGCAAAATGAAGAGTGTCCTTGTCTTTAGATGTAAAAAAACAAAACAAAAAACAAACATGCTTGCATGTTCATGGAACCATTTCTAACATATGGCTGTTAATTCTGGACAATGAGCAATTTAGCCAAGAATCCATAGAAGCTATAGAGATGTGGTTTTTGGCCACATTATGAAGAGGACACAAACTAGCACACATTGTGACAAGCGGCAGGATCTGTGGAATTAGAAGTAGAGGACAACAACCAGAGAAAATTCTAGACGATCTGATGTCATGGCACGGCAGGGTGTCAGTGCATACGTTGATGCATGTTGGAGATCGCAAGATGTGGAGAAACATAATCGCCCACATCAGTCGGCAAGGCACTTGATGATGATGATCTTGCAGCCATCGCTTTGAACTGTTTCTGTTTAAACATTCACTAAATGTTGAAATGACTTGGCCATATTACTGCCATGATTTCTTGTGGAACATTGGTCGCCAAATGTTGAAAAGGCTTGACCATGTTACTGTTTATAAAGTCTTCACTTCGATTTCAGTTCACGTTTCAGAACTGTGTTTTGTTAAATTTTCCTCTAATTTGTCGCATTTGATCTTTCTTCTGTAATTTAATTTCACGGGAATAATTATCTTCCATCACCACGTGTCCATTCCAAGTAGCAGTTTACCCGATTTCAACTGCCTCTCTCCCCTTTTCATCTCAGCAAACAATGTCCAAAGTTGCACAAACATGAAAGCTCAGTCTTACCAATGAGTGGGATCTTGGAGGCAGCCTTGGGCGTGGACTCGGCCAGGAGGAGAAGCAGCACGAAGAATGCCACAAAAATGTTCATGCCTGTAGACAGACCAACAAAAACAATTCACAGTCGATCCAATCATAGCCTTAGTGAACCTACATACAGCTGCACATAATTTCGTCTGAACTAGTTACATCTATACCCCACCTACAGATGCTGCACTAGGTTACAGTACGACCCACAGCTGCACATAATCTCGGCTGAATAAGTCACATCTATACCGAACCTACTCAAGCTGCACCAGATCACAGTACGACCCACAGCTGCACATAATCTCGGCTGAATAAGTCACATCTATACCGAACCTACTCAAGCTTCACTGGGTCACAGTACGACCAAGCACAGCCAGAGCAAAGCTACTCACAGCTTTACCAAACCACAGACGAACCAGCCAGAGCCATAGTGAACACAACTGTACCCAATCACAGCCGAACCAGCCAGAGCCATAGTGAACACAAGCTGAACCCAATCACAGCCGAACCAGGACAGCCACAGCTGACCAACTCACAGCTGAACTCAAGACACCCTGGTTAGTCACAGCCATAACTAACCTACTCAGTCTTACTAAAACACTGAGGAACCTGTCATCGTCAGATACTCACCGAAAAATATCGCACATAACAGCAAATACTTACCGAAACTTATCATAAACAACCCTATGTACTCACCTGAATCTAGTACACACAACGCCAGATGCCTAAACCTAGTACATACAATCCCAGGTACTCACATAAACCTAATACACAAAACCTGAGATACCTACAACTTGTAAACTAGTACACACGCATAGATAGCACACTAACTGTCAGACACTCACCTAAGGTCAGCACCACACACTGCCAGGCACTCACTTAGGGTCAGCACACACACACTGCCAGGCACTCACCTAGGGTCAGCATACACACACTGCCAGACACTCACCTAGGGTCAGCATACACACACTGCCAGACACTCACCTAGGGTCAGCATACACACACTGCCAGACACTCACCTAGGGTCAGCATACACATACACACACTGCCAGACACTCACCTAGGGTCAGCACACACATACACACACTGCCAGACACTCACCTAGGGTCAGCACACACATACACACACTGCCAGACACTCACCTAGGGTCAGCACACACATACACACACTGCCAGACACTCACCTAGGGTCAGCACACACATACACACACTGCCAGACACTCACCTAGGGTCAGCACACACATACACACACTGCCAGACACTCACCTAGGGTCAGCACACACATACACACACTGCCAGACACTCACCTAGGGTCAGCACACACATACACACACTGCCAGACACTCACCTAGGGTCAGCATACACATACACACACTACCAGACACTCACCTAGGGTCAGCATACACACACACACACACTACCAGACACTCACCTAGGGTCAGCACACACATACACACACTGCCAGACACTCATCTAGGGTCAGCACACACATACACACACTGACAGGCACTCACCTAGGGTCAGCACACACACACTGCCAGGCACTCACCTAGGGTCAGCATACCCACACTGCCAGACACTCACTTAGGGTCAGCATACACATACACACACTGCCAGACACTCACCTAGGATCAGCATACACATACACACACTGCCAGACACTCACCTAGGGTCAGCATACACATACACACACTGCCAGACACTCACCTAGGGTCAGCATGCACATACACACACTGCCAGACACTCACCTAGGGTCAGCACACACATACACACACTGCCAGACACTCACCTAGGGTCAGCACACACATACACACACTGCCAGACACTCACCTAGGGGCAGCACACACACACACACACACACTGCCAGGCATTCACCTAGGGTCAGCACACACATACACACACTGCCAGACACTCACCTAGGGGCAGCACACACATACACACACTACCAGACACTCACCTAGGGTCAGCACACATACACACACTGCCAGACACTCACCTAGGGTCAGCACACACATACACACACTGCCAGACACTCACCTAGGGTCAGCACACACACACACACACTGCCAGACACTCACCTAGGGTCAGCACACACATACACACACTGCCAGACACTCACCTAGGGTCAGCACACACATACACAACACTGCCAGACACTCACCTAGGGCAGCACACACATACACACACTGCCAGACACTCACCTAGGGGCAGCACACACATACACACACTGCCAGACACTCACCTAGGGTCAGCACACACATACACACACTGCCAGACACTCACCTAGGGTCAGCACACACATACACACACTGCCAGACACTCACCTAGGGTCAGCACACATACACACACTGCCAGACACTCACCTAGGGTCAGCACACACTACACACACTGCCAGGCACTCACCTAGGGTCAGCACACACACACTGCCAGGCACTCACCTAGGGTCAGCATACACCACACTGCCAGACACTCACTAGGGTCAGCATACACATACACACACTGCCAGACACTCACTAGGATCAGCATACACATACACACACTGCCAGGACACTCACCTAGGGTCAGCATACACATACACACACTGCCAGACACTCACCTAGGGTCAGCATGCACATACACACACTGCCAGACACTCACCTAGGGTCAGCACACACATACACACACTGCCAGACACTCACCTAGGGTCAGCACACACATACACACACTGCCAGACACTCACCTAGGGTCAGCCACCACACACACACACACTGCCAGACACTTCACCTAGGGTCAGCACACACATACACACACTGCCAGACACTCACCTAGGGGCAGCACACACATACACACACTACCAGACACTCACCTACGGTCAGCACACACATACACACACTGCCAGACACTCACCTAGGGGCAGCACACACATACACACACTGCCAGACACTCACCTAGGGTCAGCACACACATACACACACTGCCAGACACTCACCTAGGGTCAGCACACACATACACAATGCCAGACACTCACCTAGGGTCCAAGCACACACATTCCACACACTGCCAGACACTCACCTAGGGTCAGCACACACCACACTGCCAGACACTCACCTAGGGTCAGCAACAACACACACTGCCAGACATCACCTAGGGTCAGCACACATACACACTGCCAGACACTCACCTAGGGTCAGCACACACACACCTGCCATGACACTCACCTAGGGTCAGCACACACACACACGCCAGACACTCACCTAGGGTCAGCAACACACACACTGCCAGACACTCACCTAGGGTCAGCACACAACACACACTGCCAGACACTCACCTAGGGTCAGCACACCACACACTGCCAGACACTCAACCTAGGGTCAGCAACCACACACACTGCCAGGCACTCACCTAGGGTCAGCACACACACACTGCCAGGCACTCACCTAGGGTCAGCAACATCAACACTGCCAGACACTCACCTAGGGTCAGCACACACACACTACCAGACACTCACCTAGGGTCAGCACACACATACACACTCTGCCAGGCACTCACCTAGGGTCAGCACACACATACACACACTGCCAGGCACTCACCTAGGGTCAGCAAACACATACACACACTGACAGTGCACTCACCTAGGGTCAGCACACACACTCACTGCCAGGCACTCACCTAGGGTCAGCATACACACACTGCAGGCACTCACCTAGGGTCAGCATACACACACTGCCAGGACACTCACTTAGGGTCAGCATACACAATTACACACACTGCCAGACACTCACCTAGGGTCAGCACACACATACACACACATGCCAGACACTCACCTAGGGTCAGAACACACATACACACACTGCCAGACACTCACCTAGGGTCAGCACACACATACACACACTGCCAGACACTTACCTAGGGTCAGCACACACACACACACTGCCAGACACTCACCTAGGGTCAGCATACACATACACACACTGCCAGACACTCACCTAGGGTCAGCATACACATACACACACTGCCAGACACTCACCTAGGGTCAGCATACACATACACACACTGCCAGACACTCACCTAGGGTCAGCACACACATACACACACTGCCAGACACTCACCTAGGGGCAGCCACCAACACACACACACACTGCCAGACATACACCTAGGGTCAGCATACACATACACACACTGCCAGACACTCACCTAGGGTCAGCACACACATACACACACTGCCAGACACTCACCTAGGGTCAGCACACACATACACACACTGCCAGACACTCACCTAGGGTCAGCACACACTATACACACAACGCCAGACACTCACCTAGGGGCAGCACACACATACACACACTGCCAGACACTCACCTAGGGTCAGCACACACATACACACACTGCCAGACACTCACCTAGGGGCAGCACACACATACACACACTGCCAGACACTCACCTAGGGTCAGCACACATACACACACTGCCAGACACTCACCTAGGGTCAGCACACATCACACACTGCCAGGACACTCACCTAGGGTCAGCACACACATACACACACTGCCAGACACTCACCTAGGGTCAGCACACACATACACACACTGCCAGACACTCACCTAGGGTCAGCACACATACACACACTGCCAGACACTCACCTAGGGTCAGTACACACACACTGCCAGACACTCACCTAGGGTCAGCACACACACACACACTGCCAGACACTCACCTAGGGTCAGCACACATACACACACTGCCAGACACTCACCTAGGGTCAGCACACAACACACTGCCAGCACTCACCTAGGGTCAGCACACACACAACACTGCCAGACACTCACCTAGGGTCAGCACACACACACACTGCCAGACACTCACCTAGGGTCAGCACACATACACACACTGCCAGACACTCACCTAGGGTCAGCACACACACACTGCCAGACACTCACCTAGGGTCAGACACACACACACACTGCCAGACACTCACCTAGGGTCAGCACACACACTGCCAGACACTCACCTAGGGTCAGCACACACACACGCCAGACACTCACCTAGGGTCAGCACACACACACTGCCAGACACTCACCTAGGGTCAGCACACACACACTGCCAGACACTCACCTAGGGTCAGCATACACACACTGCCAGGCACTCACCTAGGGTCAGCACACACACACACACACTGCCAGACACTCACCTAGGGTCAGCACACACACACACTGCCAGACACTCACCTAGGGTCAGCACACATACACACACTGCCAGACACTCAACTAGGGTCAGCACACACACACTGCCAGCACTCACCTAGGGTCAGACACACACACACCGCCAGACACTCACCTAGGGTCAGCACACACACACTGCCAGACACTCACCTAGGGTCAGCACACACACACTGCCAGACACTCACCTAGGGTCAGCACACACATACACACACTGCCAGGCACTCACCTAGGGTCAGCACACACACACTGCCAGGCACTCACCTAGGGTCAGCATACACACACTGCCAGGCACTCACCTAGGGTCAGCACTACACACACTGCCAGACACTCACCTAGGGTCAGCACACACATACACACACTGCCAGACACTCACCTAGGGTCAGCACACACATACACACACTGCCAGACACTCACCTAGGGTCAGCATACACATACACACACTGCCAGACACTCACCTAGGGTCAGCATACACATACACACACTGCCAGACACTCACCTAGGGTCAGCACACACATACACACACTGCCAGACACTCACCTAGGGTCAGCACACACATACACACACTGCCAGACTTTCACCTAGGGTCAGCATACACATACACACACTGCCAGACACTCACCTAGGGTCAGCACACACATACACACACTGCCAGACACTCACCTAGGGTCAGCACACACATACACACACTGCCAGACACTCACCTAGGGTCAGCACACACATACACACACTGCCAGACACTCACCTAGGGTCAGCATACACACACTGCCAGGCACTCACCTAGGGTCAGCACACACATACACACACTGCCAGACACTCACCTAGGGTCAGCACACACATACACACACTGCCAGACACTCACCTAGGGTCAGCACACACACACTGCCAGACACTCACCTAGGGTCAGCACACACACACTGCCAGGCACTCACCTAGGGTCAGCACACACACACTGCCAGGCACTCACCTAGGGTCAGCACACACACACCGCCAGACACTCACCTAGGGTCAGCACACACACACCGCCAGACACTCACCTAGGGTCAGCACACACACACTGCCAGACACTCACCTAGGGTCAGCACCACACACACTGACCAGACACTCACCTAGGGTCAGCACACACACACTACCAGGACACTCACCTAGGGTCAGCACACACACACTACCAGGCACTCACCTAGGGTCAGCACTCACACACACTGCCAGACACTCACCTAGGGTCAGCACACACACACTACCAGACACTCACCTAGGGTCAGCACTCACACACACTGCCAGACACTCACCTAGGGTCAGCACACACACACTACCAGACACTCACCTAGGGTCAGCACACACACACACTACCAGACACTCACCTAGGGTCAGCACACACACACTACCAGGCACTCACCTAGGGTCAGCACACACACACTGCCAGACACTCACCTAGGGTCAGCACACACACACTGCCAGACACTCACCTAGGGTCAGCACACCACACACTGCCAGACACTCACCTAGGGTCAGCACCACACACACTGCCAGACACTCACCTAGGGTCAGCACACACACACACTGCCAGACACTCACCTAGGGTCAGCACACACACACTGCCAGACACTCACCTAGGGTCAGCACACACACACACTGCCAGACACTCACCTAGGGTCAGCACACACACACTGCCAGGCACTCACCTAGGGTCAGCACACACACACTGCCAGGCACTCACCTAGGGTCAGCACTCACACACACACTGCCAGGCACTCACCTAGGGTCAGCACACACATACTGCCAGGCACTCACCTAGGGTCAGCACACACATACACACACTGCCAGGCACTCACCTAGGGTCAGCACACATACACACCACACTGCCAGACACTCCCCTAGGGTCAGCACACCCCAACACCTCCAGCACTCACCCAGGGTCAACAAACACACACTGCCAGAACTCCCTAAGGTCAGCACAACACATGCCCGCACTCACCTAGGGGCAGCACACACCCACTCCAGGGGACCCCCCAGGGGACACCCCACACACACCACACTGCCAGAAACTCACCTAGGGTCAGCACAAAACACAAACTGCCGAACTCAACTAGGGTCAGCACACCACACGCCCGCACTCACCCAGGGGAGCAAAACACCGCCAGCACTCACCTAGGGTCAGCCCCCACACACACTGCCAACACTCACCCAGGGTCGCACACACACACTCCAGCCTCACCTAGGGTCCCCAACACATCAATCCCAGGCAACCCCCATCCGCAACCATAACAACTGCAGGCACTCACCAGGGGCAGAAAAAATAAAAACTGAGGACCACCTAGGGTCAGCACCACACCCCTGCCAGGCACTCACCTAGGGTCAGCAACACACACGCCCGGCATACCCAGGGTCAGCATACACACACTGCCACCCCACCTAGGGTCAGCAAAAAACACACACTCCAGCACTACCCAGGGTCAGCACACACATCACACACTGGGGAGACACCACCCCGGGTCTGGGCACACACCACTCCCCGCACTCACCCCAGGGTAGCCCCACACACACTGCCAGCACTATAGGGTAGCACACACACCACACTCCAGACACCACCTAGGGTCACAAACCCAAAACACACTGAAAACACTCACCAGGGGCAAACACAAAACCCCTGGACACTATAGGGTCACAAACCACCAAATCCCCCTCACCTAGGGTCAGCACACACCCAACATAAACTCCCTAGGGGAGACACAAACACACCCCACATCCAGCATACCGGGTTTAGGGAAACCCCACAATCCAGACACCCCTAGGCCCCCAACACAACCAACACTGCCAACACTTGGGGGCCCCCAAAAGCCAGCCTCACCTAGGGTCAGCACACCAACACACACTGCCAAACACTCCCTAGGGCAGCACACACTAACCCCACTTTCCAAACACTCACCTTTTGGGTCAGCAACAAAAACGCCAACACTCACCTAGGGCCAAAACACACCCCCTGCCGGGATCACTACAACACAAACCCACGCCAGACATCACCTAGGGGCACACACCCCAAAACTCACCTAGGGTCACACACACATCCAACCAAACACTCACCTAGGGGCAGCCCCCACACTACAGAAACCCCCAAGCAAAAACCCCTCCACACTACCCAGGGTCAGTACACAAAACACTGCAAAACTATAGGGGAGCAACACTACCCCCCCAACACCCCCTAGGGGGACACCACACAAATCCCGCCTTGGTCAGCACACACCACTCCCGCACACCAGGGTCAGAAAACCCCCCACCCCTCCGCAAAATTACCAGGGTCGGGACCAAAACCCTCCCCCCACCCGGGTTAGCCCCCACACTGAGCACTCAATGGGGTCCCCAAAACACTGGGAAATATGGGTGCACACACACACGCAGACACCCCTTTGGGTCAAAAAACACACCCAAACTACCTTGGGTCCCAAACACCCCCAACTCCCCGGGGCACACACAAAAAACCCCAAAATCCAGCACCAAAGGGGAAACCCCAACACAACTGCCAATCACCCGGGGGGCCTAACCCCATGCCCGATACCTAGGGGGCCAAACCCACTGCCGGCACTCACCCAGGGTCACACACACACACAATCCGCATCCCCCCGGGTCACCCAAACACATTTCCGGCCTAAAGGGGGGCACCCCAAAACATGCCGCATCACTAGGGTAAAAACCCCAAAACTTTAGCAACCACAACACACACACACTGCAGAATACCTAGGGTTTGAAACCCCACATCCCCCCATAGGGGCCAAAAAACCACATCCAACTTGGGCAACACAACACTGGCCCACCCAGGGTCCACACACCATGGCCCCCCAGGGTCACATCACAACCCCTCCGAACTAGGGTCCCAAAACCTTTCCCCGCAACACACTGGGCAGCCCAAAACCAAAAAAACCCCCAGTACCTAGGTCAACAAAAAAAAGAGACTAACATCAAACCTCCAACCTGAGGGCACTCACCAGGGTCACAACATACACCACTGCCAGACATCCGGGGCAGACCAAATCAACACTAAAATTTTGGGTGTCCCCCACACTGCCAACACTCACCTAGGGTCAGCACACACATACACACACTGCCAGACACTCACCTAGGGGCAGCAATAACACACGCCAGACATCACCTAGGGTCAGCAAAACACACCACCTGGGGAGCACCCCCTAGGGTCAAGGGAAACACCACCCCCGGAAAATCAACTAGGGTCAGCAAAAAAACACACGCAGCATACCAAAGGGGCACAACACACCTGCCCACACCCTTGCCAACACTCACCTCCCCGGGTCACAACACATACACCACTGGGGGAAACACTAGCCCCCCTAGGGTCAGCACACACACACTCCAGCACTCACCCAGGGTCAGCAACACAACCCACACTCACCTAGGGCCCACAAACTCAACCCCCTAGGGTCAGCCCCACACATACGCACACCTAGGGGCAGCCCAAACTCCCCCTCTAGGGGCAGCAACAACATACCCCACCCCCTGGGTCCCGCCCAAAAACACACTGGGGCATCCCCGGGTCAGCACACCACACTCCAGAATCACCCGGGAGAACACACCTCCCCAACTAGGGTCACACACAAATCAAAACACCCTTTGAAACACCACCTAAAACTACCAAAGGGCACCCACACCCGCTCACCATACACACCACCTGAGTTTGGGCAGCAAACACACTGCAGCACTACCAGGGGCAACCCCACAACTCCACACCCCTGGGCCGGCACCACCAGGCAGCCCCCTGAGCACCCCCAAACCCCCCCCTTTTGGGGCCCACCCTGCAACACTCACTGGGGGCCCCCCACCATCGCCACCCGGAAACCCCCGCGACTCACCAGGGCAGCACCACCCGCCCCCCCCCGGGAGGGCCCCCAACCTCCAAATTTGCACACACACAACCAGGGCCTCACTTTCCCCCACAAACCACACCACCTAGGGGGAGACACCACCCTTGGTCCCCGGGCACAAACCAAAACCGGGCACTCACTGGGAACCACCATCCCGCCCCTTGGGGGCCAAAACCCCCAAAATCCCTAGGGTCAAAACACACACACACTGCCAGGGACTCACCTAGGTTTAGCACACACCCCTCCAGGCACTCACCTAGGGTCAACCCCACAAACACTGCCAGGCACTACCTAGGGCACACACCCACACATCCTCACCTAGGGTCGCCCAAACACACTGCCAGCACTCACCTAGGGGCAGCACACACACACACAGGCACCCCCTATAGCACACACACCAAACCCCCACTCCCAGGGTCACAACACAACACCACTGCAAAACTCACCTAGGGTCAGCAAACAACACTGCCAACATCACCCAGGGTCAGCACACACAACACACACGCCCCACCACCCGGGGGCACCACTAAACCCCCCACACCACACACACACCCTCACACACTCCAGACACTACCTAGGGTCAGCACCCACACACAACACTGCCAGCATCAACCCAGGGTCAAAAACACACATCAACCCCTCCAACACCCCCAGGGGAGCACCACTAAACCCCCCCCCCTCACCCACACAACACACACTGCCAGGCACTAACCCAGGGGCAGCCCCACACACTGCCAGCACTCACCCAGGGTCAGACACAACCGCCCGACCTACCTAGGGTGCCCCCCCCAGAGCCTCATGGGTGCACCCAAAATGCCAGGTACCCGGGTGCACCACACACACACTGCCAGCCTCACCTAGGGTCAGCCCCACACATACCAGCACTCACCAGGGTCAGCACACACACTCCAGGCACTCACCCAGGGTCAGCAAAACACCCCCTCCAGGACTCACCTAGGGCAACACACACAAAACCCGGCACTCACCTGGGCAGCACCACACCCCCACCACTGCCCGAAACCCCCCAGCACACACACCCCTCCAACACTCACCTAGGGGGGCAGCACAACACACATGCCAGGGCACTCACCCAGGGTCAGCACACCCACACTCCAGACACTCACCCCAGGGTCAGCAAAACACACACACTCCAGACACTCACCCAGGGTCAGCAAAACACACACTCCAGGCATCACCTGGGTCAGCAACACACATGCCAGCACTCACCTGGTCACACACACACACTGCCAGACACTCACCTAGGGTCAGCACACACACACCACGCCAGGGCACTCACCTAGGGTCAGACACACACGCCAGACACTCACCTAGGGTCAGCCCCCACACACTGCCAGCACTCACCCAGGGTCAGCACACACACACTGCCAGCACTCACCTAGGGTCAGCAAAACACACCGCCCGACATCACCTAGGGTCAGCACCACACGCCAGGGGACTCCCCAGGGTCAGCACACAACATGCCAGGCATCACCTAGGGGGAAACACCCCACTGCCAGACCACCTAGGGTCGCACACACACACCAACCAGAAACACTCACCTAGGGTGCACACCCCACTCCTGGGACTCACCCAGGGCAGCACACACACAACTCCGGGACTCACCTAGGGTCAGCAACACAACTCCAGCACTCACCTAGGGTCAGCACCACACACACTCCAGAACTCACCCAGGGTCAGCAAACACACACTCCAACACTACCCAGGGTCAGCACACACACACTCCCGGCACTCACCTAGGGTCACAAACCACACACTGCCCCAAAACCCAGGGGAGCACACACAAACACACATGCCAGACACTCACTAGGGTCAGCCCCACAAAACACTGCCAGACTTTTACCTAGGGGCGTCACAAAACACACTGCCAGACACTCACCTAGGGTCAGCCACACAAAACACTGCCAACACTCACCCAGGGTCAGACAACAAAACACACTGCCCGACACCACCCAGGGTCAGCCCCCAAAACACACTGCCAGCACTCCCTAGGGTCCCCAACACACACTGCCAGGGGACTCACCTAGGGTCAGCACCACATCACACACTGCCCGACACCACCTAGGGTCACACACACACACACACTGCCAGCACTCACCCAGGGTCACCAACCCCACACTCCAGCACTCACCCAGGGTCAGCCACAACACTGCCCGGGAATCACCAGGTTTAGCACACAACACTGCCCGGCACTCACCTAGGGGCAGCACCACACACGCCAGCACTCACCTAGGTCAGCACACACACACTGCCAGCACCACCTAGGGTCAGCACACACACACTGCCAGGCCCCACCCAGGGTCAGCACACACACACACTAGCATCACCTAGGGGCAGCACACCCCACACTCCAGCACTCACCTAGGGTCAGCACACACCACACCAGGCACTCACCTAGGGGCAGCACACACACACCCAGGGACTCACCTAGGGTAGCACACCACACTCCAGGCACTCACTAGGGTCAGCCCCACACACACTGCCAGCACTCACCTAGGGCAGCACCCCCACACACTCCCGCACTCACCTAGGGTCAGCCCCCCACACACTGCCAGACACTCACCTAGGTCAGCACACACACACTCCAGACATCACCTAGGGTCACAAAACAACACCACACCCCGACACTCACCTAGGGTCAGCCCCACACACATCAGGCACTCACCTAGGGTCAGCCCCCACACCCAAAACAAGGGACACACCACCCAAATGCCAGACACTCACCTAGGGTCAGCACACACACACACTGCCAGACATCACCTAGGTCAGCACAACAAAACTGCCAGCATCACCTAGGGTCAGCACAACACAAATGCCAACACTCACCTAGGGTCGCACACACACACACTGCCAGCACTCACCTAGGGTCAGCACACACACACTCCCGACACTCATAGGGTCAGCCCCACACCCCCACCCCATACATCCCCCACTGCCAGGCACTCACCTAGGTCAGCAAACACACTCCAGGCACTCACCTAGGGTCAGCACACACACACTCCAGCACTCACCTAGGGTCAGCACACAAAACACTCCCGGCACTCACCTAGGGTCAACACCACACTGCCCGGACCACCCAGGGTCAGCCCAAAACAACACACTTGAAAAAACTCACCTAGGGTCAGCCCCACAACGCCAGGCATCACCTAGGGTCCCCCACCCAAATGAGGCCCCCCTGGGGCGCCAAAATGCCGGCCCCCTTTTGGGCGCACACACACACTAGCACTCACCTAGGGGCACACACACACACTCCAGGCATCACCTAGGGTCAGCCCCCACACACTCCGGCACTCACCTAGGGGCAGCCACACACACTCCAGGCACTCACCTAGGGTCAGCAAAAACCCAAAACCACTGCCAGAACTCACCTAGGGCAGCAAAACACCTGCCAGACATCACCTAGGGGCAGCACACACAAACACACTGCCAGACACTCACCTAGGGCAGCCCCCAAAAACACACTGCCAGCACTCACTAGGGTCAGCCCCACATAAAAACTGCCAGGCACTCACCTAGGGTCCCACAACACCCCTGCCAGACACTCACCTAGGGTCACACACACATCACACACTGCCCGACACCACCTAGGTCAACCCCAAAAAACACACACCCAGCACTCACCTAGGGTCAGCACACACACACTGCCAGGCACTCACCTAGGGTCAGCCCCACACACACTGCCAGGCACTCACCCAGGGTCAGCACCACCACACGCCAGACACTCACCCAGGGTCAGCCCCACACACACCCAGCACCACCTAGGGTAGCACAACACCCCCACACCCCTATAGCCCCCACACACACTGCCCGACATCACCTAGGGTCAGCACACACACATCCGTCCAGGGCACCACCACCCCGCACCCCAGGGGAGACACACCAAACCCCGGGAACCCCCAGGGGAGACACACCACCCAGGCACTCACCATCAGCACCCCACACACACTGCCCAAAACTCACCTAGGGTCGCACACACACACTCCAGACACTCACCTAGGGTCAGCAACACACACTGCCAGACACTCACCAGGGGCACACACACCACTCCAGCACTCACCTAGGGTCAGCCCCACACACACTCCAGCACTCACCTAGGGTCAGCACACACACACTGCCAGACACTCACCTAGGGTCACACACACACACCCAAAACTCCCAGGGAACCCCCACCAGCCCGACACCACAGGGGAGACACCACCAGGCACCCCCATACACACACACACGCCCAAACTCACCCAGGGTCAGCACACACACTCCAGACACTCACCTAGGGTCAGCCCCACACACTCCAGGCACTCACCTAGGGTCGCACACAAAACTCCAGGCACTCACCTAGGGTCCCCACACACACGCCAACCTAAGGGCAGCACACACAAATGCCAACACTCACCTAGGGTCAGCACACACACTGCCAGACACTCACCCAGGGTCAGCACACAAACTGCCAGACACTCCCTAGGGTCAGCACACACACGCCAGACACTCACCTAGGGTCAGCACAAACACCACTGCCAGCACTCACCCAGGGTCAGCACACACCCCCTGCCAAACCCCACCCAGGGGCACACCCACACTCCAGGGGACCACCTAGGGGCAGCACACACCACTGCCAGCACTCACCTAGGGTCAGCCCCACACACACTCCAGGGAAATCACCTAGGGGCAGCACACACAACTGCCAGAATCACCTAGGGTCAGCCAAAACACACACTGCCAGGCACTCCCTAGGGGCAGCAAAACATACACACACTCCAGCATCACCTAGGGTCAGCACACACATACACACACTGCCCGACACCACCCACAGCACACACAACAAAACACTGCCAGACTTTACCTAGGGTCAGCAAAACAAAAACACTGCCAGACACTCACCTAGGGTCAGCCCCAAAACACACTGCCAGACACTCCCTAGGGTCAGCACACACCAAAAAACTGCCAGCACTCACCTAGGGTCAACCCCACAAAACACACTGCCAGACACTCACCTAGGGTCAGCAAACACACTGCCAGGCACTCACCTAGGGTCAGCCCCACATACACCACTGCCCGACACCACCTGGGCACACCCCAACACACACTGCCAGACCTCACCTAGGGTCAGCACACACACACTGCCAAAACTCACTATAGCACACACACTCGGCACCCCCTAGGGTCAGCCCCCACACAACTGCCAGGCACTCACCTAGGGGCAGCCCCACACACACTGCCAACACCCCTAGGGTCAGCACACACAACACCCCAAAACTACCAGGGCACCACCCAAGCCCGCACACCATACACCACACAGCCAGACCTCCCTAGGGGCAGCCCCACACACCCCTCCAGACACTCACCTAGGGTCAGCACCACACACTCCAAACATCACCTAGGGTCAGCACACCACCCCAAAGGGACTCACCTAGGGTCAGCACACACACAACCAGGCACTCACCCAGGGTCAGCCCCCCACACACTGCCAGACACTCCCTAGGGTCAGCACACACACACTGCCAGACACTCACCTAGGGTCAGCACACACACACTGCCAGACACTCACTTATGGTCAGCACACACATACACACACACTGCCAGACACTCACCTAGGGTCAGCACACACACACTGCCAGGCACTCACCTAGGGTCAGCACACACATACACACACTGCCAGGCACTCACCTAGGGTAAGCACACACACACTGCCAGGCACTCACCTAGGGTCAGCACACACACACTGCCAGACACTCACCTAGGGTCAGCACACACACACTGCCAGACACTCACCTAGGGTCAGCACACACATACACACACACTGCCAGACACTCACCTAGGGTCAGCACACACACACTGCCAGACACTCACCTAGGGTCAGAACACACATACACACACACTGCCAGACACTCACCTAGGGTCAGCACACACACACTGCCAGGCACTCACCTAGGGTCAGCACACACATACACACACACTGCCAGACACTCACCTAGGGTCAGCACACACACACTGCCAGACACTCACCTAGGGTCAGCACACACACACACACACACACACACTGCCAGACACTCACCTAGGGTCAGCACTCACACACTGCCAGACACTCATCTAGGGTCAGCACTCACACACTGCCAGATACTCACCTAAAGTCAGCACTCACACACTGCCAGGCACTCACCTAGGGTCAGCACTCACACACTGCCAGACACTCACCTATTGTCAGCACACACACACTGCCAGGCACTCACCTAGGGTCAGCACACACCACACTGCCAGGCACTCACCTAGGGTCAGCACACACACTGCCAGACACTCACCTAGGGTCAGCACACATACACACACTGCCAGACACTCACCTAGGGTCAGCACTCACACACTGCCAGGCACTCACCTAGGGTCAGCACTCACACACTGCCAGGCACTCACCTAGGGTCAGCACACATACACACACTGCCAGACACTCACCTAGGGTCAGCACACACACACTGCCAGGCACTCACCTTGGGTCAGCACACAAACATTACCAGGCACTCACCTAGGGTCAGCACTCACACACTGCCAGGCACTCAATTAGGGTCAGCACACACACACTACCAGACACTCACCTAGGGTCAGCACTCACACACTGCCAGGCACTCACCTAGGGTCAGCACTCACACACTGCCAGACACTCACCTAGGGTCAGCACACATACACACACTGCCAGACACTCACCTAGGGTCAGCACACACACACACACTGCCAGACACTCACCTAGGGTCAGCACACATACACACACTGCCAGACACTCACCTAGGGTCAGCACACACACACTGCCAGACACTCACCTAGTTTCAGCATACACACACTGCCAGACACTCACCTAGGGTCAGCACACACATACACACACTGCCAGACACTCACCTAGGGTCAGCACACATACACACACTGCCAGACACTCACCTAGGGTCAGCACACACACACTGCCAGACACTCACCTAGGGTCAGCACACACACACTGCCAGGCACTCACCTAGGGTCAGCACACACATACACACACTGCCAGACACTCACCTAGGGTCAGCACACATACACACACTGCCAGGCACTCACCTAGGGTCAGCACACATACACACATACTGCCAGGCACTCACCTAGGGTCAGCACACACACACACACATACTGCCAGGCACTCACCTAGGGTCAGCACACATACACACATACTGCCAGGCACTCACCTAGGGTCAGCACACATACACACACACTGCCAGGCACTCACCTAGGGTCAGCACACATACACACATACTGCCAGACACTCACCTAGGGTCAGCACTCACACACTGCCAGACACTCACCTTGGGTCAGCATACACACACTGCCAGGCACTCACCTAGGGTCAGCACACACACACACATACTGACAGGCACTCACCTAGGGTCAGCACACATACACACACTGCCAGGCACTCACCTAGGGTCAGCACACACACACTGCCAGGCACTCACCTAGGGTCAGCACTCACACACTGCCAGGCACTCACCTAGGGTCAGCACACACACACACACACACACACACTGCCAGGCACTCACCTAGGGTCAGCACACATACACACACACTGCCAGGCACTCACCTAGGGTCAGCACACATAAACACACACACTGCCAGGCACTCACCTAGGGTCAGCACACATACACACACTGCCAGACACTCACCTAGGGTCAGCACACACACACACACTGCCAGACACTCACCTAGGGTCAACACACACACACTGCCAGACACTCACCTAGGGTCAACACACACACACTGCCAGGCACTCACCTAGGGTCAGCCACACACACACTGCCAGGCACTCACCTAGGGTCAGCACACACACACTGCCAGGCACTCACCTAGGGTCAACTTGGCCGGCGACTCTGGAGGTACCCAGAAAATGACCATGGTCAACAGGGACAGCAGCACGCAGGGCATGATTAGGATGAACGTGTAGAAATGCCACACGTCGCCGAATGCGCAGCGTGAACTTGAGGTCAATGTACGGCTCGGGGCAGCAGGTGTACTGCTTTGTGTTCCTGATGCCTGCAGGAGTGGACATGTCGGGCGTTACAACTGCAGTTTGGATTGTGTCTGTGACTTTAATACGTTATGTCTGTCTGTCTGTCTGTCTGTCTGTCTGTCTGTCTGTCTGTCTGTCTGTCTGTTATTTCTCCTTCTCTCCTTCTCCGCCTCTCCCTTCTTCTTCGTCTCTAGTTACTTGCTCTGGAGCAAATCAGCAATCATAACTCTCTAATCCTCTTTGTCATCTGATATTGTGAAGAATGTAACAGTATACATATTATTATATGTTGTGTTTTGCTTCTTATCCTGTTCATTATGATGGACAGACTAGTCTGGTATTGCCATTCATGAAACTGATTGTTCTCTGACCCACATTCTGTTCCAGTTTGTTCAGGTATTGTTTAGAAACGGGATCTGCAGTTTGGCGGAATCACTAAGGTGGTGTATGTCTTCTGCGCCATTTCCTTTAAGCCGAGTTCTCCCAGGCCATGAACATATGATCAGAAATATTACTTAATGTATATGTCCGCGATCTGTATTTTTAAGCGTTGACAATAGGTGGATACTAGTTGCTGATTGACTTAATTTGTATAGACATTGTAACAGTACTGTTTTATGTTACCTTGTTATCATATTAAACATTGTGGTGGTATGGTGTTTGTCCATCAAAATTGATGACGACAATTCATTTTATCCAGTGGGGTTGAAAGTTTGGAGCCGTGAGTTCTAAATAACACATGGCAGACAACAGAGAATGATGTTAAATAACACATGGCAGACAACAGAGATGATGTTAAATAACACATGGCAGACAACAGAGATGATGTTAAATAACACATGGCAGACAACATAGATGATGTTAAATAACACATGGCAGACAACAGAGATGATGTTAAATAACACATGGCAGACAAGAGAGATGATGTTAAATAACACATGACAGACAACAGAGATGATGTTAAATAACACATGGCAGACAACAGAGATGATGTTAAATAACACATGGCAGACAACAGAGATGATGTTAAATAACACATGGCAGACAACAGAGATGATGTTAAATAACACATGGCAGACATAGATGATGTTAAATACACATGGCAGACAACATAGATGATGTTAAATAACACATGGCAGACAACAGAGATGATGTTAAATAACACATGGCAGACAACAGAGATGATGTTAAATAATACAGCAGGCAACATAGATGATGTTAAATAACACATGGCAGACAACAGAGATGATGTTAAATAACACATGGCAGACAACAGAGATGATGTTAAATAACACATGGCAGACAACAGAGATGATGTTAAATAACACATGGCAGACAACATAGATGATGTTAAATAATACAGCAGGCAACATAGATGATGTTAAATAACACATGGCAGACAACAGAGATGATGTTAAATAACACATGGCAGACAACATAGATGATGTTAAATAACACATGACAGACAAGAGAGATGATGTTAAATAACACATGGCAGACAACAGAGATGATGTTAAATAACACATGACAGACAACAGAGATGATGTTAAATAACACATGGCAGACAACAGAGATGATGTTAAATAACACATGGCAGACAACAGAGATGATGTTAAATAACACATGGCAGACAACATAGATGATGTTAAATAATCACATGGCAGACAACAGAGATGATGTTAAATAACACATGGCAGACAACATAGATGATGTTAAATAACACATGGCAGACAAGCGAGATGATGTTAAATAACACATGGCAGACAAGAGAGATGATGTTAAATAACACATGGCAGACAACATAGATGATGTTAAATAACACATGACAGACAAGAGAGATGATGTTAAATAACACATGACAGACAACATAGATGATGTTAAATAACACATGACAGACAAGAGAGATGATGTTAAATAACACATGACAGACAAGAGAGATGATGTTAAATAACACATGGCAGACACAGAGATGATGTTAAATAACACATGGCAGACAACAGAGATGATGTTAAATAACATGGCAGACAACAGAGATGATGTTAAATAACACATGGCAGACAAGATAGATGATGTTAAATAACACATGGCAGACAAGAGAGATGATGTTAAATAACACATGACAGACAACATAGATGATGTTAAATAACACATGGCAGACAAGAGAGATGATGTTAAATAACACATGACAGACAACAGAGATGATGTTAAATAACACATGGCAGACAAAGAGATGATGTTAAATAACACATGGCAGACAACATAGATGATGTAAATAACACATGGCAGACAAGAGATGGTGTTAAATAACACATGGCAGACAACAGAGATGATGTTAAATAACACATGGCAGACAAGAGAGATGATGTTAAATAACACATGGCAGACAAGAGAGATGATGTTAAATAACACATGGCAGACAACATAGATGATGTTAAATAACACATGGCAGACAAGAGAGATGATGTTAAATAACACATGGCAGACAACAGAGATGATGTTAAATAACACATGGCAGACAACAGAGATGATGTTAAATAACACATGGCAGACAACAGAGATGATGTTAAATAACACATGGCAGACAACATAGATGATGTTAAATAACACATGGCAGACAACATAGATGATGTTAAATAACACATGACAGACAAGAGAGATGATGTTAAATAACACATGGCAGACAACATAGATGATGTTAAATAACACATGGCAGACAACATAGATGATGTTAAATAACACATGGCAGACAAGAGAGATGATGTTAAATAACACATGGCAGACAAGAGAGATGATGTTAAATAACACATGGCAGACAACAGAGATGATGTTAAATAACACATGGCAGACAAGAGAGATGATGTTAAATAACACATGGCAGACAAGAGAGATGATGTTAAATAACACATGGCAGACAACATAGATGATGTTAAATAACACATGGCAGACAACAGAGATGATGTTAAATAACACATGGCAGACAGCAGAGATGATGTTAAATAACACATGGCAGACAACATAGATGATGTTAAATAACACATGGCAGACAACAGAGATGATGTTAAATAACACATGGCAGACAACAGAGATGATGTTAAATAACACATGGCAGACAACATAGATGATGTTAAATAACACATGGCAGACAACAGAGATGATGTTAAATAACACATGGCAGACAACAGAGATGATGTTAAATAACACATGGCAGACAACAGAGATGATGTTAAATAATACATGGCAGGCAACATAGATGATGTTAAATAATACATGGCAGACAACAGAGATGATGTTAAATAACACATGGCAGGCAACATAGATGATGTTAAATAACACATGGCAGACAACAGAGATGATGTTAAATAACACATGGCAGACAACAGAGATGATGTTAAATAATACAGCAGACAACATAGATGATGTTAAATAACACATGGCAGGACAACATAGATGATGTTAAATAACACATGGCAGACAACAGAGATGATGTTAAATAACACATGGCAGACAACAGAGATGATGTTAAATAATACAGCAGGCAACATAGATGATGTTAAATAACACATGGCAGACAAGAGAGATGATGTTAAATAACACATGGCAGACAACATAGATGATGTTAAATAACACATGGCAGACAACAGAGATGATGTTAAATAACACACGGCAGACAACAGAGATGATGTTAAATAATACATGGCAGACAAGAGAGATGATGTTAAATAATACATGGCAGACAACAGAGGAGGTGTTAAATAATACATGGCAGACAAGAGAGATGATGTTAAATAACACATGGCAGACAAGAGAGATGATGTTAAATAACACATGCAGACAACATAGATGATGTTAAATAACTACATGGCAGACAACAGAGATGATGTTAAATAACACATGGCAGACAAGAGAAGATGATGTTAAATAACTACATGCAGACAACAGAGGATGATGTTAAATAACACATGGCAGACAACATAGATGATGTTAAATAACACATGGCAGACAAGAGAGATGATGTTAAATAACACATGGCAGACAAGAGAGATGATGTTAAATAACACATGGCAGTCAACAGAGATGATGTTAAATAACACATGACAGACAAGAGAGATGATGTTAAATAACACATGGCAGACAACATAGATGATGTTAAATAACACATGGCAGACAACAGAGATGATGTTAAATAACACATGGCAGACAACATAGATGATGTTAAATAACACATGGCAGACAAGAGAGATGATGTTAAATAACACATGGCAGACAACATAGATGATGTTAAATAACACATGACAGACAAGAGAGATGATGTTAAATAACACATGACAGACAACATAGATGATGTTAAATAACACATGGCAGACAACATAGATGATGTTAAATAACACATGACAGACAACATAGATGATGTTAAATAACACATGACAGACAGGAGAGATGATGTTAAATAACACATGGCAGACAAGAGAGATGATGTTAAATAACACATGGCAGACAACATAGATGATGTTAAATAACACATGGCAGACAAGAGAGATGATGTTAAATAACACATGGCAGACAACAGAGATGATGTTAAATAACACATGGCAGACAACATAGATGATGTTAAATAACACATGGCAGACAACAGAGATGATGTTAAATAACACATGGCAGACAACATAGATGATGTTAAATAACACATGGCAGACAAGAGAGATGATGTTAAATAACACATGGCAGACAACATAGATGATGTTAAATAACACATGGCAGACAAGAGAGATGATGTTAAATAACACATGGCAGACAAGAGAGATGATGTTAAATAACACATGACAGACAACAGAGATGATGTTAAATAACACATGGCAGACAACAGAGATGATGTTAAATAACACATGGCAGACAACATAGATGATGTTAAATAACACATGGCAGACAACATAGATGATGTTAAATAACACATGGCAGACAAGAGAGATGATGTTAAATAACACATGACAGACAAGAGAGATGATGTTAAATAACACATGGCAGACAACATAGATGATGTTAAATAACACATGGCAGACAACATAGATGATGTTAAATAACACATGGCAGACAAGAGAGATGATGTTAAATAACACATGGCAGACAACATAGATGATGTTAAATAACACATGGCAGACAAGAGAGATGATGTTAAATAACACATGGCAGACAAGAGAGATGATGTTAAATAACACATGGCAGACAACATAGATGATGTTAAATAACACATGGCAGACAAGAGAGATGATGTTAAATAACACATGGCAGACAACATAGATGATGTTAAATAACACATGACAGACAAGAGAGATGATGTTAAATAACACATGGCAGACAACAGAGAAGGTGTTAAATAACACATGGCAGACATCAGAGAAGGTGTTAAATAACACATGGCAGACACCAGAGAATGTGTTAAATAACACATGGCAGACAAGAGAGATGATGTTAAATAACACATGGCAGACAAGAGAGATGATGTTAAATAACACATGACAGACAACATAGATGATGTTAAATAACACATGACAGACAAGAGAGATGATGTTAAATAACACATGACAGACAAGAGAGATGATGTTAAATAACACATGGCAGACAAGAGAGATGATGTTAAATAACACATGGCAGACAAGAGAGATGATGTTAAATAACACATGGCAGACAAGAGAGATGATGTTAAATAACACATGGCAGACAACATAGATGATGTTAAATAACACATGGCAGACAAGAGAGATGATGTTAAATAACACATGGCAGACAACATAGATGATGTTAAATAACACATGGCAGACAAGAGAGATGATGTTAAATAACACATGGCAGACAAGAGAGATGATGTTAAATAACACATGGCAGACAAGAGAGATGATGTTAAATAACACATGGCAGACAACATAGATGATGTTAAATAACACATGGCAGACAAGAGAGATGATGTTAAATAACACATGCAGACAACATAGATGATGTTAAATAACACATGGCAGACAAGAGAGATGATGTTAAATAATACATGGCAGACAACATAGATGATGTTAAATAACACACGGCAGACAAGAGAGATGATGTTAAATAACACATGGCAGACAAGAGAGATGATGTTAAATAATACATGGCAGACAAGATAGATGATGTTAAATAACACATGGTAGTCAACAGAGATGATGTTAAATAACACATGGCAGACAAGAGAGATGATGTTAAATAATACATGGCAGACAACATAGATGATGTTAAATAACACATGGCAGACAAGAGAGATGATGTTAAATAACACACGGCAGACATCAGAGAAGGTGTTAAATAACACATGGCAGACATCAGAGAAGGTGTTAAATAACACACGGCAGACATCAGAGAAGGTGTTAAATAACACACGGCAGACATCAGAGAAGGTGTTAAATAACACATGGCAGACAACATAGATGATGTTAAATAACACACGGCAGACATCAGAGAAGGTGTTAAATAACACATGGCAGACAACATAGATGATGTTAAATAACACACGGCAGACATCAGAGAAGGTGTTAAATAACACATGGCAGACAACAGAGATGATGTTAAATAATACATGGCAGACAACAGAGATGATGTTAAATAATACAGCAGACATCAGAGAAGGTGTTAAATAATACAGCAGACAACATAGATGATGTTAAATAATACATGGCAGACAACAGAGATGATGTTAAATAATACATGGCAGACAACAGAGATGATGTTAAATAACACATGGCAGACAAGAGAGATGATGTTAAATAATACATGGCAGACAACAGAGATGATGTTAAATAATACAGCAGACAAGAGAGATGATGTTAAATAACACATGGCAGACATCAGAGAAGATGTTAAATAATACAGCAGACAAGAGAGATGATGTTAAATAATACATGGCAGACAACAGAGATGATGTTAAATAATACAGCAGACAAGAGAGATGATGTTAAATAATACATGGCAGACAACAGAGATGATGTTAAATAATACAGCAGACAAGAGAGATGATGTTAAATAATACATGGCAGACAACAGAGATGATGTTAAATAATACAGCAGACAAGAGAGATGATGTTAAATAATACATGGCAGACAACAGAGATGATGTTAAATAATACATGGCAGACAACAGAGATGATGTTAAATAACACATGGCAGACAACAGAGGAGGTGTTAAATAACACACGGCCAAGGTGGCGGTTAGAAATTTACCTATATTCTCAATAATCTTCCATTCTTTGTTTTCGATGTAAGAACCCGTTTCAAAACTGTCTCGATCTGAAACAAAGTAAGATAAGCATCCGTTCAGGGCATATGGGACGCGTGGGTATAGATTCCAACACATGGGGAATGACACCAAGACGTTAGAAATGACACCAACACATGACGAATGACACAAATACATGTAGAATGACACCAACACATAGAGAATGACACAGACAAATGGGGAATAACATCAACACATGGGGAATAACACCAACACAAGATGAATGACACAACACAAGGGGAATGACACCATTGTACCAATCACATTACACATATGAATGGGTATGGATTGCCTTAGCAAGAATGAAAACTCAGACTATGTTGAATTAGTGAATGATACAGACCACACTAGACATGTCGCATATCCCTTGCAGGCCATCGCCATCAACCCCAAGATGACTGTCTGGGCGATGTTACGTTCAGAAAATGTTCAGTTCATGATGTGAGCATTGACAATTTTTCTAAATCACGGAAGGAGATCATTGAATTCAAATGTTGCAGAACATTTCTGAGAATATCGTGGAGCAGTGTGAAATTATTATGTCTCAGCCACTACACCATTCTGAATGAGACGGTAATAATACTGCCTCAAATTTTATAAGCTTACAGCGCGGCGACCTGCCCAATTTAATGGAAGCGATGGTGCCCGGAAAAGACAAAAAAAAAAGAGTGGTGTTGTTTTTGTAGCGGGGGCGAAATTAGCATGAGCTTATGTAAATTGAGAAGGCTGATGAAATTTATTAAGAGATTTCTGATTCAGCTCAGTCCAGAAAATGAACGCCTAGAGGAAAGTTGTGTTTTCGTTGGAAATTAATGGCGTCCTTCTGTTATCAGAGGTGAGTGAACGCCTGGGATGAACTAGCTTATATTGCATTGATAGACTATAACGAAAGTAATATTTCTTTCTCTATGCAGAATGTGGTTAGTGAACGCCGTATCACTTAAAAGACATATAATGATTATTTTCCTTTTGCTGTGGAATATATATGAGATTGTCTTTCTTGGACTATTATATACATGTAAGGAAAGATATAATTCTCATTTATTCAAATCTTCTTTGATTATTCTATGTTTATGCGAAGATCTATTATGATGTTTCCTTTACTATTTATGTATAATCTCCTTTCATGTATCAATATACATGATATATATGAGTAAATGATATATGGGAATGATTGAAATTCCAGCTGGAAGTAATGAAAACTATTATCCCTGAGCTTGGCAACCTTTTGTGGTTTGCCACGAGTATCACTGCATATGCACCGACATTCACTTCCTCTGATGAATGTGAAGGATTCGTTCTATGAGGAGTTAGACTCTGTGATCAAGGCAGTTCCAAAATCCGAGTACATTTATATGCTCGGTGATTTCAATGCTCGTGTGGGCAAGGACTCGAGTTCATGGCCAGTGTGCCTTGGCAAATACAACATCGATCGCATGAATGAAAATGGATAAAGGCTGCTGGAGCATTGCACAAGAAATGACCTATATATTACAAACTCTTTTTTATTTTTAAAACAAAAGAGCTGTATAAGGTCACATGGAAGCATCCAAGATCCGGTCATTGACATCAGCTGGACTTCATTATCACACGGAGACAACATCTGAACCATACATCATTGACTCAAAGTTACCACAGTGCAGACTGTAATACGGATAATTCTTTGGTTGATGAAAGGGTTAGACTTAGACCAAAGAGAATCAACACAGCTAAACCAAAATATAGCCTCAGGATTAATATTACTAACACCCATGATCCTGATAAGTGCTTTGAGATCCAACAGCAACTTGAAGACGATTTCACCGATACGTCATAAAATTGTACAGCATGTGAAAAGTGGGGTAAACTTAAGAAAACTTCTTATAAAATAGCGGTAGGGGTTTACGGCTCTGTGGATCATAAGAGGCAGGACTGGTTTGCGGTAAACAACAGACACCGCAGCCCTTGATTTATAAAAAGAAGACAGCTCTCTTAAGAAACAAGGAAATACAACGCGTAACACACTCAGTGAGCTGAAGCAAGCTAGGAAGGATGTGCAAAAGTCTGCCAGGCAGTGTGAAATTGACTACTGGATCAAGTGATGTGAGTCCATTAAAACTACAAGTGATAAGGGAAACTAAGAAGCACGTATGAAGGGATAAAGAAATCCCGTGGTCCAATGGTCAAAAGAAGTGCATCACTGAAAACCTTGACTTGAGATATCATCACTGATAAGAAACAGCAGATGGATAGATAGGTAGAGCACTATTTGGAGCTTTATTCAAGTGAGACCAATCTAGCGGATGATGGCCCTCAAGAGGCTCTACCAACTCTTGACCACCTGGACACACTTCCCACCATTACAGAAGTTAAGTGTGCTGTAAATGAACTTGCATCTGGCAAGGCTCAAGGTAAGTATGGGATTCCAATAGAGGTTATCAGGAGTGGGCAAGACACACTCACTCCACAGATCCATCAGCTAATAGAGCTATGCTGGCGAGAAGGACAAGTCCCACAGGATTTAAAAGACTCAAGCATCATAACATTGTACAAGAACAAAGGCGATCGGAGCGACTGTAACAACTATAGGGTATCTCACTTCTGTGTATTGTTGGGAAAGTATTTGCCAGAATTATTCTGCGCAGACTTCAAGTCCTGGGGGGATCAAGTCTACCTCGAATCACAGTTTGGCTTTCGACAGAACCGGTCAACCATTGATATGATATTCTCATTGCGACAAATGCAAGAAAAATGCCGTGAACAGAATCAACCACTGTTTATTGCCTTCATCGACCTCACAAAGGCATTTGATTTGGTCAGTCGTGAGGGTCTGTTCAAGGCACTAAAGAAGATCGGCTGCCCACCAACTCTTCTGTCCATTGTGGAATTGTTCCACGCAGGCATGAAGGGTATAATCAAGTTTGATGGTGCAACTTCAGAAGAGTTTGAAATCAAGAGTGGAGTTAAGCAAGGTTGTGTACTAGCCCCCACCCTCTTTGAGATATACTTTTCACTTCTACTGAAATATGCCTTTCGTGATCAGGATGGTGGTATAGACATTCACTCACGCTCAGATGGCGGACTCCACAATGCTCAGAGATTGAAGGCCAAGACCAAAATTAGGAGGGTATTGATAAGAGTGTTGCTTTTTGCAGATGATGTTGCAATTATGACGCACTCTGAGTAGGAATTACAAAGTCTACTATCTGCATTATCCAATGCTTGTTCTGAGTTTCGTTTAACAATTAGCAAAAAGAAGACACAGATTATGTCACAAGGTGCACATGCTGTACCATTAATCTTTATTGACGACGCCGAATTGGAGATAGTAGACCATTTTACATATCTAGGATCAGATGCAAATAGCAAATTATCCCTAGATCAGGAAATCAACATCCGGATTGGTAAGGCAGCAACAACAACGAACAGATTAACATAAAGAGTCTCGGGAGAACAGGAAGCTTACTATCTATAGCTTGTCTTTCAAGCCTGTGTCCTTAGTACTCTTCTTTATGGCAGTGAAGCCTAGTCAAGTTACACCAAGAGAAACGTTTAAACAGCTTTCATATGCGGTGTCTGCGAAGAATACTTCGTATTAAGTGGCAAGACATAAATCACAAATACTGAAGTATTGGAAAGATCAGGTTGTGTGACGGTTTGTTACATGCTCAGTCTTCGTAGACTTAGATGGATAGGACATCTTAGGAGGATGGATGATGGTAGAATACCAAAGGACATCTTTTTTTGGTGAATTACAGATAGGTAAGAGATCTCAGGGTCGGCCTCTACTACGATACAAAGATGTGTGTAAGCGGGACATGATTGATACAGACATTAATAATGCACATTGGGAGCAAATAGGAATGTTTCATGATTGAGATTGGAGGTGATAAAACACTGCAAAAGTTCTAGAAACTGCACAGACAAATACAGAGAAAAGATCGGCCTATGACAGTGGGAACAATTTATAGAGATGATGGTGTGCGCGTGACAACAGACACAGAGAAAGGGGAGGCGTTTCTCCAGAGATTTTTAGAGCAGACCAATAATGATGATGTGGACACCAGGGATGCAGTTAGAGAGGAGTTATCCGGCACCATAAAGAATATGCCTTATGAAGACATCATACGGGTTGAAGATGTTAACCATATTTTGAAAAAGGCAAAAGACACGGCACCAGGGCCTGATGGGGTCAGGTATGGCCACATGAAGACTTTGAGCGATGTAGACCTGAAGGAGATGACCGACTGCTTTAACCAGAGCATTAGGACAGCATCAGTACCGCAGGATTGGGTACACAGTTATCTCATCCCTCTCCCAAAACCGTTCAAGGATCATCCAAAGCTTAGCGGCTTTAGGATCATCACCCTTCAAAATACAGTTGGGAAAGATTTAGAGAAGATAGTCGCTGTCAAGCTGTAAGAGTTTTTGGAAAGGGGGAAGCTTCTTCCAAGAGGCCTGGGGAGCTACAGGCAGGAAAAGATACCTGGTCAAATGCAGCCACTTTTGCCTTTGACGTTTATGAGGGGTTCCAGAGTAGACAAGAAACGATGGCGGCGGCGCTTGATCTCGAGGATGCGTACAATAGAGTTCGCTATGATATTTTGATGATCGCACTGATGGAGAAGGGGGTCAATCCCTGGTTGGTGAACTGGATAGCAGCCGTCCTGCACTCTCGTTGGGTTGCTCTCCGTCTGGGCGCATGGACCTCAGGGCCACATATTTTAACCCCGGGACTGCCACAGGGATCTGCAATCTCACCGGTGCTCTTTAATGTGTATACGAGCAAGATTGCAATCCTAGAAGCACCAGTGGGTTGGAAGGATGCTAACATTTGCAGATGATATTTTTGCATATAGGCAGGGGAGAGATAGGGAGCAAACAGCCCAGGAGTTACAGGCGACAGTAGATATAGTGATTGACTGGTGCACAGAAATGGGTTCTGTCATCCACCCGGAAAAGGCAGCTGTTTTGTGGTGCTCTCTGGACAACAGGATTGTGAGAGCTGATGTCCAAGCCTTACGATAGATGGTGGAAGCGTCAACAGAGAGAACAAACTGAAGTATCTGGGAATCACATTTGACAGGAGCCTGTCCTTCAAGGATCATGCAGAGACGGTTGTGATAAGATCGCAAAAGGGACTCAACGCACTTAAAACTATGGCTGCAATGGACATAGAGCAGAGAATATTTTCAGACTATACCAGCACTTGATCCTCTCAGCGATTGATTATGGACTAGGACTGCTCACTGTCTCAAAGAGTCAGCTGGTGAGATTGGAGCGCATACAGAACGAGGCTATGCGGGTCATTCTGGGATGCACCAGAGACACCCCAGTGGTGTGTATGCGGTACATCCTTGGTTTGCCGACTGTTGCTGGTAGGCTCAAGGTGATGCAGGCGAAGGCATACCTCAGAGTAGCTGCTGACACAGATCACCCGTTGCATGAGGCGCTGGACGCAGTTAAGGGCCAGCGACTGATAAGAGGGAAATCATGGATGGCTCAGGCGGAGGATACGATCAGACAGGTGTGCCCCTTGGAGAACATTAGGCGAGGAGAGGAGTGGGTCAGAGTGCCAGCGGAGCAGTCAGACTTGTGCAGAGTTATAATCACATTGAGCCGGGAGTGCAGGGAGTGGCCAGCAGGGGCCACGGAAGTGGAAATCCAGCAACTAATTCAGGATAATGCTCGCCCTGGTGATGTGATTATCTACACAGATGGTTCGGTGTTGAGAGGTAGTAGAAGTGCCTGGGGTTTCTTGGCAAAGGCTAATGGTCGACGTTTGGTGCAGGAGAGCCTGGCATATGATACCACAACATCTAGCTTAAGAATGGAGGTGGAGGCGTTCAGTGCAGCTTTCCGCTGGATGGAGAATACGATACACACACACATCGTGATTGTAACTGACTTAGAAAGCATGCTGAGTAGGGTGAGGACAGGCAAGCTTCGTGCAGAGTGGCTTGCTTCGCTTCGGAAGTCACGGGTGGCAAGCATCGTCTGGATCTTTTCTCCGGGGCATGCTGGTGTGCTGGGGAATGAACAGGCAGGACAGATTGGCTGGCTCTACAAAACTTGGTGGAGTATTGATGCATGATAAGGCAGACGTGGTTGCGGCCTTGTGGGAGCACGTGTACACCTCGGAGGAGCAAATGGATCACCATGGTCTGGCAAGAATGCGACAGCGAGGAGTGACGAGGGGATCTGGCCGATGCTCGACGCTTAGAGGAAAGGCGAGACGGACATATAATCAGATTGCTGCTGGTATTATTGGGGTTGGAACTCTTCGCTGGCTTATGAGGATGGGGACGGAGCGCTCATGTGAATGCTCCGAATGCTGTGATGTCGGTTCCTAAATCAATCAATCAATCAATCAATCAATCAATCAATCAATCAATTGGGAGCAAGTCGCCGCTGAACGTGTTGCATGGAGGGCAAATATCAGAAATTGAATAAAGACAAAGGAGAACATGATTGCAGATAAGTCACACACCGATCGTGCGAGACGTAAGATGGTGCATGATGGTGGCAACGACCATGTGTTCACTTGCATCCACTGTGGACGAACATGTACATAGCGATTTGGCCTGATCAGCCACACTCGCCACCGCCATGGGTTGTAGTTATTAAGCCTTTTTGAAGCACTATGTAAGAAACTATCTTCTGTCAAGACGGCAAGGTGCCATAGTTATATATATATATATATGAATGTATATCATGTATGTGTATGATTTTATGAAACCTTATATACTGGAGGAGGCGATATCATGACTTTGTGTTAATATAATCATCGAGATGGCCCCAGTAAACTAGGCGAATGGGCCAATGAATTTAAGAATGAATAAGACACTCAGTGCATGAATGGAGAAGACATGTCTTGCCGACATGGGAGTAGGATGCATGTATCCTATCATGATATGTGGATATCAGTCACATCCAATCATTGGAGTGACCACTCACTACAGGAGAGGGTTTCCCTATCCCACCTCTGGGTAGTAATACTGTCCCCCTCCCCGTTATTATGCAAATGTATACCTGTTTGTGTTCTTGTTGTTGACAGAGGGTGGTGGTCTAATGAACTATATGTGATGTGTTTTTGAACGAGGAACATTAGCATCCGGAGGGTTGAAATTCTCAGTAAAGGAGGAGGGAATTTACCTGTATGCTACGTAAGCAATGAAGGCCCATGTAACACTAATGACTGCTCCGACCTCAGAACCACCCCATGGACTCAGGCTGAGTATAATCATGTTCACCTCATTGACAGTCAACAGTAAATAACTTAGACCCAAGGGTCTGGTCCCACTGATCTCCCCAAGCCACTGGTCTCCCCAAGCCACTGGTCTCCCCAAGCCACTTCAAGCCACTGGTATCCCCAAGCCACTGGTCTCCCCAAGCCACTGGTCACCCCAAGCCACTGGTCTCCCCAAGCCACTGGTCTCCCCAAGCCACTCCAAGCCACTGGTCTCCCCAAGCCACTGCGACGTTCCATGTAGTCACAGTATTTCAGTTCTCGAGACATGACACTGTTATGTTCCTGTTTTCTTGGATGTTCAGATCTTGTAGAATTGCAGCATTTCTCTTCTTCCTGCTGCACGATATTCGCAGAACTCTTCTGGGAGACCAGTGGCTTGGGGGAGACCAGTGGCTTGGGGAGACCAGTGGCTTGGGGAGACCAGTGGCTTGGGGCGACCAGTGGCTTGGGGAGACCAGTGGCTTGGGGAGACCAGTGGCTTGGGGCGACCAGTTGCGTGGGGCGACCAGTGGCTTGGGAAGACCAGTGGCTTAGGGTGACCAATGGTGCGATGCCTGGTTCCTGGCGGAAGAGGCAAAAGTCGACCAGCACGAACTTGGATGATGAACATTGCAGACATCTGGAATCTTTTACGCCTGGCACAACATGCCGGACATTGTAGACACCTTGAATCTTTCACGTGTGGTACAACATGCGTCACTAACATGTTTCAAACAGCCTCACACTCCACTGAGAGTGTCTGCAGTAGTCGAAATTCTATGAGTCCTGGTTATGTACACAATATGGATCGTATTGAGATGAGATAAATGCTTAGAAGAGCTGCTGGAGTAACCGTAAGAGATAGAATAAGAAATTTAGAAGACGACTTGGTGTGAAACCATTCCTGCAGTTCATTAAAGAACAATAGATTAAATGGTTTAGCCATCTCAGAAGAATGCATGGTACCATTTGCCACAAAGAACCACATTGAATACATATAATGCATACAGAGCAGTGAGAAGAACACAAAAAACATGGAGTGATGATATTGAGAACGACCTTAGAGAAATAAATACCAACTTACAAAGAGTACAAGGGATACTGAACCCGATATCTCTGCAATTGTCATTTTCCTCCTAACCTGGTCTATGATTTTCTTCACTTTTGCAGCATTTGCATCATTGCACTCTGAGGACGGTCATCCTGGTCTTGGCAGATCTGCAACTTGGGAACGGCCACACTTAAACTGCAAACACCAATTTTTTACAGAAGCATACGAAGGACAGACTTCCTCAAACACTGGCCCCATCTCCCTGTGTATTTCTGTAGGTGTTTTACCCTGTAACATCAAGAATTTTATCACAGTCCTGGCGTCTGATTTCTCCATTGTTCTGACAAACCGTTGGATGTGCAGATCTGGTCAATAGGGTGTGTTGTGCCATGCACCTTATCGGGAGAACCAGTTAAGGTGGGACATTCATAATTCATAAAAGCATTGCAAATTGAATGAGCTGTACATGTGCCAAATTTCAATTTTCTCCGCCTACTCCTTCATGGTCAGGCTAAAGACTTATTACAAGCCCCTTGTATAAGAAAGAGCGCTTACACGAACTCTACATCTGATCCCCTTCATCTAACACTTCAGTCAGGTAACTGGAGGAAGGTAAGAAGAAGAGGACGGAACATACTCCACCACAGTGTTCCTGCAAGCCACGTCTGGTCATCTGCGTGTTGACATGAGGTGTCATGTTCCCTTATCGACTGATTTCAATCGATGAGTTTCAACTTGCTGGGTTAGTGGCTAACTGTACTTAGTCACTGCTCCCTGAACACGCCCACCATCGCCCCGCCTCCCTAAACTGATATGCAAATGTACAGACGCCAGCGACTCCCGGGCGACCTTAGGTTGGATACAGCTCAGACACATTCACGTACTTCAAATCATTTTGTCAAATCACGTTCCGAAATGTAATCCACAGGAACATCCGGTAAAAACGCAGTTGTCAAGTGGGCACACGAGTTGATGACAACAAATCAGGGCGTTCTTCTCCGGCCCTTGAACGCCTGTTGGCAGCTGTTGGCGGGAGAATCATTGTCAACAAGACATCCTTTTTGGTATTGTGGTCAAGACAAGACATTTGTGCCATGAGCCACTGCTGACCAATGACCTTATTGGCAGCACGTATATTGACAGATCTTGTATATTGATATTGACAGCATGCAACATATGTTCATGTCGATAATGGAAACTTGTACATGTCGATATTGATAATTTGTACATGTCGATATTGATAATTTGTACATGTCGATATTGTATATTTGTATATGTCAATATTGGCAGCTTGTATACGTCAACATTTGCAGCGATGCCGATATCAACATTGTGTACATGTGTATATCGCCAGCCTCCCAAGCGCTCCATGGAACTGTGACCAACAGATCTGCTACAAGTGTCAGATGTGATGTAATGTGCTCAACAGTTACCATAGGTTAATAGTCACTGAATGGGTGCCCGTCTGGTAGTCAACTTGTGATGACAATAATATTATATATGCTTAAACGTTTGAATAACATAGATAAAAACAACAGATTGCACGATTTTCTGCCTGACATATTTGCTGCATCTCGACAGGTATACACTGCAGAAATCACGCAACATAAAGTAAACTAACTAGATAAATCCTTCAAGCTGAAACATACACATGTTCGCACAGTAATTTCAATTGTCTACCATGGTAATTTTAAACTGACTATATGTTTTTCTGTTTGCACAAAACTGGCCTATGTAGATTAACCATGATGGCTTCTGCAAACTTTAACAAGCAGCTGATGTGTGTATTAAACAACACGCGAAAGGTAAGGTCTCTATCGTTTCGCGAGTTGTATAATGTGCTATGTCCATAAGCGTGGATGGTCATAGATGACAATCTCACACTCTCAAATCGGTCTCACAATTAGTTCATGTGTTTAAACTATCCAGAGAATTATCTCTTTGCCATCCCGCTGAAATTGCCCCATGGAGTTTGCTAGTTTTCATTAAGTTTTCAACAGGCAATCTTTACTGTCCTCCTCTAATCTAATGTAATCTCTGTATTGTTTTGATGTGTTTCTTCAAATACTGGCCCAATCGTGTTTCTGTCCGTCCTTGGTATTCTTTGCATTTTCCTCATAGATATTTCTACTGCCTTTAGATTCTCTTGGTTGTCTGAAGTACATCCATGTTTTTCTGTCCAATACCAGTAAAGGTTCTGCATAACACGTTAAATTCTTTTTCTCACTGCAGTCTTTTAAGATGTATTTATTTATTTATTTTGTTTAAAAAAAAAAAATTATTGAGAGTGTTTTCCATCTGGCAAAAGGCAACTTTCCCACAGCTATTCTTATTCTAATCGCAACCAGGCACCTCCCCATATTGTTGTGCCGATTCATTTGTTAAAGAATATTCCCATTTATTTGTGTGTGAGATTGTGGTATTTCGCCTTCTTGAATATGATAATAAATAATACTTTTCTACAATTTAATTATAGTTGCAGGTGCTCATCGTTAGTTAGGTTGTTGATTGGTTAGTTAGTCAACAGATCGTCCTCTTTGAACATGGAAATATTAGTCAATGAGAGGCTAGTTTATCTCCCAGTAATTTTACCATAGTGTACAACAGAAACTCTGGCTAAACCCGGCAGATTGTTGCCAGTTTCTCGGACATCAATTATTCTGTAAGTGGGACTTAGATTTCAGGAGTAACACTGATAGTTAGTGGGACTTAGATTTCGGCAGTAACACTGATAGTTAGTGGGACTTAGATTTCAGCAGTGACACTGATAGTTAGTGGGACTTAGATTTCAGCTGTAACACTGATAGTTAGTGGGACTTAGATTTCAGCAGTAACACTGATAGTTAGTGGGACTTAGATTTCAGCAGTAACACTGATAGTTTGTGGGACGTAGATTTCAGGCGTAACACTGATAGTTAGTAGGAACTTAGGTTTCAGGAGTAACACTGACAGTTAGTGTGACTTAGATTGCAGCAGTAACACTGATCAACTTAGACCAATGCAACACAGAACCAGCAATTAAAATGGGAAAAGAAGGCCTACTGAAACATTGTAAAACTCATACTCACTACACAAAGGATTTCAGAAAGAAACCTCAACCTCTTACCACAGCATGTATGGTAAAACCTGAAGCAACGATGGTAAATCGGAAGGATCGTTCCAATAAAGAGACGCATTGGAACACCAACTCAGAACTGCATGTCATAGAATCTGTCAACCTTAACGGATGGACAGTGCAATGCCTCTATGATACAGGTTTAGTTTTTGACGCAATTGTACAAACCTCACTGGTAAACCCAGAGCAAGTTACAGATGAAACCTTCGAAATACAGGGATTTCTGAAAAGTTCTGTGCCTATGAGACTACCTATTGCGAAGGTCAGCATAACGTCACGCTATGTTACGGGAGAAATCAGAACAGCGGTCATAGAAGACCCAATCTACCCGGTTATGCTAGGATGTCGCTATGTCTTCTTATGAGAACCAGTACAGCCGATGATAGCATCAGTGGTGACTACACGCCAACAGGCTAAGAAAACTCCAACTCCAACGACAACAGCAAATCTTTAACTAGAGAATTTAAAACAAGCCCAAGCAACAGATAGTTCACTTGGAACTTGCTTTCGTAAGTTGCCAAATTCACATACACCTCATAGGAAAGGTGATGTCTACATGCAGAACGGAATTCTTCACCGGAAGGCAGGACAGATAGGACAGGAGTACTCGCAACTCGTTGTACCAACTACTTACAGAATGAAAATCCTAGAGATGGGACACCGTTCAGTGGACATATGGGAATCAACGCAACAACGCAACGAATCTCAACGCACTACTACTGGCCGGAAATGAACACGGACATCCAACGATATGTCAAATCATGCCCAGAATGTCAGAGAGTAGCCCCAAGGCACTGACACCACCAGCAACATTATGGGAAATGCATATCACTGGAACACCATTCGAGAAAGTGGCTGTGTTCATGGTCGGACCTCTCACCCAGACAAAGATAAGGAATCGATTTATACTAACACTCATGGACACATGCTCGATGTGGGCCGAAGCTGTGCCAATGCCATGGAGTGATTCCAAGCATGTAGCAGAAGCTCTACTTGTTATATTTACCAGATTAGGATTTCCAATCAGGATCCTGACTGACAACGGTTCGCAGTTCAGAGGAAAGCTAATGGAGGAAGTCTTCAGACTATTCCAGCCTAGGCAGATACTTACTTCTCCATATCACACTGCTTCAAACGGAGCTGTAGAAAGATTTATTGGGACCCTAATAACCATCTTGAAGTAACTAGCTGAAGCAAAACCAGAGGCGTGGGATACATATATTCCGGCAGCACTTTTTCCGTACCGAGAAGTACCACACTAATCTACCGAAATTGCACCAGCAACATTGTTGTTCGGACGTCCAATCAAGGGACCATTGGAGGCTCTACTTCGTACATGGACTGATGATTCAGTTGATGAGATTGTTGTGATTGCATCTGCATATGTGGAAGAGTTAAAACAACGACTTCAACTTGGAAGGAAATTAGCCGCAACCAATCTACGACAAGCGCGATGTAGAATGGCTAAAATGTCAACAAGAAAGCAAAGGATAGAGATTTAGACGTGGGAGAAATGATGCTATTACTTCTCCCCACGAGTCAAAACAAGTTGCAGATCGGTTAGAAAGGACCTTATGTAGTAAAGGAGAAAATTTCCAGAAACAACTGCAAGATCTCTATAAAGGGGAAAGAGAAAATCTTTCGCCTCAACCTGTTATGAAAGTACAACGAGAGACCCGCCACCGAGACAACACATTTGATAGCAATGGCCGTAGCAACAGAAGTTGAACATGGAACCTCAATGGGAGGTGAGTATCCTCTGCAGTTCAAAGAGACTTATTGAGATGTGGGCATTAATCCCAACATTAACGATGGATCAGAAGCAGCAGATTCGAGAGTCCTTAGAGAATTATACAGAGATACTAACAGAACAGCCAGGACTGACAGACCTAGTAGAATTCGACATGAAGTTGAAGGACCCAACACCTATGCGAGTCAAAACCAACCCTGTTCCATACACCAAAGCCAAACTTCTCAAAGATGAAATCCAACAACTGCTTTTAGCTGGGATAATATCACCTTCAGAATCTCCTCATAATCCAAGCGGTGTTCTATTGAGAAAACCCAGTGGTGAACATAGATTATGCATTGGTTATAAGCAGCTGAATGCTGTAACAGAGTTTCAACTGGAACCACTGCCAGATCAGAATAAACTTTTCACCAGCCTCAACAGAGCAAAATACGTCTCAAAGATAGATCTCAGCAAGGGATATTATCAATTCCCAGTGAAAAGGGAAATAAGACCGTGATTAGCCTTCAGCACTCCTGATGGACATCACGAATTCAATGTTCTTCCTTTCGGATTAAGTAATGGGCCTAGTGTCTTCACTCGCATGAGGAAACTGTTAGGACCATTGGAACATCCACGTCTTAGCAACTTCATGTATGACATCCTGATTGCTATAGAAACATTCGAGGAACATCTTGAGACATTGAAGATACTGTTCAACCGCCTGAAAGAAGTGGAGTTGACAGCAAGACCAAAGAAGTGCCAGATTGGGTTCCGGCAATTAGAATTTTGGGACACACAATATCTCAAGGCCAAATACAACCTCATGAAGGCAATGTGGAGAAACTAAAGAATGCACCGCGTCCCAGAACCAAATAGAATGTTCGATCTTTGGAATCCCTCTGCGGATTGTATCAAAGATATATCCCAAACTTCAATTCCCTCGCAACTCCGTTGACAAATGTCACTCGAACAGGGGAACCAGAGAATGTCGTTTGGTCTGATGGCTGTGATAAAGCATACGCGGAGTTAAAGAAAGCTTTAACAGCTAAACCAGTTCTTCACCTGCCAGATCTAACACGTCTATTGATACTTAGGACGGACGCAAGCAACATAGGAATTGGAGCCACCTTATTGCAACTAATGGACAAGGAGCAAGCAATACTCTTTCCAGTTGCCTATGTGTGTAGAAAATTGAACTCAGCGTAACGCAATTATTGTACAATTGAAAAGGAATGTTTAGCTTTATCTTGGGCAGTAGAGAAGTTCCAGGCGTAACTTTATGGGAAAGATTTCACAATACAATGCAATCATCAACCTTTCACGTTCCTGGCAGCTTCCAGAAACTTAAACGCTCGACGAATGAGATAGTCGTTACTCCTACAACCGTATTCATTTCAAGTAGAATATGTTACAGGAAGGATTAATGTAGGAGCAGTCTTTCTCAGCAGACATCCTATTGAAGATTCTGTACAAGAATCAGAGGAGGGTGGAAAGAATGGGAATAGAACGGATAAGTGAAATCATCAACTTGTTACGGTTGCTCGAGGCTACAGTTTCCAAGCGAACAACTGTCTGAGAAGGGAGCCATGTGGTATAACGCATACAAACGTCCACAGCGCGATTAATATTTCCTCCACTACAACCCAATTTTTACGACAACACAACCAACAGAGCCATTGGGCAGAAGACAGGATGAAAAAGACTTTTCATTGGCTGTGACGTCACAAGCCCGAGCAGGAAGGAACTAAAATAAATACGGCGTGCAAGGGAAAAACGGTCTGTTTTTACACCAACCCAAACACGGGGCAGGAGGATCTGTAGTGTGTGATGGAGTGATAGAATCTTCAAAATCAACTCACCAAAGATAGCTTAAGTCTGAGTTATGAGTTGAGGAAGGCATCAACCTACAAGCAGACATCGCAATTGGAAAACGGAATCCAAGTCAGATACTGAAACCTGTTTTTGACGTGTTTGCAGCCATTCAACCAACATGAAGGTAAGCACAATGATATATTTAATATTAATCAGCGAGCCTGAGTACTTTAGTCAGATATTGTAGTTCATGAAATAGTACATCTAACTTAGTTCTATGCATATGTGGGAAAAATCATTGAGCCAAAACCTTATCCTGAAAAAAAAAGAACTCAAGAAATTATCACATATATTTTACACTGACTGATTGCCGCAGAGATCCAAGAACCTGAAAGGACCAATCCGAGTGACACAGGTTTTTTTCTCCACAGACTATAAATAAGTCAGAAGAAGCGGCACAATAATTATAATAGAAACCTGTTACAGCACTGATGGCGATGGATTTATAGTGGCAAGGCCAGGATATAGATATATAGTTAGAGATGTAAGTGTACATGATCTTGATTGTTGTAATGAATGAACAACAAGACCAACAACAAGACCAACATCAAGACCAACAACAAGACTAACAACAAGACCAACATCAAGACCAACAACAAGACTAACAACAAGACCAGCGACAAGACCAACAACAAGACCAACAACAAGACCAACAACAAGACCAACAACAAGACCAACAACAAAACCAACAACAAGACCAACAACAAGACTAACAACAAGACCAGCGACAAGACCAACAACAAGACCAACAACAAGACCAACAACAAGACCAACAACAAGACCAACAACAAGACCAACAACAAGACTAACAACAAGACCAACAACAAGACCAACAACAAGACCAGCGACAAGAACAACATCAAGACCAACAACAAGACCAACAACAAGACCAACAACAAGACCAACAACAAGACCAACAACAAGACCAACATCAAGACCAACAACAAGACCAACAACAAGACCAACAACAAGACCAACATCAAGACCAACAACAAGACCAACAACAAGACCAACAACAAGACCAACAACAAGACCAACAACAAGACCAACATCAAGACCAACAACAAGACCAACAACAAGACCAACATCAAGACCAGCGACAAGACCAACATCAAGACCAACAACAAGACCAACAACAAGACCAACAACAAGACCAACAACAAGACCAACAACAAGACCAACAACAAGACCAACAACAAGACCAACAACAAGACCAACAACAAGACCAGCGACAAGACCAACAACAAGACCAACAACAAGACCAACAACAAGACCAACATCAAGACCAACAACAAGACCAACAACAAGACCAATAACAAGACCAAAAACAAGACCAACAACAAGAACAACATCAAGACCAGCGACAAGACCAACATCAAGACCAACAACAAGACCAACAACAAGAACAACATGAAGACCAACAACAAGACCAACAACAAGACCAACAACAAGACCAACAACAAGACCAACATCAAGACCAGCGAAAAGACCAACATCAAGACCAACATTAAGACCAACAACAAGACCAACACCAAGACCAACAACAAGACCAACAACAAGACCAACAACAAGAACAGCGAAAAGACCAACAACAAGACCACCAACAAGACCAACATCAAGACCAACAACAAGACCAACAACAAGACCAGTGACAAGACCAACAACAAGACCAGTGACAAGACCAACATCAAGACCAGCGACAAGACCAAGAACAAGACCAGCAACAAGACCAACAACAAGACCAACAACAAGACCAACAACAAGACCAGCGACAAGACCAACAACAAGACCAGCGACAAGACCAACAACAAGACCAACAACAAGACCAACAACAAGACCAACAACAAGACCAACAACAAGACCAGCGACAAGACCAACAACAAGACCAGCAACAAGACCAGCAACAAGACCAACAACAAGACCAACAACAAGACCAGCGACAAGACCAACAACAAGACCAGCGACAAGACCAACAACAAGACCAACAACAAGACCAACAACAAGACCAACAACAAGACCAACAACAAGACCAGCGACAAGACCAACAACAAGACCAACAACAAGACCAACAACAAGACCAACAACAAGACCAACAACAAGACCAACAACAAGACCAACAACAAGACCAACAACAAGACCAGCGACAAGACCAACAACAAGACCAACAACAAGACCAGCGACAAGACCAACAACAAGACCAGCGACAAGACCAACAACAAGACCAGCGACAAGACCAACAACAAGACCAACAACAAGACCAACAACAAGACCAACAACAAGACCAACAACAAGACCAACAACAAGACCAGCGACAAGACCAACAACAAGACCAACAACAAGGCCAACAACAAGACCAACAACAAGACCAACAACAAGACCAACAACAAGACCAGCGACAAGACCAACAACAAGACCACCAACAAGACCAACAACAAGACCAACAACAAGACCAGCGACAAGACCAACAACAAGACCAACAACAAGACCAGCGACAAGACCAACAACAAGACCAGCGACAAGACCAACAACAAGACCAGCGACAAGACCAACAACAAGACCAACAACAAGACCAACAACAAGACCAACAACAAGACCAACAACAAGACCAGCGACAAGACCAACAACAAGACCAACAACAAGACCAACAACAAGACCAACAACAAGACCAACAACAAGACCAGCGACAAGACCAACGACAAGACCAACAACAAGGCCAACAACAAGACCAACAACAAGACCAACAACAAGACCAACAACAAGACCAGCGACAAGACCAACAACAAGACCACCAACAAGACCAACAACAAGACCAACAACAAGACCAGCGACAAGACCAACAACAAGACCAACAACAAGACCAACAACAAGACCAGCGACAAGACCAACAACAAGACCAACAACAAGACCAACAACAAGACCAGCGACAAGACCAACAACAAGACCAACAACAAGACAAACGACAAGACCAACGACAAGACCAGCGACAAGACCAACAACAAGACCAACAACAAGACCAACAACAAGACCAGCGACAAGACCAGCGACAAGACCATCAACAAGACCAACGACAAGACCAACACCAAGACCAACAACAAGACCCTGCGACAAGACCAACAACAAGACCAACATCAAGACCAGCGACAAGACTAGCGACAAGACCAACAACAAGACCAACAACAAGACCAACAACAAGACCAACAACAAGACCAACATCAAGACCAACAACAAGACCAACAACAAGACCAACAACAAGACCAACAACAAGACCAACAACAAGACCAACAACAAGACCAACAACAAGACCAACAACAAGACCAACAACAAGACCAACAACAAGACCAACAACAAGACCAACAACAAGACCAGCGACAAGACCAACAACAAGACCAACGACAAGACCAACAATAAGACCAGCGACAAGACCAACAACAAGACCAACAACAAGACAGCGACAAGACCAACAACAAGACCAGCGACAAGACCAACAACAAGACCAGCGACAAGACCAACAACAAGACCAGCGACAAGACCAACAATAAGACCAGCGACAAGACCAACAACAAGACCAACAACAAGACCAGCGACAAGACCAACAACAAGACCAGCGACAAGACCAACAACAAGACCAGCGACAAGACCAACAACAAGACCAACAACAAGACCAACAACAAGACCAACAACAAGACCAACAACAAGACCGCCAACAAGACCAACAACAAGACCAACAACAAGACCAGCGACAAGACCAACAACAAGACCAACAACAAGACAAACGACAAGACCAACGACAAGACCAGCGACAAGACCAACAACAAGACCAACAACAAGACCAACATCAAGACCAACAACAAGACCAACAACAAGACCAGCGACAAGACCAGCGACAAGACCAACACCAAGACCAACAACAAGACCCTGCGACAAGACCAACAACAAGACCAACATCAAGACCAGCGACAAGACTAGCGACAAGACCAACAACAAGACCAACAACAAGACCAACAACAAGACCAACAACAAGACCAACATCAAGACCAACAACAAGACCAACAACAAGACCAACAACAAGACCAACAACAAGACCAACAACAAGACCAACAACAAGACCAACAACAAGACCAACAACAAGACCAACAACAAGACCAACAACAAGACCAACAACAAGACCAACAACAAGACCAACAACAAGACCAGCGACAAGACCAACAACAAGACCAACGACAAGACCAACAATAAGACCAGCGACAAGACCAACAACAAGACCAACAACAAGACCAGCGACAAGACCAACAACAAGACCAGCGACAAGACCAACAACAAGACCAGCGACAAGACCAACAACAAGACCAACAACAAGACCAACAACAAGACCAACAACAAGACCAACAACAAGACCAACAACAAGGCCAACAACAAGACCAACAACAAGACCAACAACAAGACCAACAACAAGACCAGCGACAAGACCAACAACAAGGCCAACAACAAGACCAACAACAAGACCAACAACAAGACCACCAACAAGACCAACAACAAGACCAACAACAAGACCAACAACAAGACCAACAACAAGACCAGCGACAAGACCAACAACAAGACCAACAACAAGACCAGCGACAAGACCAACAACATACAGCCGCACACATCTGCCTCCTGTCTGCACTGACTGTTTGGCCAAGGAGTTACGGAAGCCAATTCGTAATCCCGCTAACGGCGTTCGAAACACAGCTGCATGCTATTTGGCTGCAGACTACCTTGCGTTTGTTGTATGAATGCCGATCGTTCAGAAAGCAATGGCAATACTGAGGGTAAACTTGCCTAGAAATCACAAATAGCCAAAATTCTGGGTTGAATGCGACGTCCTTAAAGGATATGCAGCTAACTAACTTCCTCTCTGCGACGCTTCCTGGCTAAAGTAATAGGACAAAAGAAAAAGAAAGGGCGTTAGGCCAGAGACATGACGTTTTCATCATGTATGCCCTGAGGTCATACACACGTCAGCCTGAGGAAGGCCTTGACAAAGGATGTTGTGGAAGGCATGCTGAAGTCAAACACTGAACCTTGAGCTGCATGGTTAAGTGTGACGTAACTCCCTCGAAGCGGAACTATGGCGAGGAGGAGGAATCAGCAACAAGTGGAACTGCTCAGCTGGACAAACCTGCCTCTGTATTGTACATAAACATAGATTACCTGGTTTAAAATCGATGTTGAGCCGAAAGCCGTTGTATGTCCATGAGCCGAACTTGAGGACGCAGACTTGCTCATCCAGGGGAAAATAGAGCGTGTCGAACTCACACGAGCTGCGCAGGATGGCCTGGGGCATCCACAGGACGTTGCCATCAGAGTCGACCACACAGAGAGCGTTGCGCTGCTCCTGCAGACGCTCGTCGGCGCTGTGGAAAGATGAAAAGGTGAGACAGGTTGTAGGGCTGTTGCAGTGTCACTCGACGTGAGACACTGACACATGTTGTGTGTATACTGTGTGTGTTTGTGACATCGACTCGTAGATACAGACCTACACAATGTGTTGGATATCTATACCAGTCCACTACCTTTCTTCACTTTCTATTCCTCCATCATCATCATCATCATCATCATCATCATCATCATCATCATCATCATCATCATCATCATCATCATCATCATCATCATCATCATCATCATCATCATCATCATCATCATCATCATCATCATCATCATCATCATCATCATCATCATCATCATCAATCATCAACATCATCATCATCATCATCATCATCATCATCATCATCATCATCATCATCATCACCATCATCATCATCATCATCCTCGTCATCCTCACTATCATCTTGCCACCATTAACTGTTCTTGTTCTTCTTGTTCATGTCGCAATTGTTGTAATGGCCCCTGCTACTGTTGTTGTTGTTTTTATTAATAATGTTGTTGTTATTGTTATTGTTGCTGTTAGTGTAAATATTTTTGTCGTTGTTTCTGTCCATGCTTCTGTTGTTGCTGTTGAGACCAAGGGGAAGACCAAGAACGAACAAAAGGAAGTAAATACCTGGATGGCTTGGCCAAGTGGCATGGTCGAGACAGAAACACGGAGCTGATCCACGACTCCGGCGATCGAGTGAGATATCAAAACATGACCGCCCACGCTTATCGGCATGGCACATGATGGATGAATGGTTGTCTCTATTATTATTAATTGTGTTGTTGTTATTAATGTTGTTTGTACTGTTATTATTATTATTAATGGTGTTTTGTTATTGTTATTGTTATTGTTATTATTATTATTAATGTTGTTGCTATTGTTATTATTGTTGTTGCTGTTATGGTTAATCTTCTGTTGTTGTTTTTAATAATGATATTGTTGTTGCTTTTATTCTGTCTACTGGCCATCATCACTGTCCTAAACATCAATAATGATATTTGCACGAACAAAACAACATCGCTATGACAACCACAATCATGGTTTTACCGCTATTACTACCACATTTTTGTATTTATAATTTTCCGCTTTATCAAATGGCAAATCAGAAGACGAGATAGATGCATTAAGGCAAACCAACTCATTGGACAAATGACACCAACACTAAAGGACAAATATGTATCAATAGTTACTAAGAAAACACTCTAGAACACACTCTTCCTATCAACTCTATGCTACCAATGTCAAAACTGGATAATGACAGACGGAGGGAAAAGAAAAATTACAACAGAAATGAGATTCCTGCGAAGAATACTCAATGCATCAAGAAGAGAAAAAATCAGAAATGACGAAACCAGAACTAAAGTGGGAGTTATAGCAGCACTAGATTTTATTAGAAAGCAGCAAGTCAAATGGTTTGGCCATGCGAGTAGGTTACCAGTCAACAGCATACCACAACAAGCAATGATTTACAGACCAAATGGAAGCAGAGGACGAGGCCGACCACGTAAACGTTGCACAGAGGGAATAGCAGAGTCCATGGGCATATCGATACATGAAGCCCATAATCGGGTACTCTCACGATGTTTATACTTCACTTTACACCGCAAGGTACAAGAGGAGCATGATGAGATGAGATGATACCGCTTCTTCCTCCCCACCTCGTCATCTCTTCCCTCCATCTTCTTTTGTTTGTCGTAACACTTCCGATTATTAGAATGAACTGAACATCTATAAAAAGACATTGCGTACGGAATGAGTTCTATATTCCATTAGCAAGAAACTACAAGTGAAGACAAGAAAATCACCTTCACATAACCGTGATTTCAAGAGTTGTCCAATCCAGAAATTACAGACGTCAAATGTGGATCGAATTCGTGCAGCAAGCCGCCATGATGGAAGAGCCCTACCAGGCGATGCCATGTCCGATTGGGAAAATGTCGTTTGATTTTCATTTATTTTCATGGCAGACAGGCGAAACAATCTAACTCAAGGAGCAGTTTTATTTATCTCAAAAACTCCCAGCCACGCCGTACTGACTCTCTCACACCATCCCCTCTCTCTCTCCCAACATCTCTTGTTTTCCTATTCTCTCCCTCCTTCCGTCCCCTCCCAACAAGCACCAGCAGTTTGATTAATTTACGCATTCATCGATTCTATATTTTTATTACTTTTGTATTTTCTGTGACGATATCATTTCTAGCTGCACAGCCGTACATGAATACATGTGTTTTTGTGGCTTGGTGTACTTATTTTTTCTCCATTTCCTATTTGCTGCGTTAAGTTGGAGCCGCCCGCAACCAATAGCCTGTGGCGTCATGCTAGACTTATAGCACGGTTAGGCGCTGTGTGTGATTTCTTGTTGCGATTGATTGCATGAGTTTGTTATCCCACGTAGTTTTTGTTGTGTATTTGTAATCTATGTTGTTGTTGTTATCCCATTCTTTTTCTTGCTCTTCTTCTTTCTGCGGTTCTTGTTGTTGCTATTTTCATCATCATCAACATTATTTCCTATACCTCATTCTCTCCTCCCCCTCTTCCTCGCCGCCGACTCCTTTTTCTTCTCCATCCCTCTCCTCTTGCTTTTTGCTTCTTTCTTCTTCTTCTTCTTCTTCTTCTTCTTCTTCTTCTTCTTCTTCTTCTTCTTCTTCTTCTTCTTCTTCTTCTTCTTCTTCTTCTTCTTCTTCTTCTTCTTCCTCTTCTTCTTCTTCTTCTTCTTCTTCTTCTTCTTCTTCTTCTTCTTCTTCTTCTTCTTCTTCTTCTTCTTCTTCTTCTTCTTCTTCTTCTTCTTCTAACAATCCTCCTCACTTCTTTTTCTTCTGCTTCTTCTTTTTCTTCTTCCTCTTTCTTAACCTAATACTCTTCCTCCATCTTCTTCATCTTCTCTTTCTTCTCCTAATACTCTCCCCTCCTATCCCTTCGCTCCTCCTCATTCTTCTTCTCCTAATTCTCCTAACACTCCTCCTCCTCTGTTCCGTCTCCTCATTCTTCTACATTTTCTTACTCTTCTTCTAACACTCCCCCTTCTTCTGCTGCTTCTGAGATGTAACTATCGTTGGATATTCTCTAGGATTTGGTGCACATTTCAACCACTTTCCAAGATTCCTGTGTCTGCCTATCTAATTATTTATCCGTCTTCTCTCTCCCTCCCCACCACACCGCTCCCTTCCCCACCTTACAATAATCATATCAGCCACTTTCTATTCTCGTCATAATATCATTTTTTAAACATTATCAACATGTATGGCCTATGTAACAACCACCCGGTCTCAAGTAAATGATGACGCCTTTAGAAATATAAATTTAGCACAGCAGCATAATCATGTTTGGCTGTACCTAATCTCAGTTGTAGAGTTCGTCAGACACCATTCTCGGGGCGGCCTTGTTCCTCGCTCTGCCGAGACTTTCTGAGCCATAATAGCCACAAGAGATTGCGTCCATTAAAAACACCTTGGATTAACGACTTTAAGAAATGTTACAACACTGCCTCTTGTAAGTCGTGTGTTTGAATCTGTTTGATATGCTAAGTGTTCTTCCATTTAGGGATAAAATCAATTCTAGATGCTAAATTTGTGCACGGGGATTGTCAAAGCTGAAAGAAAATTATCAATATAGCCAGCCGCGAACGCTTGATGTGTGTATTTGTGTGTGTGTGTGTGTGTGTGTGTGTGTGTGTGTGTGTGTGTGTGGGAGGGGGGTGGGGGGGGGGTAGGAGGGCAGGTGTGTGATGATTGTGTGAGTGTGCGTATCTTTGTTTCTATGCGTGAATGTGTGTGGGTGCCTGTATTTTGATGTGGGTGTGTGTAATACAGATTGGGTAATTTCAGTTAGTGTTGCCACGAATATAACTCGTAGCCGAAGAATGCAGGAGAGAGCGAGCGAGTGAGAGAGCGAGTAAGAGAGTGAGTGAGAGAGTGAGTGAGAGAGCGAGTGAGAGAGTGAGTGAGAGAGTGAGTGAGAGAGTGAGTGAGAGAGCGAGTGAGAGAGTGAGTGAGAGAGCGAGTGAGAGAGCGAGTCAGAGAGTGAGTGAGAGAGTGAGTGAGAGAGTGAGTGAGAGAGCGAGTGAGAGAGTGAGTGAGAGAGTGAGTGAGAGAGTGAGTGAGAGAGTGAGTGAGAGAGCGAGTGAGAGAGTGAGTGAGAGAGTGAGTGAGAGAGTGAGTGAGAGAGTGAGGGAGAGAGCGAGTAAGAGAGCGAGTCAGAGAGCGAGTCAGAGAGTGAGTGAGAGAGTGAGTGAGAGAGTGAGTGAGAGAGCGAGTGAGAGAGTGAGTGAGAGAGTGAGTGAGCGTGAGAGGCAGAGACAATGTCAAACGGTGAGGGAGACAGACGGTGAGATACAGAGACAGACAGAGAGAGAAAGTTAGAGGGAGAGACAGTGGTTGACTAGAGAGAGTGAGAGAGAGTATGAGAGTGAGAGTGTGTGTGAAAGAGAGAGAGAGAGAGAGAGAGAGAGAGAGAGAGAGAGAGAGAGAGAGAGAGAGAGAGAGAGAGAGTGAAACAACAAGTAAATCTTGTATATATTCGTGATGACACAGAGGAGACATCGTTACCACAGACAGACAGATAGACAGACAGACAGACACAGACAGACAGACAGACAGACAGACAGACAGACAGACAGACAGACAGACAGACAGACAGACAGACAGACAGACAGACAGACAGACAGAGTAATCGATCTATTGAGTAACAGACTACCAGACAGACAGATAGCAGACATAGCAATCTACCGATCGATAAATCACGTTCAATCACCAAACTTTATTCATCGATAAGGAAGCACATTTCTGTCACTTCAACCAGTTATGTCATTACAATCAGTTCAATCATTTCAATCAGTTCAGTAACTGCAATCAGTTTAGTCAGTTCAGTCATTTCAATCAGTTCAATTAGATCAGCCAGTTCAGTCATTTCAATCAGCTTGATCAGTTTAGTCATTTCAATCAGTAAAATAAGTTCAGTCAATTCAATCAGCTAAATAAGTTCAGTCATTTCAATCAGTTCAGTCATCTCTGTCATTTCAATCAGTTCAATCATTTCACTCAGTTCAAACAGTCCAGTCAGTTTAGTCAATTCAATCATTAAGATCAGTTCAGTCAGTTCAATCAGTTCTGTCATTTCAATCAGTTCACTCATTTCAGTCATTTCAATCACTTCAATCAGTTCTGCGATTTCAATCAGTTTAATCAGTTCAGTCATTTCAATCATTTCAGTCAGCTCTGTCATTTCAATCATTTCAAGTAGTTTAATCAGTTCAGTCATTTCAATCAGTTCAGTCATTTCATTCAGTTAATCATTTCAATCAGTTCAGTCATTTCCATCAGTTCAGTCAGTTCAATCAGTTCAATAGGTTCAGTCAGTTCAATCAGTTCATCCAGTTCAGTCTGTTCATTCAGTTCAGTCACCTCAGTCAAAAACCCTTCTATCCGCCTGAAGGTGTGTCTTGTACATGGTACCGGTCCCACATATGCATAGAGCAATCAACAACCGGTGGGCGAAGTTTCACACTTCACTAGCCAACACATGTCCTAATGTGCAATCTAGACTGGTCCACTTGCGAGGTGAGACCAACAACCAACAATCTAGACTGGTCCACTTGCCAGGCCAGGCCAATGACCAACAATCTAGACTGGTCCACTTGCGAGGCCAGGCCAATAACCAACATTCTAGACTGGTCCACTTGCGATGTGAAACCAACAACCAACAATATAGACTGATCCATTTGCCAGGCCAGGCCAGTGACCAACAATCTAGACTAGCCCACTTGCGAGGCCAGGCCAATGACCAACAATCTAGACTGGTCCACTTGCCAGGCCAGGCCAATGACCAACAATCTAGACTGGTCCACTTGCCAGGCCAGGCCAATGACCAACAATCTAGACTGGTCCACTTGCCAGGCCAGGCCAATGACCAACAATCTAGACTGGTCCACTTGCGAGGTGAGACCAATGACCAACAATCTAGCCTAGTCCACTTGCGAGGTGAGACCAATGACCAACAATCTAGACTGGTTCACTTGCGAGGTGAGACCAATGACCAACAATCTAGACTGGTTCACTTGCCAGGCCAGGCCAATGACCAACAATCTAGACTGGTCCACTTGCGAGGCCAGGCCAATGACCAACAATCTAGACTAGTCCACTTGCAAGGCCATGACAATGACCAACAATCTAGACTGGTCCACTTGCGAGGTGAGACCAATGACCAACAATCTAGACTGGTCCACTTGCGAGGTGAGACCAATGACCAACAATCTAGCCTGGTCCACTTGCGAGGTGAGACCAATGACCAACAATCTAGACTGGTCCACTTGCCAGGCCAGGCCAATGACCAACAATCTATCCTGGTCCACTTGCCAGGCCAAACCAACAACCAACAATCTAGACTGGTCCACTTGCCAGGCCAGGCCAATGACCAACAAACTAGACTGGTCCACGTGCGAGGTGAGACCAATGACCAACAATCTAGACTGGTCCACTTGCCAGGAAAGGCCAATGACCAACAAACTAGACTGGTCCACTTGCGAGGTGAGACCAATGACCAGCAATCTAGACTGGTCCACTTGCCAGGCCAGGCCAATGACCAACAATCTAGCCTGGTCCACTTGCCAGGTGAGACCAATGACCAACAATCTAGCCTGGTCCACTTGCGAGGTGAGACCAATGACCAACAATCTAGACTAGTCCACTTGCGAGGCCAGGCCAATGACCAACAATCTAGACTGGTCCACTTGCAAGGCCAGGCCAATGACCAACAAACTAGATTGGTCCACTTGCGAGGTGAGACCAATGACCAACAATCTAGACTGGTCCACTTGCCAGGCCAGACCAACAACCAACAATCTAGACTGGTCCACTTGCCAGGCCAGGCCAATGACCAACAAACTAGACTGGTCCACTTGCGAGGTGAGACCAATGACCAACAATCTAGCCTGGTCCACTTGCCAGGTGAGACCAATGACCAACAATCTATCCTGGTCCACTTGCGAGGTGAGACCAATGACCAACAATCTAGACTAGTCCACTTGCGAGGCCAGGCCAATGACCAACAATCTAGACTGGTCACTTTCCAGGCCAGGTTAATGACCAACAATCTAGACTGGTCCACTTGCAAGGCCAGGCCAATGACTAACAAACTAGACTAGTCCACTTGTGAGGTGAGACCAATGACCAACAATCTAGACTGGTCCACTTCCCAGGCCAGGCCAATGACCAACAATCTAGCCTGGTGCAGTTGCCAGGCCAGACCAACAACCAACAATCTAGACTGGTCCACTTGCCAGGCCAGACCAACAACCAACAATCTAGACTGGTCCACTTGCCAGGCCAGGCCATTGACCAACAAACTAGTCTGGTCCACTTGCGAGGTGAGACCAATGACCAACAATCTAGACTGGTCCACTTGCCAGGCCAGGCCAATGACCAACAAACTAGACTGGTCCACTTGCGAGGTGAGACCAATGACCAACAATCTAGACTGGTCCACTTGCCAGGCCAGGCCAATGACCAACAATCTAGACTGGTCCACTTGCCAGGCCAGGCCAATGACCAACAATCTAGACTTGTCCACTTGCGAGGCCAGGCCAATGACCAACAATCTAGACTGGTCACTTTCCAGGCCAGGCCAATGACCAACATTCTAGACTGGTCCACTTGCGATGTGAAACCAACAATCAACAATCTAGACTGGTCCACTTGCGAGGCCAGGCCAATGACCAACATTCTAGACTGGTCCACTTGCCAGGCCAGGCCAATGACCAACAATCTAAACTGGTCCACTTGCGAGGTGAGACCAATGACCAACAATCTAGACTGGTCCACTTGCGAGGTGAGACCAATGACCAACACTCTAGACTGGTCCACTTGCCAGGCCAGGCCAATGACCAACAATCTAGACTGGTCCACTTGCCAGGCCAGACCAATGACCAACAATCTAGACTGGTCCACTTGCCAGGCCAGGCCAATGACCAACAATCTAGACTGGTCCACTTGCGAGGTGAGACCAATGACCAACAATCTAGCCTAGTCCACTTGCGAGGTGAGACCAATGACCAACAATCTAGCCTGGTCCACTTGCGAGGTGAGACCAATGACCAACAATCTAGACTGGTCCACTTGCCAGGCCAGGCCAATGATCAACAATCTAGACTGGTCCACTTGCGAGGTGAGACCAACAACCAACAATCTAGACTGGTCCACTTGCGAGGTGAGACCAACAACCAACAATCTAGACTGGTCCACTTGCGAGGTGAGACCAACAACCAACAATCTAGACTGGTCCACTTGCGATGTCAGACCAACAACCAACAATCTAGACTGGTCCACTTGCGAGGTGAGACCAACAACCAACAATCTAGACTGGTCCACTTGCGAGGTGAGACCAATGACCAACAATCTAGACTGGTCCACTTGCGAGGCCAGGCCAATGACCAACAACCCACCCCCGCTGAGGATTCGACTCCAGGACCACGGGTCGACTGGCAACTAGGCCACCGCGGTTCTCCGGGTTCACATTGATTAATGACATGTCCTTGTAGGACGTAGCGGTTAACCCCAGGTTGACCGATTGATTGATTGATTGATTGATTAAGGTACCGACATCACATGCATTCGGGGCATTCCAATAAGCACTCGTCCCCACCCTCAGCAGCCAGCGAAGAGTTCCAACACCAATACTACCAGTAGCAATCTGATTATAAGTCCGTCTCGCCTTTCCTCTGAGCGTTGAGCGTCAGCCAGATCCCCTCATCACTCCTCGCTGTCTCATTCTTGCCAGACCATTGTGATCCATTTGCTCCTCCGAGGTGTACACTGCTCCCACAAGGCCTCAACCACGTCTGCCTTTTTATGCATCAATACTTCACCAAGTTTTGCCGAGCCAGCCAATCTGTCCGCCTGATCATTCCCCAGCACACCAGCATGCCCCGGAGAAAAGATCCAGGCGATGCTTGTCACCCGTGACCTCCGAAGCGAAGCAAGCCACTCTGCCCGAAGCCTGTCCTCACCTTCCTCAGTATGCTTTCTGAGTCAGTTACAATCACGATGTGTGTGTTTCGTATTCTCCATCCAACGGGAAAGCTGCACTGACCGCCTCCACCTCCATTCTTAAGCTAGATGTTGTGGTATCATATGCCAGGCTCTCCTGTACCAAATGTCGATCATTAGCTTTTGCTAAGTACCCCCAAGCACTTCTCCTACCTCTCAACACCGAACCATATGTGTAGATAATCACATCACCCGAGTGAGCATTATTCTGAATTAGTTGCTGGATTACCACTTCCGTGGCCCCTGATGGCCACTCCTTGCACTCCCGGCTCAATGTGATTATAACTCTTCACAAGTCTGACTGCTCCGCTGGCACTCTGACCCACTCCTTTCTTCGCCTAATGTTCTTCAAGAGGCACACCTGCCTGATCGTATCCTCCGCCTGAGCCATCCATGATTTCCCTCTTATAAGTCGCTGACCCTTACGGCGTCCAGCGCCTCATGCAACGGGTGATCTGTGTCAGCAGCTACTCTGAGGTATGCTATCACCTGCATAACCTTGAGCCTACCAGCAACAGTCGGCAGACCAAGGATGTAACGCATACACACTAATGGGGTGTCTCGGGTGCATCCTAGAATGACCCGCATAGCTTAGTTCTGTATGCGCTCTAATTTCACCAACTGACTCTTTGAGACAGTGAGCAGACCTAGTCCATAATCAATCACAGAGAGAATCAAGTGCTGGTATAGTGTGAAGAGCATTCTCTGTTCTGTGTCCATTGCAGCCATAGTTTTAAGTGCATTGAGTCCTTTTGAGACCTTGTCACAACCGTCTCCACATGGTCCTTGGAGGACAGGCTCCTTCAAATGTGATTCCCAGATACTTCAGTTTGTTCTCTATGTTGACGCTTCTACCATCTATCGTCAGCTCTCACAATCTTGTTGTCCAGAGAGCACCACAAAACAGCCGCCTTTTCTGGGTGGATGACAGCACTCATTTCAGTGCACTAGTCAATCACTTTGTCTACTGTTGCCTGTAGCTCCTGGGCTGTTTGCTCCCTATCTCTCCCCTGCCTATATGCAAGAATATTATCTGCAAATGTTAGTATCATTCCAACCCCTGGTGCTTCTAGGTTTGCAATCTTGCTCGTATACACATTAAAGAGCACCGGTGAGACTGCAGATCCCTGTGGCTGTCTCGGGGTTAAAATATGTGGCTCTGAGGTCCATGCACCCAGACGGAGAGCAACTCGTCGAGAATACAGGACGGCTGCTATCCAGTTCACCAAGCAGGGATTGAACCCCTTCTCCATCAGTGCGGTCATCAAAATATCATATCGAACTCTATTGTACGCATCCTCGAGATCAAGGGCTGCCGATTTCGGTTCCTGTCTACTCTGGAACCCCTCATAAACATCTAAGGCAAAGGTGGCTGCATTTGACCAGGTATCTTTTCCTGGCCTGTAGCTTCCCAGGCCTCTTGGAAGAAGCTTCCCCTTTCAAAACACTCTTGCAGCTTGACAGCGACTATCTTCTCTAGAACCTTCCCAAATGTATTTTGAAGGGTGATGATCCTAAAGCCGCTAAGCTTTGAATGGCCCTTGAATGGTTTTGGGGTGACTTCCCAGCTAACTGTACGTCCAGTAGTTTATTATTTTTTTTTCTGAACCAGAAGACAACGCTTAAGTACGAACTATCGGTGTAGGGGTTTAACTCTCTACACCGATATCAGCGCACCGGGAGTTTAGGAGCTAGAGCGGTGTGATCATTTCGCCACGACGGCTGCTAGAAATAGACGTAGTAAGAAGAAATAGATCACACACTGTGCAAACACTAGGACAAACACGACACAGCCAGCCAGGACACACACACACACACACGCACACACACACACACACACAAACGCAAACACGCACGCACACACACACACTATCTCTCTCTCTCTCTCTCGTCAGAATACAAACACAGCACTTCCCCAGGGACAAAAATATACATTTCACTTTGCATCATTAAATAAATGAAGGCAAAAAGAACACTTTCTATATTTAATTTTTTATATAGGACGTGCAATTCCGCTTCGGTGTCGCCATATCCTGAGATGCGTGGAATATATGGCCGAGGGCGTTTCTCCCTGGATGTTTAGACGTAATTAGTGACCGGGAAAACATTATGGAGACGCAAATAATGATACTGATAAAGATGATGATGTCAGTGTTGTGTTAGCACACAGGACGAACGGACGAAAGAACGAACTTTATTTTCAAAGGGTCACATATTGGGCACGCAGGCCCGTCTCGCACTCGGCCCTACAAACACTCAACTTTCGCACATCAATCAATTATCTATGTGCTCGTTACACTTACATATAAACACTTTGTAAACTAATTGTGTATTTACATAAACAATGTAAATTACAATGTTATGAGACAGGCACACAGCTATATATACACACACATATATATATACTCACAGAAACACTCACACATACATAAACACATACATACGTTACACATACACATCCACACGCACTCATTTATACATACATATACATACATACATACATACATCACTGACACAAACACTCACAGTCATACCCACCCTGAGTTAGATAACTGTGTCATTTGCACCAACATTTCTGAATATTCATAGTTTACAAAGTTAGTTGCATTTCCTCTACATGACGTACTTGTCAATCTCAGGATATTTATAATCTACCTTATAACAAGGCATACGATATGGCACCCGAGAACTACTCATTTTATCACATCCAGTGGGACGCAGAGGTGTTTCCAAGGCACCAGGGCCGGGATCTATACTGGCCAAGACCTGCTGACACGTCCACGCCGTGCGTCCTGGGCAACAGGTCCCTTCGGGGACCTTGCTAACATCAATAGGATCGATGATTCCTCCGAAGCCGGAGAGTATCTGCCTGCATGGCGAGGAACCACCAGTATGCACACCAATAAGCCAGACATGGAACAACAGATACTCACGCAAACCTCAGGTCCGGTATGACATCACACTGATGTTGTCAACAGGATGTCTTCATCCGACATACAGGACTTCACGCTGGAGTTCACGGCCAGCGAACACAAGCAAGCAAGCATCACATCCAGTAATTTCCCGTTTGTCACATTCAAGAACTATCCGTTTGTCACAGTAAAAAAGTAGGTATTATTTACACCAAATACTAATCAACAGTCATATACCAGATATACTCTTTTGTCATATTAAGTAACTACAAATTCGTTTGCCACATACAAGAGACACTCATTTGTCACATCCAGGAATGACTCATTTGCCGCATCTAATAAGAGCTTATTTGTCAGGCCCTATAGCTACACATTTATCACACCAGAGAGCTACTAAGTTCTGAAATTCAAGAACTACGCATCAGTCTAATTAAAGAGCTACTCATATGTCACATCAAGAAATACTTATTTATCATATTTTAGATCCATTGATCGACCTTGTACAACGGGAGAGGATGATATTCCACCATGCTGCCACAAACCTGGTCAAAGACATGAATCTCTCTACCATATGCCACAGATGTACAGCTTCATTCATCATCATGTGCCATGTCGATAAGCGTGGGCGGTCATGTTTCGCCATCTCACGCGATCATAAGAGTCGTGGATCAGCTCAGTGTTCTTGTCTCGACCACGTCACGTGGCCAAGCCATCCTGATATTTACTTCTCTGCCCTCCTCTTGTTCTTTCCCCATTAATCGTGTCAGTTGTCACAAAGTTCTCTAATTTATTTCTTCTCATAACATGCCCGAACAATAAGACAGTCTACGTCTAATGACTCTAATCAGTTTATGATCTTCATTTGTTTCTTGAAGGACCTGTTCATTGGGTTTTCTGTCTACTCATGGTATTATTTGCATTTTCCTCAGAAAGCACATTTCCGCTGCTGAGATGTGTTTAAGTTTATCTGTTCATTGTCCACTTTTTACATAAATACAAAAGTACAGGTTCAATGTAACACTTCAATACTCATTTAACTAACTAACTAACTAATCTTTTTATAAGTCAGAATGTTTTCCATATTGCAAAAGGCTACCTTCGCCATAGCGATTTCTGTTCTAATCTCTTAAAGACACCTCCCATAATATGTTACGACTGTTCCAAGTTAATTTTATCGGTTCAATTGTTTAAGAATATTCCCATTTACTTGTATTTTGCATTGTGGTATTTCAGTCTTCCTAGTGACGATCACTTTCTCCGTAATCTCGTATCCTCTCGTGAGTACGTTGCGCGAGAATTGGTAGCGGTTCTCTCCGCGTCGGTAACTTACGGGGTATGTGAGCCGGTCGCTCAGAAATCAATGGCAAACTACTGAGTGAAATCTTGCCTAGTACATCAACAGAAGCTGAAAAAATGCTGATGTTAACTGCAACGTCCTGTAAGGGATATGCAAAAAAAAAAGAAAAAAAGTGACGACCATAATCTGTGTCTTCTTACAATATAATTTTAACCCTAGTTGTTCACTGTGTGCAACAACCGCATCTACTAAATGTTGCAGATCCTGCTCATTGTCTGCAGCCAACACTGTATCATACCTCCATTATAACACAGAACACCCGTCCCACTGACTCGGGTGAGGAGAGCATTGCCGAATGGATCAGAGCTCGAGCTCATAAACTTCCGCTGTGGTAATGCCCAAGTAGCGGGTTCAACCCCTAAACCGGTCAGTTGGACTAAATGTTCACTTCTCTTCCTTTACTTGGGGACGTCAATTACAAGTACATCAGAAGTCAAAGTGGGTTTGCTTAATGGCGAACCCTGGTAATTTTGTTTTTTTGTTCGCATATCCTTTACAGAACATCGCTGTCAACATCAGCATCTTTCAGCTGATTGTTAATTTCTTGGCAAGATTACTCTCAGTAGTTTGCCACTGCTTTCTGAGCTGGCTCACATACACCGTAAGTTACCGACCCGGGGATAACCGCTACCGATTCTCGCGCACGTCACGTTACTCACGAGAGTGTACGGGATTACGGAGAAAGTCGTGAAACGCCTAGACCAGGGAGCCCGGCAACCCTGGTAATAGGAAAAGCAAATCCACACGCAAAAATCAGTTCAGTGCACTAGAAGAAGGAAGACGTGTATGGACTAGGCTTGAGTTCAAGTGTTAACAAAAGTTAGTTGCATATCCTTTACAGGACGTAGCAGTCAATCCCAGCATTGATTAGCTGTTCGTGATTCCTGGGCAAGTTTACGTTCAGTATTTTGCCATTCAAACTATCTTCTTTACAGATGGCAAGAAAATTATGTTTTACAGTCTCATCGAACATCAAGAACACTGAGCTGATCCACGACTCTGGTGATCGAGTGAGATGGCAAAACATGACCGCCCACGGTTACCGGCATGGTACAGGATGATGATGAGTATGCCATTGCTTTCTGGACGACCGGCACCCATACCATTTCATAAAAAAAAGAAACAACGAGCGAACGAAACAACAAACTGATACACTGAGAGTTTAAAACGCTGTTGCAGTTTGTTTTGCTCTTTCGGTTCCAACATTTGTGGAGGCACATTCCCAAAGGAAAATCGAGACGACCACATCAGGCGGCGCAGTAAAGGAGCTTCATAAGGGGGGGGGGGGGGGGGGGGGGGGGGGGGGGGGGGGGGGGGGGGGGGGGGGGGGGGGGGGGGGGGGGGGGATTATAAAAGTTAGAAAAAACACACACACGTAAAGAAAGGGCTGCATTTACGAAGAATTGCATCATACTGAGAAAATCAACCGCACGGTACTGTCGTCAGAGACAATATATTGACCTTGCGTGACAGACATTGTGTTGTGTCTTAAAATAAATTGTCAGATTTATTTAGCACGTGAAGACCAAACATGGAAATGTGTAATAACACATCATACACAATGTACATACGAGCAGAACAGACCGTCACACATTGCGATTTATATGGGGCACGAGGAGTTAACTCTCTTCACTGATCGCAGGGTATGTCCGAGTGTCCTCCCTTAACTATCATCCCATCACACTGATAATTACAACAACTCAGGAATGTCAATGATTGTTAATTACATGTAAGCGTTTTCTGGTGATGTTTGATTGCGTTGTTGGTGTTCTTACCGCGGACAATAAAAAATTGAATACACTTAGACTTCTCTTGTTTGCAGATTAGCCGACTTTGAAGCGAAGGAGTTACGGACACAATTCGTAACCCCGCAAACCACGTTCGAAACACAGCTGCGGGCGATTTGGAAGCAGACAGTCTTGACTGATTTTCATACAATGATATGATCGCTGGTCGTTTAGAAAGCAATGGCAAACTACTGAGCGTAAACATGCCAAGAAATAACAAACATAAAAAACAAACTACTGTGGTTGACTGCGACGTCCTGTAATGGATCTGAAGCTAACATGTTTTACAGATTGGAGCGGGTGTGTTAGTGAAGCCGCTAGTAGGACACGCTGATAATGTGATACTGGCGGTGGGACAAAGATTCCAGGCCTGCCTATCCCTCCGTGTGTTCAATGTTTCTTTGCTGAAGAAGGCTTTAGTCACAATATCCATTGTGTTACTTCTTATCATGTTCTTGTAAAGCTTGCCATCAACTTTTCGTTGCTTGGTTGTTGATCCATTTAACATAAACCCATAGATGGTTTCTGGATCAGCCTTCCTTTAGTTTGATGTTTTTTGCTTCAGCTTGTAACCCTTTTGAGTTTAGTAAAATTAGTGGAACAGCGGTAAAGCTGTGGAAATGTAAACAATACAAACACGAAATAATGCAGCTTTACAGAAAAGAATTACGAACAACAAAAGGATGTTGCGGTGATTAGTCTTCATCAGCAAACAAATACATATACCAAACACAACATAGTTCACTGGAGTGTCTTCTCCGTGACTCCGGGAGTCTCTGTGGCGAAGTGGTCAAGCCGTTTGACTCGTGCTCCGAAGGTTGTGGGTTCGATTCCGGGCCGCGTCCTTTGGCTCACGATTTAAATTTTTCGGAGACTCCTGTGGGTCGTCGCTAGAGCTACGGAGATCGTGCTTGGTGCGACGCTTTCCGCGCTGCGGAAAGAGACCGAGCCATATGGGATAAAACCCGGTGCAATGAAGTCGACCCTGTCGACTTTTAAGCGACTTTTTAAGCGACTCCGTGATTATATGTTGTATTTTATGTATGCATTTGTGTTCTGATGAAGGCTGATCACCGCAACATCCTGTTATTGTTGTTAGTTCTGCTCTGAAAAGTTGCATTACTTTGTGCTAAGTTATGTTCTTTAGAGGTTAGTACTAGAGTAAAATCCCTTGAAAGATGGCATGGTTTGGTGACCTCTTTATTACCTCATCGAACAGATCCAATTTGTAGAAAAGAAACAAAACTGTCTACCTCTTTCAACCAGCCTCAGTGGCGTTGGTTAGCACACCACCTTGAACCTGGCCTTATCCTTGTTCCAGGATGGTTCCGGACTAAATAAATCCGACCTCTGCAGAAGTTTAGGTCATAAGACTACTCAGGTTTTCGCGTCATGTCAAGAATGTCTTTATTATCTCATCTATTGTGCTGCAGTTTAAACGCTCGTGCTGTGTCGGTGCCCAGATGCAGGCTATCAGTCTTCGAGCCTACACATGTTATTTCTATTGTTGTTTCTTCTCTGATGTACTGACCTCCGCGGCGAAGTGGTTACAGACGCGATTCGTAATCCCGTATACCCGGGTTCGAAACACAGCGGTGCTGGTTTTTTCGAAAAAAAAAAGGTATAGGTGCCGGTCGTTCAGAAAGCAATGGCAAATTACTGAACTTAAAACTTGCCCAGGAATCACGAACAGCCAAAATGCTGGGGTTGACTGCTACGTCCTGTTAAGGAAGTGCAACTAAAAAAATTCTTTGATGTAGCTCAGGCTTTCAAGTTCCTTTCTGGCTAGGACAATTTCCAGGCTGTTTCTTTCCCGAGATGTGGCCGGTTAAGTCTACCTGTTGTTTGTCTCTCAATTGTTTACTTCTTGTCTGAATGTCACAAGAGACAGGCACGCGTGCCAGCAGACTATGAGGTAAAAATGGCCGGCAAGCAGACACGTCATGCTGAACAATGTCTGTATTGTCTTGCAGACAAACAAGAGAAATCGACCGTGCTGGAAACTTTTGGAAAAGACGTTATTCTCCAGCAAATAGAAAGAAAAAAGTATGAAAGTGAAAATACAACAGTAAAACCAATACAGCGTGAAAGCGAATAGAGAACAATGAAATCAGTGCAGTGTGAAAGTGAACATAGAGCAATGGAACCAGTGCAGTGTGAAAGTGAACATAGAACAATGGAATCAGTGCAGTAGTGGAGACGAACTGGGGACAACGGATGTCTGAACAAAGCGATGAAGGTCACAACCATTGGGAAATAGAATATGCGGGAAAGACATTTTCAGCTGACAAAACGGCATAAAAGAATGTTAATGTGGTCTGGGCGAGACAAAGCGAGGACAATAACTGTAACTGCAATGATGACAGCTCACGGTGCTTCACAATTGAACTCTTGTGTTAAACATTGAAAGACCAGTATTTGGGGTAATATATGGGAATGTTTGTGACGGTAGACTGGTACTTGGTGATAATATATGGAAATGTTTGTGACGGGAGACTGGTACTTGGTTTGTCACAGAACACTTCGAGCCAAAATAGGCCACTGGATAAAATGAATGGTCACCATTGTTCTTGATGGACAAATACTTGGTGATAATATATGGAAGTGTTTGTGACGGGAGGCCTGTACTTGGTGATAATATATGGAAGTGTTTGTGACGGGAGACCAGTACTTGGTGATAATATATGGAAGTGTTTGTGACGGGAGACCAGTACTTGGTGATAATATATGGAAGTGTTTGTGACGGGAGACCAGTACTTGGTGATAATATATGGAAGTGTTTGTGACGGGAGGCCAGTACTTGGTGATAATATATGGAAGTGTTTGTGACGGGAGGCCAGTACTTGGTGATAATATATGGAAGTGTATGTAATGGGAGACCAGTATTTAGTGATAATATATAGAAGTGTTTGTGACGTGAGATCTGTACTTGGTGATAATATATAGAAGTATAGATATATACATATATATATGTAGAATATATAGTATACTAGCTGACCCGGCCCGGCTTCGCCCAGGCCCTGGAGGGGATCTATCTATCTATCAGTCTGTCTGTCTGTCTGCTTGTTTGTCTGTCTGTCTGGCTGACCCAGCCCGGCTGCACCCAGTCCCTGGTGGGGAGCATCTCATTTAATTCATATAAGTAGTCATATAAGCTCTCCCGTTCCCGACTATCTGTCTGTCTGTCTATCTGTCTGTCTGTCTGACCGGGCCCGGCTTCACCCAGTCCCTGGTGGGGAGCATCTCATTTAATTCATATACGTAGTCATATAAGCTCTCCCGTTCCCGACTATCTGTTTGTCTGTCTGTCTGTCCCGGCCCGGCTTCACCCAGTCCCTGGTGGGGAGCATCTAATTTAATTCATATACGTAGTCATATAAGCTCTCCCGTTCCCGACTGTCTGTCTGTCTATCTGTCTGTCTGACCCGGCCCGGCTTCACCCAGTCCCTGGTGGGGAGCATGTAATTTAATTCATATAAGTAGTCAAATAAGCTTCCGTTCCCGACTATCTGTCTATCTATCTGTCTTTTTTTTTTTTTTTTTGGGTTTGGCGGTCATCCCAGACTAGCTGGTTCCCCGCTTCCCCCTGTTTTTGGCGTGGACCCTTAGTCCCACTGTGAGCTATTGCCCACAGTGGTCCACCGGGCCCACATTTAAAGTGATGCTTATGTGAGGTTTTTTTTTTGTTGGATCACCCGGCCCCCGACCAGACCAGGCGCACTACTGCGGGGGGCAGCAAATGCGTCTGATCTTAGCCAAGGGACCGAGAATGATCATCCCGGCCTCCGACCAGACCAAGCGCACTACTGGAGGCCAGCAAATACACTTGATCTTAGCCAAAAGGCCGCTATCTGACCCGGCGTGGTTTCGCCCAGCTCTTGGCGCACAGTAACTTAAAAGAATGTCCTTCCACACACCATTCAATGAAAACTGTAGAAAAAGATGGGTTACAATGTTATGCATTATGCATTATTTTTATGAAAGCTTTGAAAATGCCTTAAAGATTATATCATTATTTATTATAACTCATATGCCTAAAAATAACTATAGACAAAGAGTTTAACAATAGTGCAAGTAAGTCCAACAATATGACTATAAAGTATATAAAAATGTTATTAAAAGTTATGCCCCTTGAAATAACTTTTCTAGAGTGAAGTCCCCCTGCTATATAGACATTATATAATGAAAATGGAAAAGTAAATGTTATTAAATAAGTCGAAGATTTTACATTAAGAAATTATTATAGTCGGTTGCAAATGAATGAAAGGAAGACGAGTAGAAAATTTCATCTCAATCGGATGTACCGTTATCGAACGCATCCAATACAAAAATCCCCACACACAAACAAACAAACATACACTCTGTTTTATAGATATAGATATATAGAATATATAGAAGTGTTTGTGACGGGAGACCAGTCCATCCATCCATCATGTGCCATGCTGATAAGCGTGGGCGTTCATGTTCTGCCATCTCACTCGATCACCAGAGTCATGGATCAGCTCCGTGTTTCTGTCTTGACCATGCCACGTGGCCAAGCCATCCAGGTATTTACTTCTCGGTCTTCCCCTTGGTCTGTTCCATTCGATCTTGCTAGTTGTCAACAAGTTCTCCAATTAATTTCTTCTCATAACATGTCCAAAAAAATTCTTACTGTCTACGTCTAATGTCTCTAATCAGTTTACGATCTTCATTTGTTTCGTAAAGGACTTGTTCATTGGTTTTTCTGTCTGTCCGTGGCATTTTCCCCAGAAACCACATCTCCACAGCCATCAGCTGTTTATTCAGCTTTACTGCTCACTGTCCACGCTTCGCATCCATACAAAAGTATAGGTTCTATGTAGCACTTCAACACTCTTTTTCTCGTTTCAATTGATATCTTTTTATTGGTCAGTATGTTTTTCATCTTGCTAAAGGCTACCTTCGCCATGGTGATTCTTGTTCTAATCTCTTCAAGACATCTCCCATCAGATGTTATGACTGTTCCGAGATAACTGTACCGATTCACTTGTTTAAGAATATGTCCATTTACTTGCATATTACATTGTGGTGTGTGTCAGGTCTTAGTCAGATATGACTGAGCTACAATATAACAGTAGACGGTACTACCTGCTTTCTGTCAGCACCGAACGTTGGGCGGCGCTTACCAAACCCGACACCCCACATTGTGCCAAAGGCTTCGGGCGGAAGAGCGCAATTGGGAGGGTACAAGCCTTACCCTGGTGCGAGGAAATGCAAGCTAAAGACAAAATGTCATAGCAGGGCAGACCAGGCCCTAAGCCTTGGTTGGCAGCTGGTCTAGGATCGAAGCTCCGACAGGCGGACAGTTAGAGCATTGCTTTGCTGATCCGGCAGCTTCTGCAGCTTGTCTAGTTCCAGATGTAGAGGTGTTACCATTCCTCTGGAGTGAACTAGGCAGGCCGAGAGAGGGATCATGCTGCATGGGCAACACATGATCTCTATATTTTAGCCCAGGCTTTGTGCTATGGAGAGGCAATAACTCCATCCCTGGTCTTAACTGGTCTCGGAATCAAAGCGAGAGGCAACTGTTACGGGTTATAAGTCCCTGTCAATTGGCGTAGACATGGGGCGCCACGCGTTGCCTCTGACGGTGGGAGACACCTACAGGTGTCACTGATCAGCTACCGCCCGCCTCAAGCTGGGCAGCCCCCGGCCAATTGGGTGCTGATCCGCCACAGCCTGCCTGCTTCAATGGGTGCTTGGGGCTAGGACAAAATCTGAATCGCAGGCTGTAAAACCAATGCACCAGGTACAAACAAAAATAAAAATAGAAACCTCAAGCTACGGCTTGCAACCTGGAACGTGAGAACCATGTGTCCAGGATTTTCCACTGACTTGACCAATATTGACGATGTGAGAAAAACGGCTGTGATTGATGCCGAACTCAATCGTCTTAACATTGATATTGCTGGCCTGCAGGAGACTCGCCTCGCTGAGGAAGGGTCACTCAGGGAAAACAATTACACCTTTTTTTGGAAGGGTAGAGGGCAGGCAGAAAAAAGGCAACACGGTGTGGGCTTTGCAGTGAAGAATTCGCTACTGGGAATGATTGAAATTCCAGCAGGAGGAAATGAAAGACTATTATCCCTGCGCTTGGCAACCTCTTGTGGGTTTGCCACCATTATTACTGCATATGCACCGACACTCGATTCCTCTGATGATGTGAAGGATTCGTTCTATGAGGAGTTAGACTCCGTGATCAAGGCAGTTCCAAAATCTGACTACATTTATATGCTCGGTGATTTCAATGCTCGTGTGGGCAAGGACTCGAGTTCATGGCCAGTGTGCCTTGGAAAATACAACATCGGTCGCATGAATGAAAATGGGCAAAGGCTGCTGGAGCATTGCACCAGTAATGACCTATGTATTACAAACTCCTTTTTTAAAACAAAAGAGATGCATAAGGTCACATGGAAACATCCAAGATCCGGCCATTGGCACCAGCTGGACTTCATCATCACACGGAGACAACATCTGAACCATATATCATTGACTCGAAGTTACCACAGTGCTGACTGTGATACGGATCATTCTTTGGTTGTTGCAAGGGTTAGACTGAGACCAAAGAGAATCTACACAGCTAAACACAAATCTAGCCCCAGGATTAATATTATTAACACTCACGATCCTGAAAAGTGCTTTCAGTTTCAACAGCAACTTGAAGACGCTTTCACTGATACACCAGACAATTGTACAGTAAATGAAAAGTGGGGTCAAATTAAGGAAACTCTTTATAAAACTGCCGTAGGGGTTTACGGCACTGTGGATCATAAGAGGCAGGACTGGTTTGCGGCAAACAGCGAGACTCTGCAGCCCTTGATTGATAAGAAGAAGAAAGCTCTCTTAAGAAACAAGGAAAGACCAACGCGTAACACTCTGAGTGAACTAAGGCAAGCTAGGAAGGATGTGCAAAAGGCTGCCAGGCAGTGTGCAAATGATTATTGGATCAAGTTATGTGAGTCCATTCAAATCGCAAGTGATAAGGGAAACATAAGAAGCATGTATGAAGGAATAAAGAAAGCCTGTGGTCCAGTGATCAAAAGAAGTGCACCATTGAAAACCTTGACTGGAGAAATCATCACTGATAAGAAACAGCAGATGGACAGATGGGTAGAGCACTATTTGGAGCTTTACTCAAGTGAGACCAAACTAGCGGATGATGCCCTCAACGCCATAGAGGCTCTACCAACTCTTGACCACCTGGACACACTTCCCACCATAACAGAAGTTAAGTGTGCTATAAATGAACTTGCATCTGGCAAGGCTCCAGGTAAGGATGGGATTCCAATAGAGGTTATCAGGAGTGGGCAAGACACACTCACTCTACAGATCCACCAGCTAATAGAGCTATGCTGGCGAGAAGGACAAGTCCCACAGGATTTCAAAGATTCAAGCATCATAACACTGTACAAGAACAAGGGCGATCGGAGCGACTGCAACAACTATAGGGGTATCTCACTTCTGTGTATTGTTGGAAAAGTATTTGCCAGAATTGTTCTGCGCAGACTTCAAGTCCTAGGAGATCAAGTCTACCCCGAATCACAGTGTGGCTTTCGACAGAACCGGTCTACCATTGATATGATATTCTCATTGCGACAAATGCAAGAAAAATGCCGTGAACAGAATCAACCACTGTTTATTGCCTTCATCGACCTCACAAAGGCATTTGATTTGGTCAGTCGTGAGGGTCTATTCAAGGCACTAAAGAAGATTGGCTGCCCACCAACTCTTCTGTCCATTGTGGAATCGTTCCACACAGGCATGAAGGGTATAATCAAGTTTGATGGTGCAACTTCTGAAGAATTTGAAATCAAGAGTGGAGTTAAGCAAGGTTGTGTACTAGCTCCCACCCTCTTTGGAATATACTTTTCACTTCTACTGAAATATGCCTTTCGTGATCAGGATGGTGGTATATACATTCACTCACGCTCAGATGGCGGCCTTTACAATGCTCAAAGATTGAAGGCCAAGACCAAAATTAGGAGGGTACTGATCAGAGAGTTGCTTTTTGCAGATGATGCTGCAGTTACGACCCACTCTGAGGAAGAATTGCAATGTCTACTATCTGCATTCTCCAATGCTTGTTCTGAATTTGGTTTAACAATTAGCAAAAAGAAGACACAGATTATGTCACAAGGTGCACATGGGGTACCATCAATCTTTATTGACGACGCCGAACTAGAGATGGTAGACCATTTTACATATCTAGGATCAGTGGTAAATAGTAAATTATCCCTAGATCAGGAAATCAACATCCGGATTGGTAAGGCAGTAACAACAATGAACAGGTTAACAAAAAGAGTCTGGGAAAACAGGAAGCTTACTGCAAAAACAAAAGTCCTTGTGTATCAAGCCTGTGTCCTTAGTACTCTTCTTTATGGCAGTGAAACCTGGACAACTTACTCACACCAAGAGAAACATTTAAACAGCTTTCATATGCGATGTCTGCGAAGAATTCTTGGTATTAAGTGGCAAGACAATATCACAAATACTGAAGTAGTGGAAAGATCAGGTTGTGTGACCGTGTATTCCATGCTCAGTCTTCGTAGACTTAGATGGATAGGACATCTTAGGAGGATGGATGATGGTAGAATACCAAAGGACATCTTTTTTGGTGAATTACAGATGGGTAAGAAAATGGAAGTATTTTCATTTATTCTGGTAGAGATGTCGGAGGCCAGAGTGGAGTGGCATTTTGTTTAGATAAGACAACTGCAAAAGCTTTAATGGGATATAATCCAGTTAGTGATAGAATCCTCACTATTAGACTTAAAGGCCGTCCAAAAAACACAACTCTCATACAGATATATGCACCTACTTCAACAGCAGAGGAGGACGAAATTTAAGATTTTTACAACGCACTACAAGACACATTAAATAAGATTGGTCAAAATGATATAGCAATAATAATGGGAGATTTTAATGCTAAAGTAGGTGCAGGAAGAGCTGAAAATGAGAGACACGTTTTAGGAAAATTTGGATTAGGAAGTAGAAATGATGCAGGTGACAAATTAATTGAATTTTGGACAGAAAATGAGTTAACGATAGCCAACACACTTTTTAAACAACATCCAAGAAGACTCTTCACATGGAAGTCTCCAGACAGTTTTACCAAAAATCAGATATATTATATTTTAATACAACGAAGATGGAGATCAAGCATAACATCTGCAAAAACCCTACAAAGTGCAGACTGTGATACAGATCATCAGTTATTAGAAGCAGATCTGAAATTAAAACTCAAAAAGCTTACCCGAGGACCAAGGCCACTTCGTTTTGATCTCACACAAATACCGGACGCATACAACATAGAAGTTAGGAATCGCTTTGGGGTCTTTATATCTGTACAAGAAGAAATGACACCTGATGAACTGGCAGTACAAGCTAGAGATATCTTGATAACTGCAGCCAAAGATTTCATTCCGACCAAGAGAAAGCAACTTAAGCCATGGATTACATCAGACACGTTAGAATTAATAAAACAACGAAGGGAGCTGAAACAGAAAGGAGATGAATCCGATAGCAGAATGAAGTATAAATCTTTAACTCGAGAAATAAGAAAGAACACAAGAAAGGACAAAAATCAATGTATACAAGATTGCTGTACCAAAATAGAGCAATATCATAAGGCTGGAAGAGATTATGAAATGTTCAAGGAAATGAAGTTATTGACAAGAAATGTTCAACCTCAATTGAATGTTATCTGTGACAAGATGGGAAATACCTTAACAGAATCTAGACAAATTCTAGAAAGATGGCAGGAGTACTGCAGTGGAATGTATGATATGAGTGACAGTGAGGATATGAATGAGATACATGAGCCAATGACAGCAGAGACAGAACCTGAACCCTCATTAGATGAAATTGCTTGGGCTATAAAGCACCTGAAGAATGGTAAATCTCCTGGATGTGATGAGATACCAGCTGAACTAATTAAAGCGGGAGGAGAAGAAAGCATACACATATATCATGCATTATGTACAAAGATTTGGAAATATGGTATATGGCCAAAAGATTGGAAGATAACTATCTTCATTCCAATACCAAAAAAGGGCAACCTGAAATTATGCACCAACTATATAACTGTTGCCCTGATAAGTCATGCAAGTAAAATTCTACTAAAAGTCATAATGCGAAGACTTAGTAAGAAAATGGAAGAAGAGATTAACGTAGTTCAAGCTGGATTTAGACAAGGAAGAGGAACAAGAGATCACATATTCAACATGCGTTTAATAATAGAGAAGTGCAGAGAATTTAATGTAAACCTATTCTCATGTTTTGTGGATTATTCAAAGGCATTTGACTGTGTACAGCATCGGAAACTGTTCTATCTTCTTTGATATGTCAGGAGGTGTATTTGAACCTGGGTAATAAATATTAAAACAGGTGATTTAAGTCTGCTTCATATTACTGTTTATGTGAGTGTCTTTCTCCAGCCGTAATGAAAAGCTTCCGAAAGAATACTCTGACATAAAACAGAAGAATTCACTAAAGTCTAAACTATTCACTCATAGAAAGCAATGGTAACCCTAAGCACAAACACATATTTCCCTATGCTAACTATTACTCTAAGGTTAGTTTTACCTTATATATAGAATTTATGTAAATCCCAGCATTGAAATCTATCAGCACATAAGCCCTTCTATCCCATTGCAAGGGATGATTTCTTTACTATTTCAGGATACATAAATATCTCAGCCCAGTTTTGGAACACACACTGCTTCAAAAACCGTTTTCCACTCATTTATACTCAGTGTCCAATCCTTCGTTGTCTTTTGATGTCACTACATCAACCATCGTATTTTGCCGTATCCTTCACATCAAAAGTCTGTGAAGTCACGTATGCGGTATTGGCGCCCCGTATCGTGTCTCATTCGTCTCGTCCTCCGTTCATCCGCTAGTATCTACAAGCGTCCGAACCCTTTGATCGCCGTCTTCTGCGTTTTCCCCGTTCCGATGTATTCGTGTCTCCGTCTTGTCGGCCGATAAGATCGGCAGTCATTGACCCTTTGTTACTCTGTATTTTTCCTCTTTATCCTTCGGTCAATAACCCATACTTTGTCCTCGCTCAAAACTGACGTATTCGACTGTTAACCCTCCTCATACCTTGTAATTAATCTTACTCGTTTATCAGGGAATCATTAACTCACAGTATCCCGTGACATAGGCCCTCTCTTAAGAGAGTTGACCGCGTCGACTCTTCCTCACTGTAGGTTTGATTCCTATGATCCTCCAACCTATTCCTCTTCCTCTGGTGTTGGATGTCTAGATAAGAAATCCGCTCCTACATTCTCCTTACCCGAGATATCTTCCACTGTGAAGTTGTACTGCTGCCGCAACACCGACCATCATATCCACCGTGCGTTGAGGTTCTGCGAAGTAGCTATGAACATGACGTGTTGATGATATGACTGGATCCTCACATGGCTCACCTCCTCATCCATTAGGTGACCTCATAGACACCCTACTATACTACTCATGACCGAAACTAGTGTTGGCACATCGCCCCTGTACGTCCTGTCGACCTACTTTCGACTTGCGTAAGCGACGGCTCACAATACAGACGGATTGTCCCATCCTGATTGTAACACTGCTTCCATGTCCTCTTGGTTTCCCCCGGCTTTGCCTCTGGGGATGTTCCACCTCGTCCGCGTTGGACCGAGTCGTCTTTCCCAAACCTCCTGGACTTTTGCTTCCAGGACCATCTTGGGCGATATTGAATATGGTCAGCCAATCTTCGGTTGGAGTCCTGGGTATTTCTCGCCTTTCCCGACGTTACCCACCCCTTCTGAACTTGGTTACTATTGAAGGTTTCACTCTTGTCCTCTCCCTGACGTGTATTTTCCCTCCTCCCGTCGTTAGGTAAATCTGACCTATCACGTACTATCCCATAGGCCCTCCTATGTAGTACTAGTGATCTCTGGTCTTCGTCTGGACTTGTAACTTTTGTCTTAATGGCTGCCATCACCATAAAGTGCGAAGCTTTACTCTCGGATCTCTCCTCATATTCCTTAATGAGATGCTTAGGGAGATTTTTCAGTTCTCTAACCCTGATCCTGATTCCGTAAGTAGTCTTGGACACAACCTTTTCCACAGGATAAGGTCCTTTCCATCCTACCTGGAGTATATTAGTCTCTTCTGGACCCCATACTTCCACTTGGTCTTCTTTAACTCTCAGCCATAAGCAGATAGAAAGGATGGAAAGGATACAGAATGAAGCTATGCGCATTATTCTTGGATGTACAAGAGATACAGCATGCAGGGCGATGCGCTACCTTCTTGATTTTCCAACCATTGAAGAGAGAATACAAGGTTGCAGGGCACGCGCCTACCTCAGAATTAACGCAAACATACAACATCCACTGCATAGTGAAATTAGGAAGGTGAAGGGCAGCAGGTTAAAAAGAGGACGGTCGTGGATGGGTCAAGCCGAAGACATTCTTCAACAGGTGTGTTCACTTGAGGACTTAGAACCTGGGAGGAGTGGGTGCAAGTGCCAACAGACTTCTGCACATCCTTTTCAGTTTGCATCCAACTAGATAGAAAATGCAGACAAGAAAATCCGGCTGCTGTTGAGGCTGAAGTACAAGCGTTGATTTTCGAGAATTCGCTAGACGGTGACGTGGTCATCTACACAGATGGGTCGGTCGTCCGACATGTGAGAAGCTCATGGGCCTTTACAGCTCGGGCCGGAGGGAGAATTGTGAAGGAGGACTCTGGTGCTTTCACTGAAACCACAAGTAGCCTGACCATGGAAGTCATGGCAGTAAGTAAAGCAATAACATGGCTCGAGACACAGACATTCACTAGGGCTTGTTTCCTCAGCGACTCAATGAACATGATCAAGAGGATAGAGGAGGGGTCGATCCGAAGAGAATGGTTGCTGCCCCTGGAGCGGTCCCGACTGGCAAAGTTAGTTTCATCTTCGTGCCAGGGCATGCGGGAGTACAAGGAAATGAGCGGGCTGACAAGCTCGCAGGTGAGGCTACTGTGGAGGGCGGACGCGCCATGGACCAGGCCGACATTCTGAATGGTCTACGAGAAGTAAGACTTTTGCGGAAACCAAGTGATGACTGTGAATCTACAACAATGGCCAGACTGCGAGAGCAGCAAATTAAAAGAGGGGTGTCCAAACAAGAACACTACGCAGGAAGCCAAAGAAGATTGATAAACCAACACAGAACTGGCGTCGTTAGCCACTACACGTTGCGGGATTTGCTGAGGAGGGGATCCGAGCACTTATGGACTGAATGGTTCGATGTGCAATGAGGATGATCTGTCGACTAACTAACTAACTAACTTGGTCTTCCACCTTAAGAGTTATTTTACTCTTAGTCCGCTTGTTGGGTTGTGCTTTCTGGCACTCTGAACAAGACTTCACTAACCGGCGTACATCTCCGGTCATTCCTGGCCAGCAATAATGGCCGGAAATCTGCTGCAAGGTTTCTCTGACATCCATATGTCGATTCTCGGCTATGATGTGTCCACTCTGAAGAATGTGAGGACGGTGGGTCTCTGGAACCACCCACTGCTCGTGCAGGTTGTCTCCTCTTCCGGCTCTCCGGTAAAGCAGTCGATTCTTCAGAAAGTACTGTCCCCGTTCAGGTGGCTCAGAACTTCTTTGCAGCTTTCTGTAGCAACGATGCAACGTAGTGTCCTTCCTCTGGGCAGTATGCAATTCCCCTAGCACTGAGTTGTCGCATAGTGTCTCTGCCTCTTTTTCCTTCCCTTGAGATCCACTGGCTACTGCTCCCCTGTGGGCTGGCTGTTTGGGCATCCCCAAAAAGACATATTTCGTGCTAATGATCATGGGAAATAAGGAGTCAGATAATACAGCAGCTGGAATAATGCCCGTGACGTACCTGGATTTAATCTCCACCTTGGTGATTGGCAGCATCATGGTAACAGCACTCCTCATTGCCGGCTGTATCTCTATGGTCTCCCCTGTAAGTTGGTCTGGGCTTACCAGACTGGCATCTATCACAGCTTCCCCATCCAAACCTGAATCGTAGAGACAAGCAACCTGCTAGCCATTGACTTCAATCAGTTCAACCACAGGTGGTCTCTCTTGGTCCGGAGTGTCTTTCACCTCCTCGACCTTTTCCTGGCATCGGCAGTCCACAGTATTATGTGTTTTCGACCTGCAGTGTGTGCACCATTTTCCCTTCCAAACTTTCCGTGTGCTTTCTTTGTTCAGCGTTTCTTCACCGACCTCAGCCTTGTCTGTGATCACCTTCTTATGAATCACTTGGCATGCCGCGAAGTAAGAACTTTTCGGTTTCGATCTGCAGTCCTTTGTGTTATGAGAGGGCGACTTGCAGATTGAACACCACTTCTCGTACCACGGTCGTTTCGCTGGAGAATTCGAGGTGTTCTGGTTTCCTCCCTTCACCTTCTCTGAACTCTCCATTGACGTCTTTATATAAGGTTCCACTTTTTCTCCTTCCCCGTTTTTACATTTCTTTCGGTCTTGTTTCTCCTGACCTTTTGTGAGTTGTATATTGGTTTCTTTAGCTTCCCCATGGACTTCTACGAATCTTTCCGCTAGCTTATTCACAACATCCAGCCGTTCCGCCCCTTGTTCTCCTAAAAATGTCTTCAGTGGTTCTGACATTTGCTGTCGCATCTGGTCGACCACCATCATCTCTTCGAGACTCTCATAGTCCCTCTTGAATTCTGCCAAGTCCATCCATTTCTGGAGATAGGATTTCAGCCTCAGACTGTAGGCGGCGAATAGCTCTCCCGGCTCTCGTCTAGACGATCTAAACTTCTTCCGATACGTTTGTGCTGTGATTTCAAAATGCTTCATCAAAGCGGCTTTTAATTCCTGTAATTATTTTCATGTCCTGGTGGTAGGCGTGTGTGTGCCTCATAACCCGAACTCCTTAAACCCTGGGATAATTTAAGAGTCCATTTGCTTCTATCCAGTCCCATAGCAACGGCCATAGCCTCGAAACGACTAGCGTACTAGTTAAAGCGTTCTTTCGACTCTTCATAAACCGCTAAGGGAAACTTCATGGCATGGTACCCATGTCCAATCATGTGGGTTGCCCCAGGTGAAGATGAACTTCCTTCTGCTGCGTCTATTTCACCCTTAGTTTGTGTCTTGAGTTCTAGCTCTCGCATGCGGTATTCATGTTCCCGTATCTTGTTGGCCTCTTCTGCTTCCATCTGGGCTTTTCGATCTTCTCGTTCTGCTTGACGAATTTCCCTCTCTCTCTCCTGTACGTAATCCGTTAGGGCCGAACCAGATAACCCAGTTTCTTCCCCGTTGGCCCTAAGTTCTGCTGTGGTTAGTTTAGCAGTGGCCATATTAAAGAAGGTAAGTCAGCAGATAGAGTACAGACACTTCAAGGCAGTAAAGCAATACTCACTATAGAAATATATTCTATTATAAATCTCTATTATCTATGTCTATCTAATTTATATATTATCTATGACACCACACAATACAATACAACCAATCTCTCAATCAATAGAGAAGATATAGGATAAAGACTTATCGTAGACGTGTGAAAGTGTGCACAAATAGTTAATGTGTCTTAACACCTTTCCACTTTCATACTGTCTGGGTCTTTCTCACTGTACAGTCACCAGCATTAATGTAATGTGTCTAACATAAATGTAATGGCACCATATATCCAATGGGCATCCTTCCATTAAAAGTCATCAATGTATACTTATATGTATATCCCAATATGTAGGTACCAATATGCCTGTACCCGGCTATGCATCTACCATTTAATGTACCTATATGCAGGTACCTCGCTAGGGATGGTACCACTAAGCATTGGCTGTACCCCGCTTGCTCCACCATTTAATGTCACTTGTCGTCCCTGGAGGAAATTGGACTCGACAAGCACACCTTTAATATCCTTCTAATTTTGGAACTATTAAATGACTTTTGTCTACACTCCTCCCTTCTGTCTTCCATACTCTCTCTCTCTCTCTCTCTCTCTCTCTCTCTCTCTCTCTCTCTCTCTCTCTCTCTCTCTCTCTCTTTCTCTAACCTTCATAACATACCCTGACAACAGTTTCCTCCAACAATTAATAACATGTTTATTGTTGAAAACTATGTCAGTTGTATGTATTGAATGTGTATATGTAGTTGATATTGTCTGCTAGTGTATGTGCAAGATCGGACTCTGTAAGTCGTATGTGCCGTATACTTTCTCCTGCTTCCTACGGCCATGCAACAAGACGTCACACATATAATTAGAACGTTCTCACCCTGGATGCTCCGTTCACCTTGAGTCTGGAGGTAAATCCGTTATTGAAAAAACTGTTCACCACTGTATCACCGTAAAGTAATGTGATCACTGTAAGTCTTATGCTTAGACTGAGTTTCTTTGATTAATCGTTAATTAATAAATCCACCATGGAAAACACATAGTTAATGTCTAGCACTGTCTATTGGTCCTTCAAACGTTCTACACACGGTATTCCGTTCTTTTATGAACACCTTTTGTACGCATGGCAAATCTTCATGAATGATTCATTTGTGTCTTTATATTAATTCACAGTGTCATTATTTTCCGTTCTGGGTCATCCTGCCTTTTTATAATGATCGTTATTTCCTTTATTTTCTAAACTTTCTCTGCCCCCGTGAAGTGCCTGATTAAAGTGAAAGTTCTTTCCTTTATTATCAACACTGCTTTCTCTGTACAAGAGACGTACTGTTCTATCTTCTTTGATATGTCAGGAGGTGTATTTGAACCTGGGTAATAAATATTAAAACAGGTGATTTAAGTCTGCTTCATATTACTGTTTATGTGAGTGTCTTTCTCCAGCCGTAATGAAAAGCTTCCGAAAGAATACTCTGACATAAACAGCAGAATTCACTAAAGTCTAAACTATTCACTCATAGAAAGCAATGGTAACCCTAAGCACAAACACATATTTCCCTATGCTAACTATTACTCTAAGGTTAGTTTTACCTTATATATAGAATTTATGTAAATCCCAGCATTGAAATCTATCAGCACATAAGCACTTCTATCCCATTGCAAGGGATGATATTTCTTTACTATTACAGGACTACATAAATCATCTTCAGTCCCAGTTTGGTAAGCACACTAATACAAAACCACGTTTTCCACTCAATTTATACTCGAGTGTCCAATCCTTCGTTGTCTTTTGATGTCACTACATCAACCATCGTATTTTGCCGTATCCTTCATATCAAAAGTCTGTGAAGTCACGTATGCAGTATTGGCGCCCCGTATCGTGTCTCATTCGTCTCGTCCTCCGTTCATCCGCTAGTATCTACAAGCGTCCGAACCCTTTGATCGCCGTCTTCTGCGTTTTCCCCGTTCCGATGTATTCGTGTCTCCGTCTTGTCGGCCGATAAGATCGGCAGTCATTGACCCTTTGTTACTCTGTATTTTTCCTCTTTATCCTTCGGTCAATAACCCATACTTTGTCCTCGCTCAAAACTGACGTATTCGACTGTTAACCCTCCTCATACCTTGTAATTAATCTTACTCGTTTATCAGGGAATCATTAACTCACAGTATCCCGTGACACCTCGTCTCCCAGAAACTACAACATCCTGTGGACATCTCTGTGCAGGTCGACTCTGCCTCGACTCCCAAAAGCGAGACCTTCCCTCACTGCTCTTCTCAAACCACCGTGACCTTTCAATGATTAAATGCCATGGGAAGGTTAATCGTCTTAAGCAACTTCTCGTATCCGCCATGGGCTTAATAACGCCGAAATGCTGTCATTGCGCTTTAATACAGTATGTATGCTACAATATTAACAACTTGTAAGTCATAACTGTGACACAGCCCTACTTCACATTTTCCGCCATCCACTTTTGTTTGGGCCAATCCTACTGTTTGTTTGATCAGAACCAACTGTTTGTTTGGTACTCAATCTGACAACATAGTCCAAGGAGCATCCCCAGACATGAAGATCCAGTTCTCTTCCACATTCAGGTCCCGTAGACTGCTAGTATCTGTCTTTTCCTTGGCCTTCTATGTTTTAAAACTTTTTTTGTAACATTAATTTCAAACCGATCTATGCTTTTCTTTCAATAAGATTCTGGGGTCGACCTAGTTAGAGTATTGAATTATTAAAGTGGAGAGCGGGCAAGGGAAACGGTTACCCCTAATCCCGGTGTGCCGTTGACCGAGGAACACGTGAGATTATTTGATAGGTAGCACCCGATTTGATTATTTCTGTCTTGTGGCTAAAACTTGCACTGAACTGATTCGTGAATACTGCGGGTGTCCACATATGCACATATACATACACTCTTAAACTTCCGATGTGCTGATGCCGAGGAAGCGGGTTCAACCTCTACATTTTTAAATTTTGTTGCGTATCCCTTATGGGGCCGGTCTCTCTGGCTGAGGGGCTACAACACTTTCACTCTGTAATCCCGTTTATCACGCAGAGTCTCGTAGCGGAGCGAGAGCTGAGGCGGTTCGACCCCCGCTCGTGACTTGCGGGATACTGAGCCGGCCGCTCAGAAAGCAATGGCAAACTACTGAGCGTAATCTTGCCAAGAGATCAACATACAGCTGAAAGATGCTGGTGTTGACAGCTAAGTCCTGTAAAAAAAAAGGATATGCTAAAAAAAAATCCCTTATGGGACGTGGCAGTCAACACCAGCATTTTCAGCTGCTGTTGATGTACTAGGCAAGTGTTACGTTCAGTAGTTTGCCATTGCTTTCTGAACGACCGGCCCCTATACCTTTTTCGAAAAAAACCAGCACCGCTGTGTTTCGAACCCGGGTATACGGGCTCACAAACCGCGTTCGCAAGCCCTTAGCCACAGAGACCGGCAACCTCTACATAGGTCAATTGAATTAAAATGTTGACTTCTTGTCCTTGACTTCATCATCATCATCTTCCACTTTTGCCGTCAAGCGTCGTTGGAAGGAAAAATTAGCGCTCCAGTGCCCGATGGGCGGCACTGGATAGTGTCATTCCGGGTGGTTGTACAATGTCTCTGATGTCGTCAATCCATCTTCTTCTTGGACGTCCTCGTGGTCTCGTCGCAGATGATCTTTGATGTAAGGCCAGTGACGGTAGTTGCTGGTGTTGCATTCTAACGACATGGCCAAACCACTTAATCTTCTGTCTTTCAATAAATGTGGCACAAGGTGTGATCCCACATTCTGTCTGAAAACAGCATTTATTACTCGGTCTCGGATTGTTAGGTTAGCAGCTCTCCTCAGGCATCTCATATCACAGGTGTTGATTTATGCGAAAGTGTGATTTGGATAAAGTCCAAGTTTGAGATTGGTAGCATAGGGTTGGTGTGAATATGCTGTTTATTATCTGTCGTTTTGCGGACATTGGTATATTGGGATGTTTCAGTATGGGTGATAGTTGATATGTAAGTGCACTTGCTTTTTGTCATCTGATTTCGATTTCCTGTCCAACCTGACATCTTCTGTGACCATACTTCCACGATATTTAAATTCTTTAACTTGTTTCAGAGGCGTGTTATTTATCTGTATACTTAGTGGGCCTGACGATCTGCTAACTTGCATTACTTCGGTTTTGGCTGTATTTATACTCATACTGTATCTGCTGCATGTTGACCTCAGATTATTAATATGATTGTGCAGTCTGCCCTTGACTTTGGGACGTAAATAACAAGTACCTCAAAAGTCGGAGCGGATTCGCTTGAAGGCGAGGGGCACTAGTATTAAGGAAAGCTAATCCACACGCAAAGATCAGTCCAGTACACTAGAACTATCAGCTGGTGTGTGGACTACGATTGAATTCAAAGCCATCAAAAGCAACAAAAACAAACAGAAACAACTGTAATTATCATGGGCTAGGATGCAGACAGAAACAACTGTAATTATCATGGGCTAGGATGCAAACAAACACGCACCACTGCAGTAAACAATTAAGACCATGACTGCGCGTAACAACCCGCAAAATATGTAATGTGTTTTCCCAGTTTCCCAACAAAGCGTAAATGGCACACGTCAAGATTTGACATCCAGACACTTTCCCGAGCTCCATCTTGTTACTGCAAGTACCATTTTACGGGGGACATTTTGTGTTGGTTGCAGGAAATCCTCAACTTTCAGCTGGGTTGGGGAAAAAACCACTCCAAATGAAAGTGGTCTATCACGTACTCCAATAAACGTGAGCAAATTGCAGACCTCTCTCGTCAGCACGCAATGAAGGATAATCCCATTGAGGAATTGCGTTTTATAATGGAACTTTGGGTAAATTGTGAGATGTCTCATGGCGCCTCACTCTGGGTTGTGTGCTTCGTCCGTGTGCAGCTCGATAATCGCATTCCTGCAACTCTCAGTTCTCCACTCCGCTTCTCTAATTCGGTTTTTGAAATGTGTAATATAACTTAACGTCGGTAGCACACCTAGATGGACGTAACACACCTAGATGGATGTAACACATCTAGATGGATGTAACACACCTGGATGGATGTAACACATCTAGATGGATGTAACACACGTAGATGGATGTAACACACCTGGATGGATGTAACACACCTGGATGGATGTAACACACCTAGATGGATGTAACACACCTAGATGAATGTAACATACCTAGATGGATGTAACATACCTAGATAGATGTAACACACCTAGATGGATGTAACATACCTAGATGGATGTAACACACCTAGATGAATGTAACATACCTAGATGGATGTAACATACCTAGATGGATGTAACACACCTAGATGGATGTAACACACCTGGATGGATGTAACACACCTGGATGGATGTAACATACCTAGATGGATGTAACATACCTAGATGGATGTAACACACCTAGATGGATGTAACATACCTAGATGGATGTAACACACCTGGATGGATGTAACATACCTAGATGGATGTAACACACCTGGATGGATGTAACATACCTAGATGGATGTAACATACCTAGATGGATGTAACATACCTAGATGGATGTAACACACCTAGATGGATGTAACACACCTGGATGGATGTAACACACCTGGATAGATGTAACACACCTGGATGGATGTAACATACCTAGATGGATGTAACACACCTGGATGGATGTAACACACCTGGATAGATGTAACACACCTGGATAGATGTAACACACCTGGATAGATGTAACACACCTAGATGGATGTAACATACCTAGATGGATGTAACACACCTGGATGGATGTAACATACCTATATGGATGTAACACACCTGGATGGATGTAACATACCTATATGGATGTAACACACCTGGATGGATGTAACATACCTATATGGATGTAACACACCTAGATGGATGTAACATACCTAGATAGATGTAACACACCTGGATGGATGTAACACACCTATATGGATGTAACATACCTGGATGGATGTAACACACCTATATGGATGTAACATACCTGGATGGATGTAACACACCTGGATGGATGTAACATACCTATATGGATGTAACACACCTGGATGGATGTAACACACCTATATGGATGTAACATACCTAGATGGATGTAACACACCTATATGGATGTAACATACCTGGATGGATGTAACACACCTGGATGGATGTAACATACCTATATGGATGTAACACACCTGGATGGATGTAACATACCTATATGGATGTAACACACCTAGATGGATGTAACATACCTAGATAGATGTAACACACCTGGATGGATGTAACACACCTGGATGGATGTAACATACCTAGATAGATGTAACACACCTAGATGGATGTAACATACCTATATGGATGTAACACACCTAGATGGATGTAACATACCTAGATGGATGTAACATACCTAGATAGATGTAACACACCTAGATGGATGTAACACACCTAGATGGATGTAACATACCTGGATGGATGTAACATACCTAGATGGATGTAACATACCTGGATGGATGTAACATACCTAGATAGATGTAACATACCTAGATGGATGTAACACACCTAGATGGATGTAACACACCTGGATGGATGTAAAACACCTGGATGGATGTAACACACCTAGATGGATGTAACACACCTAGATGGATGTAACACACCTGGATGGATGTAAAACACCTGGATGGATGTAACACACCTAGATGGATGTAACACACCTGGATGGATGTAACACACCTAGATAGATGTAACACACCTGGATGGATGTAACATACCTAGATGGATGTAACACACCTAGATGGATGTAACATACCTAGATGGATGTAACATACCTAGATAGATATAACACACCTGGATGGATGTAACATACCTAGATAGATGTAACATACCTAGATGGATGTAACATACCTAGATGGATGTAACATACCTAGATGGATGTAACATACCTAGATAGATGTAACATACCTAGATGGATGTAACATACCTAGATGGATGTAACATACCTAGATGAATGTAACACACCTGGATGGATGTAACATACCTAGATGGATGTAACACACCTAGATGGATGTAACACACCTGGATGGATGTAAAACACCTGGATGGATGTAACACACCTAGATGGATGTAACATACCTAGATGGATGTAACATACCTAGATTATGTAACACACCTAGATGGATGTAACATACCTAGATGGATGTAACACACCTAGATGGATGTAACACACCTAGATGGATGTAACATACCTAGATAGATGTAACATACCTAGATGGATGTAACACACCTAGATGGATGTAACACACCTGGATGGATGTAAAACACCTGGATGGATGTAACACACCTAGATGGATGTAACACACCTAGATGGATGTAACACACCTGGATGGATGTAAAACACCTGGATGGATGTAACACACCTAGATGGATGTAACACACCTGGATGGATGTAACATACCTATATGGATGTAACACACCTGGATGGATGTAACATACCTAGATGGATGTAACATACCTAGATGGATGTAACATACCTAGATGGATGTAACACACCTAGATGGATGTAACACACCTGGATGGATGTAAAACACCTGGATGGATGTAACACACCTAGATGGATGTAACACACCTAGATGGATGTAACACACCTGGATGGATGTAAAACACCTGGATGGATGTAACACACCTAGATGGATGTAACACACCTGGATGGATGTAACATACCTATATGGATGTAACACACCTGGATGGATGTAACATACCTAGATGGATGTAACATACCTAGATGGATGTAACACACCTAGATGGATGTAACATACCTAGATGGATGTAACATACCTAGATGGATGTAACATACCTAGATGGATGTAACACACCTAGATAGATGTAAATCACCTAGATGGATGTAACACACCTGGATGGATGTAAATCACCTGATGGATGTAACACACCTAGATGGATGTAACACACCTAGATGGATGTAACATACCTAGATGGATGTAACATACCTAGATGGATGTAACAACCTGGATGGATGTAACATACCTAGATGGATGTAACACACCTAGATGGATGTAACATACCTAGATGGATGTAACATACCTAGATGGATGTAACATACCTAGATGGATGTAACACACCTGGATGGATGTAACAACCTAGATGGATGTAACAACCTAGGATGGATGTAACACACCTAGATGGATGTAACACACCTAGATGGATGTAACATACCTAGATGGATGTAACACACCTGGATGGATGTAACACACCTGGATGGATGTAACACACCTAGATGGATGTAACATACCTAGATGGATGTAACATACCTAGATGGATGTAACATACCTGGATGGATGTAACATACCTAGATGGATGTAACATACCTAGATGGATGTAACATACTAGATGGATGTAACACACCTGGATGGATGTAACACACCTGGATGGATGTAACATACCTAGATGGATGTAACACACCTGGATGGATGTACACACCTGGATGGATGTAACATACTAGATGGATGTAACACACCTGGATGGATGTAACATACCTAGATGGATGTAACACACCCTGGATGGATGTAACACACCTGGATGGATGTAACATACCTAGATGGATGTAACACACCTGGATGGATGTAACACACCTGGATGGATGTAACACACCTGGATGGATGTAACACACCTGGATGGATGTAACACACCTGGATGGATGTAACACACCTGGATGGATGTAACACACCTGGATGGATGTAACACACCTGGATGGATGTAACATACCTAGATGGATGTAACACACCTGGATGGATGTAACACACCTGGATGGATGTAACATACCTAGATGGATGTAAAACACCTGGATGGATGTAACACACCTGGATGGATGTAACATACCTAGATGGATGTAACATACCTAGATGGATGTAACACACCTGGATGGATGTAACATACCTAGATGGATGTAACATACCTAGATGGATGTAACATACCTAGATGGATGTAACATACCTAGATGGATGTAACACACCTAGATAGATGTAAATCACCTAGATAGATGTAACACATTATATGAATGTAACACACCTGGATGGATGTAACACACCTAGATTATGTAACACACCTAGATGAATGTAACACATTATATGAATGTAACACACCTGGATGGATGTAACACACCTAGATTATGTAACACACCTAGATGGATGTAACACATTATATGAATGTAACACACCTGGATGGATGTAACATACCTAGATGAATGTAACACACCTAGATGGATGTAACACACCTAGATTATGTAACACACCTAGATGGATGTAACGCATTAGATGGATGTAACACACCTGGATGAATGTAACACACCTGGATGGATGTAACATACCTAGATGAATGTAACACACCTAGATGGATGTAACATACCTAGATGAATGTAACACACCTAGATGGATGTAACATACCTAGATGAATGTAACACACCTGGATGGATGTAACATACCTAGATGAATGTAACACACCTAGATGGATGTAACATACCTAGATGAATGTAACGCATTAGATGGATGTAACACACCTAGATGGATGTAACACATTAGATGGATGTAACATACCTGAATGGATGTAACATACCTAGATGGATGTAACACACCCACAATGATGTATGAGAAATATTTTCTACATCAAGTGCATCCTGGTGATTGTTTCTTCTTCTTCTGCAATCTCTCTTCCATTGGGGCATAGTCCCTCAAACAACCTACGCCAGGCCGTCATATCTTTTAATATCTCAGGCAGCTCCCTCAATGCCCTGTCAGTGGTATTCCTCTCTGTAATTCTCTTCTTTATGACTATTTTAGGTCTCCCGTTATGCCGCTTGCCTTGTGGGTTCCTGACAAGAGTGTCTAGTTATACTGTCCTCAGTGTGTGCCCTACCCAGCGCCAGTCTTTCCCTCACCTCTTGGTTCCTTGGTATGTGTCTAGTTCTCTCCATGAGCTTCACAGTGGTGATTATGTCATACCATATTATTCCCACTGGTGATTATGTCATACCATATTATTCCCACTGGTGATTATGTCATACAATATTATTCCTACTATTCTGTACAGAATAGTAGTGAATGTTTGTAGTTCATTAGTTTTTGTGTGTGTTTTCTTTTGTTTTGTGTGTGTGTGTGTGTGTGTGTGTGCGTGCGCGCGCGCGCGCGCTCGCTCGCTCGCTTTGAATTCAAGTGTAGTCCATACACACTATTTTTACAGTTGTGATGGACTGAATTTTGCGTGTGGGTTTGCTAACTTCCTGTGACCTCCACAAATTTCCTAGTGCTATGACAGTCCCTTTTGTATTAGATATTCTTATTTTAATATCTGTGTGTATTTATTGTGTAACCAGACAGAACAAGTATGTTTAATAGTTATACGGGCGGGAGGGGGGGGGGGGGGGGGGGGGGGGCTTCAAATTAAAACCGTAAAAGTGTGATAGAAATTACAATAACTATGTTATTGTCTTGTAACCTGTCAGTGTTGTTGTTAAAGAGGTCAAGATTGTTGTTAAGGAGGTCAAGATTGTTGTTAAGGAGGTCAAGATTGTTGTTAAGCACCTGGCATCATGATGCAGACGAAAACGTTGACGTCATAAGAACAGTTTAAAGATGGCCGCAGCGTTCTGTTATCCGTTTTTTTTTGTTTTAATCAATGAAGGTTGAATCCTATAAACATTTATCGGCGAACGAAGGTTCGGATTAGCAATGCGTGCCTGTCAGTCCAGTAAGTGTATGAGTGGAGTGGGAAGTTTTAAAAGGCGTGATTTCTGTGACAGACTGTTTACGATCAGGTCAGGCACACCGAGTAGTGACCCCACAGTGGTTACTTACACACGCGACCAAGGGAACTTTTCTCTACAGGAATCCGAGCACTTTATCGTCGCTGGAGCACTTGCATTGAACGCAGTGGTGACTACACTTGCAGCCATCTCGGATTATAGATATATTAGGACCGTAAGTTAACTCTACGCCTTAGGGTAGAAGAGGAACGGCTCAACCAGACATAAAATAACCTCTACACCATGGAAAGAAGGCGACAGAAGACTCTAAGATACCTCCACACTCCAAGGAAGTCGAGGATGTACCACACAGGACCTTAAGATATCAAGGTATTCCAGGGTAGATGGGGAGCTGCGTGGTCTCGAGGTATGGTGTCCGTCTCGAGTGCTGGAGGTCCCGGATTCAAGCCCTGGTGAGGACGGCATGTTTTCACGTGGACTCCTAGTAATAAAATTTCCCCTGGTCTCTGGGTAATGAGATCGGACGCCTGTGTGTATTGTTGCGCACGTAAAAAATCCCTTGGCAGTTGGAAATCGTAAAAGAGTAGCCTAACGGCGCTGCCCGGGCAAACTTTCGAGTTAAAAATCTACCCAAAGTATTTCAGGATCATCGCTGGTGCTACGGAGTTCGTGCATTGAGCTGAGTTTCTCCAGACTCTGGTTTGAATTAGGAGGAGAACGGAGCAATTGTGGGTTACAGCCGTGTGGTGTGATGTTGATCCATCGACTAAACTAAACTAAACTAAACTAAACCAGGGTAGATGAGAAAATGCCAAGCTAGAACGAAGTTACCTCTGCACTGCAAGGATGAGGAAGAAAGCGCAGACAAGAGCGCAAAGTTCATTCCATTCCGAGGTAGATGACGAAGACCAAACTAGAGCGTAAAGTATTCTCAAATTCCAAGGAAGATGAGAAAAAACCAAATCTTGACAGTAATGTATTTCTACCCCATTGCAGACGAGGAAAGATTAATTTAGACCGGAGAGTATCACCACGTTCCACCGAAAATAAGGACAACGGATACTCACGCAAAACTCACGTCCTGTATGACATCACACTGATGTTGGACAACAGGATGCCTTCATCCGACATACAGGACTTCGCGTTGGAGCTCAAGCCAACGAACACAAGCAAGCAAGCAAGCAAGCATCATGTTCCACCGAAAATAAGGACAGATTAATTAAGACTGGAGAGTATCATCACGTTCCACCGAAAATAAGGACAGATTAATTTAGACCGGAGAGTATCACCACGTTCCACCGAAAATAAGGACAGATTAATTTAGACTGGAGAGTATCATCACGTTCCACCGAAAATAAGGACAGATTAATTTAGACTGGAGAGTATCATCACGTTCCATAGAAAATAAGGACAGATTAATTTAGACTGGAGAGTATCACCACGTTCCACCGAAAATAAAGACATATTAATTTAGACTGGAGAGTATCATCACGTTCCACAGAAAATAAGGACAGATTAATTTAGACTGGAGAGTATCATCACGTTCCACCGAAAATAAGGACAGATTAATTTAGACTGGAGAGTATCACCACGTTCCACCGAAAATAAGGACAGATTAATTTAGACTGGAGAGTATCATCACGTTCCACAGAAAATAAGGACAGATTAATTTAGACTGGAGAGTATCATCACGTTCCACAGAAAATAAGGACAGATTAATTTAGACTGGAGAGTATCATCACGTTCCACAGAAAATAAGGACAGATTAATTTAGACTGGAGAGTATCATCACGTTCCACAGAAAATAAGGACAGATTAATTTAGACTGGAGGAGTATCACCACGTTCCACCGAAATAAGGACAGATTAATTTAGACTGGAGAGTATCACCACGTTCCACAGAAAATAAGGACAGATTAATTTAGACTGGAGAGTATCACCACGTTCCACAGAAAATAAGGACAGATTAATTTAGACTGGAAAGTATCATCACGTTCCACAGAAAATAAGGACAGATTAATTTAAACGGGAGAGTATCACCACGTTCCACAGAAAATAAGGACAGATTAATTTAGACTGGAGAGTATCATCACGTTCCACCGAAGATAAGGACAGATTAATTTAGACAGAAACGTATCTTCACATTCCAAGGCCAGAACGTAATTTCTCACCACGCACCAGGACAGATCAGAAAAAACCCTCGCTAAAGGTATGAAAACATCCCAAAGGAAGACGAGGAACAACCAAGTTAAGTCGTTCGTATGGTACCCCAACACCCCAGGGTAGACGTGGAAAGACCAGGCGAGATAGTAAGGTACTACTACACCCCCCCCCCCCCCCCCCATGGTAGATGAGGAAAGTCCAGGTGAGACAGTAAAGTGCTTCTACAGTCTAGGGTAGATGAGGAAAAGTCCAGGTGAGACAGTAAAGTGCTTCTACAGTCTAGGGTAGATGAGGAAAGTCCAGGTGAGACAGTAAAGTGCTTCTACAGTCTAGGGTAGATGAGGAAAGTCCAGGTGAGACAGTAAAGTGCTTCTACAGTCTAGGGTAGATGAGGAAAGTCCAGGTGAGACAGTAAAGTGCTTCTACACTCTAGGGTAGATGAGGAAAGTTCAGGTGAGACAGTAAAGTGCTTCTACACTCTAGGGTAGACGAGGAAAGTCCAGGTGAGACAGTAAAGTGCTTCTACAGTCTAGGGTAGATGAGGAAAGTCCAGGTGAGACAGTAAGGTGCTTCTACAGTCTAGGGTAGATGAGGAAAGTCCAGGAGAGACAGTAAAGTGCTTATACACTCTAGGGTAGATGAGGAAAGTCCAGGTGAGACAGTAAAGTGCTTATACACTCTAGGGTAGATGAGGAAAGTCCAGGTGAGACAGTAAAGTGCTTCTACAGTCTAGGGTAGATGAGGAAAGTCCAGGTGAGACAGTAAAGTGCTTCTACAGTCTAGGGTAGATGAGGAAAGTCCAGGTGAGACAGTAAAGTGCTTCTACACTCTAAGGTAGATGAGGAAAGTCCAGGTGAGACAGTAAAGTGCTTCTACACTCTAGGGTAGATGAGGAAAGTCCAGGAGAGACAGTAAAGTGCTTCTACACTCTAGGGTAGACGAGGAAAGTCCAGGTGAGACAGTAAAGTGCTTCTACAGTCTAGGGTAGATGAGGAAAGTCCAGGTGAGACAGTAAAGTGCTTCTACAGTCTAGGGTAGATGAGGAAAGTCCAGGAGAGACAGTAAAGTGCTTCTACACTCTAGGGTAGATGAGGAAAGTCCAGGTGAGACAGTAAAGTGCTTCTACAGTCTAGGGTAGATGAGGAAAGTCCAGGTGAGACAGTAAAAGTGCTTCTACAGTCTAGGGTAGATGAGGAAAGTCCAGGTGAGACAGTAAAGTGCTTCTACACTCTAGGGTAGATGAGGAAAGTCCAGGTGAGACAGTAAAGTGCTTCTACACTCTAGGGTAGATGAGGAAAGTCCAGGTGAGACAGTAAAGTGCTTCTACAGTCTAGGGTAGATGAGGAAAGTCCAGGTGAGACAGTAAAGTGCTTCTACACTCCAGGGTAGATGAGGAAAGTCCATTAGAGACAGTAAAGTGCTTCTACACTCTAGGGTAGATGAGGAAAGTCCAGGTGAGACAGTAAAGTGCTTCTACACTCTAGGGTAGATGAGGAAAGTCCAGGTGAGACAGTAAAGTGCTTCTACAGTCTAGGGTAGATGAGGAAAGTCCAGGTGAGACAGTAAAGTGCTTCTACACTCTAGGGTAGATGAGGAAAGTCCAGGTGAGACAGTAAAGTGCTTCTACACTCGAAGGTAGATGAGGAAAGTCCAGGTGAGACAGTAAAGTGCTTCTACACTCTAGGGTAGATGAGGAAAGTCCAGGTGAGACAGTAAAGTGCTTCTACACTCTAGGGTAGATGAAGGAAAGTCCAGGTGAGACAGTAAAGTTGCTTCTACACTCTAGGGTAGATGAGGAAAGTCCAGGTGAGACAGTAAAGTGCTTCTACACTCTAGGGTAGATGAGGAAAGTCCAGGTGAGACAGTAAAGTGCTTCTACAGTCTAGGGTAGATGAGGAAAGTCCAGGTGAGACAGTAAAGTGCTTCTACACTCTAGGGTAGATGAAGAAAGTCCAGGAGAGACAGTAAAGTGCACCTACACCTCATGGTAGATGACAAACGACCAGGTGAGACAGTAAAGTACTCCTACCCCCAGGGTAGACAAGGAAAGTCCAGGTGAGACATTAAAGTACCCCTAACCATATGATCAGGTAATATACGATTAAAGGCAATATCAATCAATCAATCAATAAATCAATCAGGTGCCGCCTCCGCAATGAAGGTTGGCTGCAATGGATCTCCAAGACAATATAACTTATCTCTATCACAGATCTAGAATAGAAGTGGAGGGTAACAACCAATCCAGCAGGTGTGTTTGTGTGTGCAAGTGTGAACGCAAGAATAGAACACCTCATCTCATGACCACGCGTGTTCTTTTATTTTATGCCATTGCCGTTGTTGGGGATATATTTACTGTTTATAATGACGTCATCCAGAGATGATGTCGAGTGGGGTATATAGTCTACCTGGCGACCGATGGATACGGCATGACTGAAGCTACACATTTCACAGTACAGGAAGAGGAAGAGAAGAAAACAAAGGACATAAGAAGAAGAATAAGAAGAAGAAGAAGAGGGAGAAGAGGAAGAAGAAGAAGAAGGAGCAGGAGGGAAATAAGGAAAAAAAAAAGAATAAGAACAAGAAGGATATGAAGAAGAGAATAAAGGAGAAAAAGATTGTAGCTAATAATTGTGTTATCTGTTGTCTGTCTCTGCTGTCTGTCTCTGCTGCTTGTCTCTGCTGTATGTCTCTGCTGTCTGTCACTGCTGCATGTCTCTGCTGTCTGTATCTGCTGTCTGTCTCTGCTGTCTGTCTCTGCCGCCTGTCTCTGCTGTCTGTCTTTATTGTTGGTGGGTAAAGACTCGTCGTGGCAACGTCCTGCGCTGTTTACGGTCGTGTTCTATCACATCAAATCGTCTCATCTGTTAGTTCTCACTTCTCATCTTAACATCTGATCTCAGAAAGCTCACCTCCTAGTTGTGTGTGTGTGTGTGTTGTGTGTGTGTGTGTGTGTGTGTGAGAGAGAGAGAGAGAGAGAGAGAGAGAAAGAGAGAGAGAGAGAGAGAGAGAGAGAGAGAGAGAGAGAGAGAGAGAGAGAGAGAGAGAGAGAGAACGAAAGAACGAACTTTATTTTCAAAGGGTCACAAATTTGATACGCAGGCCTGTCTTACATTCAGCCCTTCCAATCACTCATCTTTCGTTCATCAATTATGCATGTTACATTCACATGGGAAAAATAAAACATTGCCAAATTGACAATGGAGAGAGAGAGAGGAGAGACAGAGAGAGAGAGAGAGAGAGAGAGAGAGAGAGAGAGAGAGAGAGATGAAGACAAATAGAGAGGGAAAGAGAGACATAACGAACGAACGAACAAACCTTATTTTCAAAGGGTTCAGAATTGGGCGCACAGGCCCGCCTGAGATTCTGCCCTTCTAATCTCTCTGCTCTCATACATTATCTCATATATATATATATATATATATATCACTTATGAAGCTAATCTTAGACAACAACAAAAGAAACAATATACACAGAGAGAAGTGAGAGAGTATATACAGACAGCAACGGTTCATTTTCCAGACTGCCTGAGGTAGAACAGTACAGACAAAGAAATCAGCTTATCTCTACAACTTCTCTATGCTAGATAAGGTTCCCTCCGTCCAATCTTCAACACCCCCACGGCTACACGGCAAGAAACAGCGTCACGTTCCCAGCCCTTATTCCCAATTTCGGTACAAGGAATGAAGACCCTATCAACGTCCCATCGTGGGAATAACTTTAAATTTACACCGCCGCTGCACAAGGCTCTGGAAGGAATTCAATTAAAGCTCGGACAACAGAAAAGGCAAGAGTATTGCATTCAATTTGCTCAACCGGAGCTGGTGAGTGACAGCTAGGGACCCGCGATCCCAGATTGGCGCATGGAGGGTGAGAGGAAGGGTGCTAGCCAGCGCGATCCAGAGGATGTAGGATTTTTATTGAACAAATGACCCTTGTCTAGCGACAAACTTCCCAGGATTAATGTTCCTGATTCAGGATGACCGAGAATCAGTTACATCCCCTTAGTCTGCTAGGGGAAGATAATGCATGGCAAATGTCCAGTTCTAACTTGTCCCCCTTGTTCTGTGCATTAAACAATCTATTTAGGGAGTGCCTAATTCACATTCTCAGGATATTTGTTTGACGATAGAGAGTATCTTGTTGTTGCTAACAACTTGAACCTGTTCTTACAAGCTGT
>JACEFZ010007840.1:0-172500 GCA_014155875.1 Cepaea nemoralis
GAAAAAGGGGATCAAGGGAAAAATTCAACAAGGTAACTTAAATAAAAGTGATGTTAAATATACACTTGAATTTTTCCATTTTACCATAAGATTCACTGTGAGAAAGAATCGCAAAAAAACGAAATCTATCAAAAACACAAACGCTCAAAATTGACCAAAATTTACAGTGTGTAACTCTTCAATATTATTTTTATTTTGTCCTTTGTTTATATGGAAAACTACTGAAGATCTTTTCCCAAAACTGGTTATTTTTTAAATTTATTGTTTTTTTCGTTTGTTTTGAAAGAATTAGTTTTTAAAAGCGGATACCTGTACCGGTTGTCCGGGACACAACTAACGGCATTTACTTCCCTATGTCATATAAGTGCCCATGCCCCCCTTAGATACACATGGAAGTTTTTTAAAATTGGGTTGATATGTGCCCATTGGGGGTTCCGCTTACAACTTCCTTTCGACCTCATTATATCGGATCAAACGACAAACCATTATGTTTTTGTGAAACTTTTCCCGATTGTGAAAAAATGGGTGCTAAATAAACATTACTTTATTTGTCGGTAGGAGCTCTATTGTTTTGTTGTTGTGTGGATACATTCATTTGTGTATTTATTAACAATATTACAGTATTTTCTATAACAGGCTCGGGGGCGGGGGGGGGGGGGGAATGATATTGCTATTTAGTTCCTTACAAAATTTGGAATTCTAATGGATTGGCAGAGAGCACAAGAACCACTATGATTACTGTTATTTCTATGTTGTTAATATTAAGGAAATTAATATGGGAGAAAATCACCAAATAATGGCAATATCCAGATTTAGATTCGGCTGCTAGACGACCTGTTTCTACCATACCGTTACTTAATTGAAGTTGATTATACTAGCTCGTTAAACAGAGACAACGGTTGACAACTTCAGAATGTTCACAGCAAAAATGACACCAACACTTAACCGTCGCAGGTCATACGAGGGTGAGTCAATAAGTAAGTCACACAGTTCTGTGGGATGGCCGGTAAATGTAGTTGGTGTTTTCTGGATGAGTCATTAGGTGATAGCAACATTGAAATTTATATCCCCGTTCGTCAGGTGACGCTAGGTGTCTCACGCGCATGAGCAGCGCATAAACAAAATGGCGACTGTACTTATGGAGTATACAACCAAAGAGCAACGAGCTGTTGTGCCTTTTTTTTGTGGGCAAAAGGACTGCCTACAAAGGACATTCAGGCAGTTCATAAATAGGTATGTGCAGTGCAAATTAATACTTGTCTAAACCCCTTTGTTCACTTTTTCAGTGAGCTAGTTCATGGCATTTCCACACGGAGATGACATACCATTTCCAACTTTGAGTCAGAATTCGGATTCACCGCTAGAAGATAAAATAGCAGTGGCAAGTTGAATGACAAGTGACAGTGATAGTGATTACGAAGATAATTTTCCAACTGTTCATGCTTTGACCAGCGTGAACTGAATGATCTAATCCCAGATCTATGTCTCTCTAAGGAATCTTCAAAACTTTTGGCTTCAAGATTGAAAGGGAAAAAAAAAATTACTGACGGCTGAAACAAATGTTACATTTTATCGCAGCAGAGAGCAAGGTATTCTTCCATTCTTTTGTAAAGAGCACAACCTTGTGTTTTGTACCAACGTAGGAGGTCTGGTAAACGAAATGGGTGTAGTAAGTTCTATACCAGATGAACGGCGACTTTTCATTGACAGCTCTAAAGGAAGTTTGAAAGGTGTTCTCTTACACAATGTTAACAATTATTACTCACTTCCAATTGCCAATTCTACTACAACGAAGGAGGAGTATGCTACAATAAGTACAGTTCTGAAATAAAAAACTTAAGTATTTAGAACATAACTGAGTGGTGTGTGCAGATGTTAATGTGATGAATATTTTGTGCTTGGATAGCAAAGGATATTCACCAAATAGTCATGCTTTATTTGTTTGTGGGATAGAAGGGTAAAAGATGAGCACTTAAAAAAAACAAAAAAAAAAGAAGAAATAATGGCCGTTGAGGGATGAATTTAAAGTTGAAGACGAAAATATTGTGAACACGTCTCTCATTGATCAAGTAAGAGTTCTGCTGCCACCATTACATATAAGACTTGGCTTGATGAAGACATGTGTTAAGGCACTTAACAAAGATCGTACCTGTTTTAATTATGTATGGAGAAAGTCTTCGGTATTGACTATGGAAAAATTTAAAGCTGGAATTTTTGATGGACCTCAAATTATAAAGTTAATAAACGATCCAAATTGTATTGATTTGATGAACATAACAGAGACCACAGCCTGGTAATCATTTGTTTCAGTTGTGCAAAACTTTCTGGGTAACTTTAAAGCAGACAATTATTCTGAATTAGCTGAAAACATGCTGTCGAGTTTCTGTAAGCTTGGATGCAAGATGACAAAAAATTGCACTACCTCCATAACCATTTACATTTCTTTCCCGAGAATATTGGCGACTTTAGTGAGGAGCAAGCTGAAAGATTTCACCAAGATATAAAAGCAATGAAAGAGAGATTCTGTAGCAATATATGTGGGGTGAGCAGAGCTATTACTTCAATATATTTCCTTGGATATGTTCTGAGTGTAGGGATAGGTGTAATCAGTCTCCCGAACCCTCCAGTCTCTTATCCCTGCTTTCTCACAATCTTTCAACCTAGGGGAGCTAACCAATAGGGCTCAGTTCAGGTGACATAACTCAACTGTGGTGTCATAAAAATAATAATGCAACATTGTATTATTTACAATAGTGAAGTAGCGAGCAGTTCCAGATTGAAGTAGAGAATATCAGAAATAGATAGACAAAGGAGTAATAGTTTAGGGTCCGAGTTTTATCCTCGGGCGGCACTTGTAGCAGTCGTCAGACGTCTCACCGGATGTTGGTAGATCATCCCTCGACAAGTCCGGAATGGCGGGACTGCTTGACAATGGTTGTCGACTTCTCTGGAAACAAGTTCGGGTTCTGGCACATTCCATCATAGACCCTTCTAGGTATTCGATGTCGGTGACAGAAAAGTTCATAATGAATCTGGACACACGGTTTAAGTGGGCCATTCTAACAATTCACAAGACCGATGTCACTAAAAGTCACTGGACTAACCAGGGTAATGACCGAGTCAGGTGTATCACATACACTCAGACACAAGATACAATCGTTGGAGCATCACAGCTCAACCCCTTGACACAATCTTTGTGGGATTCAGGGGTCTGATAGTGTAAAGCACACGATTCATTAACACCGTCTTTGTGGGCCTGATAATGTACTGAATCTGAGTCCTTAGCAAAATCTATATGGGCCTCAGTGGCACGATAAAGCAATGAATAGGCCATCTTTTACATGGTGTAGCAGTGCAGGAAAGAAGTGGCCAATGGTGCGTAAGTATCGGGTACTTGTAGAATCTACGGGCCGGCAAATAGCGTTGTCGACCGGAACATCTCAGGCTGAAGTCAGGCGCTGCTCCAATGCTGGGGAGTTCACGCATTTACACATTCTGAGTTTGCCATGTTCCTCCGTCGTAGTGCCGGCCTAAGATATCTTCTCGGTCACACTTGAAGGTAGGCATTGTAATGAGAGAACCAAGTTAAAGTAGCCTGCCACAGCCTATGATGATTAACTAAAGAAAGGGCGCTACGCCCTTAGAATAGTTACATGTAAAATATGTTCACCTTATTCTCCTCATCTGCGAAAGAGTGTAGACAGCGGTGAACCTGGTACCCTCATCCGTCAGGCAGCTCCTGAACAGATTCGTCAGTGAAGACCTGGGTGGCAGCTCGGATAGGTCCGGTCTCTCCGTCACAGATTTCCTTTGGAACTCACCTGTACAACACTCGGTATTTCTCACTCCATTCATTCATCGCTTCAGAGTGTAGGGATCTGCGTAAGACTTAGTGGCCACGGCAGGATACTCGTCTTCCTGACGACTCCTCTTCGTTATCACACTTGAGTCAGTTTCTCTCTCTCTCTCTCTCTCTCTCTCTCTCTCTCTCTCTCTCTCTGGGTCCTCATCCCAGATATTGGAGAAGCGCTCATGGCGCTTGTCATCATTAGTGATCGAGTGGCGTGCAGCTACGGTTGTCCTTCCCCCTTTTAGTTCGCAGGACAGGTGTAGACGAAATACCTGGGTTGTTCCAAGTATAAGGGATCAGTACATTCCACTTTGGTCACCCCCGTTTAGTGGCGTGACTTTATAGCGGACCTCGCTGGATCCACGTGTTTATTTGTAGAAAGCCAGTCTGCCCTTATTTATCTACATCCCTTTCTTTCCATTGTGGAGAGGATAGTTCCCCATTGATAGCCCAAGCAGGGAATGATAGCTTAAGGACCAGTAGAGGAAAGTAGAAAAGATAGATTAATAATCCGTTCGAAACTGCGGCGATACTCCCTCGCTATTGTCGATCGTATACCTCCGATATGCGACTCGGCCAACGCACCCGTTCGACCTATCACGTTCGATATCGACAATATTAACACCGGCGAACTGCTTCTCATCCGTCTCCGTTCGCTACAGCGATCGATTCGTCCTCCTTCACTCCTTTCGCCGGCAGCAAACAACAAAACCTCGTCCACTTGCGCCGAGGAACTAAGCAACGCTCTTCGAACTAACAATTTCAAAAACTTGGTCATGCATAGCTCTTTTGAACGTGCCCACGGGTCTATCACATCCCCATTTAATTTGATAACAACCAGTTAGAGGTGGGGGTGACACGCTTTAACAATGCATTTTAAGACAAACTTTTACCCGCTCCAATTTAGCTGTCTTCGATCGATAATGCCTACTTAATATGCATGACCTAACTTCGTGCTACGCACAGCTAATCAGCTTATCAGGCGGCAGTGATCGCGTACTCGCTTCGACACCGGCAAGAAAGTAATAGTAATTTAATTTACCTTCAGACATGGACACCTCTGGCCCAACGGGGCTCTAGTACATGTAGAGAATCTTTGAATTCTTTGAATACACTACTAGCCGCTTGACAGGCGTCTGTTTCGAGTGAAGAAGGCAAACACACTAATGGATATGTTAACCGCCGACCTTGGGGTACTTCCCCGGAGAGGCAGAACTTCGCATACAAAAAGACCAGCGACATTCTTGGGAGAAGCATGCCCCAATTACATGAGACACAATTTCCTGAAGTTGAGCTCGCTCCGGGGTAAAGAGGAACCCCAAGAAAAGAGGCTTCGAGAATGTTGAAGAACAGTACAGACAGGGGAAATCCCTTCGGGTTACCGTCGGCTAGAAATAGCGGGGTGGTCTCCGTGTCAGAACTGGCCGCGAGTCAGAACCTACGGCCGGTCATGTGACATATACCAGGGACTTTGGAATGTCCACATGATAACAGATTACTGTTGGACCCTTAAGCATGGCTGTCTGAGCATATCACATTCCAGGAAGTCCTCAAAAAGAAGCACTTTGTTTGTTGACTAAAAGATGCTAGTGATAAAGTGTTAATACATTTTGGTGTTTTATAATGAATGCAGTAAATGCACAGTAATTACATATACTATGAATGCAGATTACAGTCAAAATGCCTCTGATGGCACCTAACTCTAGGCTTGTATATAACAATTGCCATATTAAGAAAGTTATTCTTAGTTATCTGCAGATCTAGATCTGATAGAAAAATTATGATTATATTTTTGGAACCAGCAACTCAAAATTACCCAATAACAGCTATAAAGTTTGAGGCACCAAAATGTGTGTAGACCAGTGTATTCTTTTAACAATTTATTTATTACACAAACACGCACGCATATAAGTATGTCTGTCTGTCTGCATGTCTGTCTGTGAAACAGCACGGAGGCTGACATAGGACAATAAAGAAGCCACTAGCATGAACATGCATGAGGTAAAGGATGGAGAATCCGTTCTGTGAACCGTGATGGTAACGATGCTCTGTAAGGGACCTGCCACCGGAATATGATATTGTTTTTGTTTTGTCCGCATGTCCATTACAGGACATCGCTGTCAATATCAGCATCGCTCAGCTGATTGTTGATTTCTTGGCAAAGATTACGCTCAGTAGTTTGCAATGTGATATTGCTCTTTCCTATATTTGGAAGCCATGTGGTGTTCAAGAGTCACGATTAAAACTTGCCAAGTAGCGTCAACTATTACTAATCCCCCATCTACCGGTAACTCATTACCCAGATCCTAGGTTATCTCGACCACACCAACTTGCCACTAAACGAGATTGCATTCATTTGGATAGGAAAGATGAAAGTATCAACCACTTAACAAGGTAAAATTAATATAAAAGCTGATGTTAAATAGGCGACTTGCAGATTCCCAGTTTACGACATCAAAGATATTATCTCGGTGAGATAATGCAATCAGCAGGACAGGTAGGAGCAATCTCTTATTGTAAACACCAAAGGTGGTGGTAAATCTGCACCGGAGAGGTTCTAGTTCAGTGTGCAACTTTTCGATATTTAATGTTTCCATTTCTGCCTACCTTTAGCCTCTATTAGGAACATGTTGCTGACTTGTTTTTGATATATTTTTCAAAGTTCAGTGTAAATTTTTCGTTTTCGTGTTGTATAAAATTACGTTTTTTGTGTAAGGATACATACATATGTGCCCAAGTCTATCTTGTTATCCATGACCTAACTGGCTAGGTGTCTTCTTTTAAGATGATATATGTGTCCTTGACTCTTCCTGTAAGATCACACAGGTGCTAAATTCTTAGTCCTAACCATCATACAATTGCCCACGTCTCTTCCCTTAAGATCACACAAGCGCAGATTTGTTTAAACATGTGGGTCTAGCACCGTACGCCTAATGAGCTTCAGGGTGTAAACAGGGGTTCCTCGCTTACTGACATCATTTACATCCCAACTAATAATTTAAGTACAATTATCTAACAGTTTCTTTATAACACAAATACGCACACACATACGCAAGTCTGTCTGTCTGTCTGTGTGACATATTCACATATCCATCATTTTACAGCGCGTCAACGTTTCACAGCAACCCAGAGATTATCAAAACAATTACAGCACCATGGAGAATCAAACTCACTAAGCGAAACTAATGACAGACAGATGCCAGGATAATAATAGAAAAGTTAGCGTCAACAGACTAGAATATGAATGGTAGAGACACATCACGTGGATATAGCGTCCCCCAGCTTGAGCGCCGCTTTAATAAAACTGCGCACTTCTACTACTTTAGAGCAAGCGAGCAGTCGCCAAAGCTATGTGTTGTCCAACTTTCAAACTTTTACAACAGGCAGTTTGATCTGGTCTGAGGTAAGCTTGTGATTCTCAGATCTAAGTGGTACCAAGATGTATAAAGTAAAGGTATCCAGTGTTGTGCGTCCAATGAATTGTATTTTTGATAAAATAAATCTCTGAAAATGTGAAAAACTGCCGATCGCAACTTCAATACCGGAGCCAATTCCCCGGCGAAACCGACATCTTATAATTTCTCAAACTGCAAAACTCTGACTTTCTACACTACATCTAACAACTTCACTATGTGCATATGACTATAATCTATCACAGAATAATGTATGAGGTGAAATTTCCAATGCACTCAAATGCTTTTCATCAAACAATTCTAGAAAACGCTTCTGCAGAGACAGTCAGCTGGTGCAAACGAAACACTACCTCGCTTTAAAAATGTACTTAATTCTGTCTATTTTGCAATCTAAAGAACTGAAACAGGAATTATACTCTTCCTTTTCTTTTTACGAATTGAAAACAAATAGTATTTGATAGAAATTAGTTTATTCATGTGTCAGATGTTATTTAGACAACGCACTACATCAACTGCATTGCTTAAAATAGGTTTACGTTCACAAACGCCATTTGTGATAGCCGACCTACTTAATCTGCTCAGACTAAAGGGTGAAAATTACCTTGGTCTATAGCCAACCGTGTCGCCAACAGAATGAACATGATGTGCACTGATATAAAAGATGTAGGAGAAGTATAAGTAGACAGAGAGGAGAAGAGTATTAGGGAAAAATACTTTAAGTAATAATTTTTTTCTAATATATTGTGTCATGACCTTGTATAGATTACATTTTGTAACAAATGCACATAAGTAGACAGAGGAGTGATAGGGAGTGCTAGCATCAAGGAGGAATGGTTACACAGCTACCTGATTCCCTTGCCGAAGCCTGACAAAGACCACACAAAAATTCAGGGATATCGAATTATAACCATGCAGAATACAATAGGCAAGCTGCTGGAGAAGGTAATTGCAAGGAAAATATCAAGCCAACTAGAGAGGCAAGGTGTTTTCCCACCTACCCTGGGTGGGTACCGTCCAAAAAGAGAAACCTGGACCAATGCAGCAGTCTTTGCCCATGATGTCTATGAAGGTTTCCACTCAGGCACTGAAACCGTTGCTGCAGCGATTGATCTTGAGGACGCATACAACAGAGTACCACTGGATGTTTTTAATGTTTCAGCTTCTTGAACTAAACGTAAGTCCATTCCTCCTTAGCTGGATCGCTGCAGCCCTCTACCAACGGAAAGTAGTTTTTAGATGTGGCAGTTGGACTTCGGAACCAACAACAATATATCCTGGCCTACCACAGGGATCACCATTATCTCCGGTACTGTTAAACGCCTACACAGTGAGAATCACCAGTGAGCAGATCACTGGACCTGGCAGGACATTGTCGTATGCCGATGATGATTTAGTGTATCGTCAGGGTAAGGATAGAGAGGAGGTTGCTGTGGAACTACAAACCGAACTCAATCGCATAAGTACTTGGTGTGATGAAGCTGGGGCAATGGTCAACCCAACAAAGGCAACAGTGACTTGGTTCTCGTTGAATAATCATATTGTCAACAATTCCAACACCAACTGTAATGCTGTGTTCAGAGACGGTAGGAAAGATCGCAGGCAATGAATTACCTGGGGAAACGGTTTGATCGAAGCCTTGCTTATAATGTGCACATAGACCACGGTGATAACAAAGGCCAAGCGCGGGTTTGGCAGCGATGCGGGATGATGGCGGCAGCAAATTGTGAGCAGCGCCATCTATGTCTTCTGTACGAGGGGCTGGTCATGTCTGTTTTGGAGTATGCAATGGCAATCCTGACTCTCAGCCATAAGCAGATAGAAAGGATGGAAAGGATACAGAATGAAGCTATGCGCATTATTCTTGGATGTACAAGAGATACAGCATGCAGGGCGATGCGCTACCTTCTTGATTTTCCAACCATTGAAGAGAGAATACAAGTTTGCAGGGCACGCGCCTACCTCAGAATTAACGCAAACACACAACATCCACTGCATAGTGAAATTAGGAAGGTGAATGGCAGCAGGTTAAAAAGAGGACGGTCGTGGATGGGTCAAGCCGAAGACATTCTTCAACAGGTGTGTTCACTTGAGGACTTAGAACCTGGCGAGGAGTGGGTGCAAGTGCCAACAGACTTCTGCACATCCTTTTCAGTTTGCATCCAACTAGATAGAAAATGCAGACAAGAAAATCCGGCTGCTGTTGAGGCTGAAGTACAAGCGTTGATTTTCGAGAATTCGCTAGACGGTGGAAGCGGGATTACACAATTTTGGTTCCAACAAATGGGGGAAAAGTTTCCATGGCCTTTAAAAACAGTTCGGGCCGGGGGATTTTGAAGAGGATCTTGTTCCCACTACCACAGTAGTTTTTGAACTTTGAAGTTCAGCAATTAAGGGGTAAAAAGAAATTTTTAAAATCCGAAGACCACAGACATTCATTAGGGTGGTTCCAGCACTCTTTGAAATTTTAAGGGGGGATAAGTAAAATCCAAAAAGTTGTTTTCCTCGAAGCGGTGCTGGCCCAATATCCACTGCCACCTGCGAAAAGGAAATAAGGGGTTTTAAAAACCCCAAAAAATGGGTCCCCCGTGGAGCAGGCTTTGACCAGCCGTTTTTTCTAAAGTTTTTCTAGAAAGTGGTTTGGGCGGGCCAATAATTGCTTAAAACAAAAATTTTCCGAACCCCCCGGGGCAAATTAAAAAGGGGGCCACAACTCGCGGAAAAAGGAGATGATACAAAGCCGTCGTTAGCCGCTACACGCTGCGGGATTTGCTGAGGAGGGGATCCGAGCACTTATGGACTGAATGGTTCGATGTGCAACGAGGATGATCTGTCGACTAACTAACTAACTAACTAACAAATGCACATCAGAAATTCTGTATGTTGGACATGAACCACAATAAAAGCACACTAGATGAGTTAAACTCATATTAACTGATGTAGATGTGAGGACAATTAGTGCAAGCTATGGAACCTCACACAACAGAAGTTAACTCAACACAATACACTTCACACCACGCAACTCCACACCACAACAGCAGGAACAAGGAAATGATTTAGAATAAGAAGGGGAAGACAAGTAGTTGCCTTGGAAAGTACAGATAAACAATTATATACACAGATGTAGAACAAATAGAGTAATGTGGATGTTTAAATGTATACCATTTATACAAATGCATCTCATCCTTGTCTTGATCTTGCCTGTCAGCTTGATTACAATGATCCAAGGAACATCACATCAGCACTCTTTATCTGTGTCTGACTGTACACTACTCACTGAACTACAGGTCCACTGAGGAAATGCATACAGCAGGTATCAGACACCAGAAGCTGCATCCAGTGTAATAATCTCTGACCCACCCCAAAGTAACACAACAATACTTCTTCTGATCTTATCATTTTTGTTTTGTTATGTTGTGTTTACACTATGAACATGCTGTAAAGGATTATACATACCTGTATGAATTTTAAACAGTGATGTCTTGGTGCCACACCTAACCAACAAAGAGGGAAGATGAGTGAACGAGATGATCAACACCTGTGATGGCAGATGACTCCAGCTTTAAGCAGAGAATGAGAAGCCTTCAGTGAAGCTAAACTGGCCCAACCTGAAGTGGATCCATCAGATCATGGACCCAGGCTTATCCACATCTCATCACACCAGGTTTTCTTATCACTCACACAAACTTCACCCTCTCAGGAAATGATTTCTTGATTTATGGTTATATGTAGAAGAACTTAACTATACAACATTTGGTAGTTAAAACATCTCACTATACAATGAATGTTATTATTTATTGACTGACTATATTTGGTCCTATGAAAGATTGTTCTATTTTATTCTGTACATGTCAACAGCTGATGAAAAAAGAAAATGTCAAATAGGCCAAAAGACACTGGCCCAGTCAATAAATTTGTTTAAATGTGAAGATCTCTTCCATTTAATTTGTCAGTCCAACTATCTGTGGTAACTCTATCTTATTGTAAAAACATGTGGTCAATGCTCACTTGTGTTTGTTTAAATGTTTAATTAACAAATACACATTCACATAAGATGAATTCTTAATTAGAGAAAGAGAACAGGAGACTCTTCATCTTTAACTGTTCCAAATCCATGTTATATTGCACCTGATTCTTATTGAGAAAGTCCTTTCAGACAATTTCTTAAGATGGAAGAAGGGGGTTCGTGAGCTATACCATTAAATACCAGGTGGAAAGACAGGGGACAAACCTAGTGATTACTTTTTCTATTAAAAGAGGACCACACACCCTTAGACAATTAACCAAATCCGAGTCTGTAAATCTTTCAAGGGTCGTATTCTTGATCTATTTACATAAAAGAAGAGGATGGGGCCCAGCTTCCTTTAACAGAGATGGGTCATACACTTTAGTGATTGCCAGTCCCTTCAAAATATACGACAGTCTGTCTGTCTGTCTGCCTGCCTGTCTGTCTGTCTGTCTGTCTGTCTGTCTGTCTGTCTGCCATAAGGGAGGCTGACATAGGACAAAAAACATAAACATAAACATTCATGAGGTAAGAGATGGAGAATCCGTTCTGTGGATCGTGATGGTAACGACCCTCTAGAAGGGACCTGCGAAAGGATGATATTGCTCTTGTCTATATTTCGAAGCCATATGTTTTTCAGTAGTCACTATTGTAGTCTTTCCAGGTAACGCCAAATGTTAGTAATCCCTACCTACCGGCAAAGTATGCCCAGATCCTCGGTAATGTCCCAACTCCAACTTGCCAAATTACGAGATTTCATTAATTTGGATGGGAAAGATGAAAGGATCAAGCCATTCAACAAGGTGAAATTAATATGAAAACTGATGTTAAATAGACGGCTTGCAGATTTCCTTTTTACGACATCAAAGATATCATTTCCATGAGATAATGCAATCAGCAGGAAAGGAAAGAGCAATCTTTTGTTGTAAATATGAAAAGCTGGCGGGAAATCTGCACCAGATAGATTCTAGTTCAGTGTGTAATATTTATTGTTTCCATTTCTGTCTACCTTTAGCATCTATGCGGAACATGTAGCTTACTTTAATTTGTTATCTTTCTCAAAGTTGAGTGTATGTTCGGTGTCGTTTCAGTTTTGCAAAAAAGTAATTAATTCTTTGCACGGGGATACCCTATTACGTGATTAAGTCTGACCCCTTCACATCACATAACTGACTAAGTTTCTTCCGTTAAGATCACATAAGTTTCTCAGTGTCCCCCCTTAAGATCACATCAATGCCCAAGTATCTTCACGTTAGTTCACATACTTTAACACATCGCTTCCATTAAGATCACATCATTTTCAGTCTCGTCCCTTACAATTACACAAGGACTATCTCAACACAGTATCATGAACTCCAGGGGAGTGAAATGGATAAACAATATGTGCATACTAGAACCGTACATGCCAGAACTAGTGTTGTTGTGGTCATCATCATCTAGCAGGGAATGTGCATAGCTTCGCTTTCATCACATACCTATGGAGAAGCCTTAAGCGATTTGATGCCTAAGGTATCTGCAATATCCTGTGTCAGTCTGCCTATTGGTTGGCTCTGCCTCTGCTTCCAGGAACCACGTCTTCTGTCACCGTTCTTTTGAAACAACGGGGGCGTTTAATCTGGTCAAAGAATGTCAGTTTCCGTGACATGAGTGTGTGTATGGGCCAGATGTGTTTTTCCGATGTCAGGTCCACTATAATGTCAGTATTATTAATGTTCTATTTCTTCCTATTCGTCCACATTCCCCTCTTCTTCTGCCTCCTCCTCTACTTCTACTTTTCCATTATCCTTTACCTCTTCATTTATTTCATCTAAACTTCTAAGTTCTCTTCTCCTACTCCATCATCTTCTTTTAATATTTCTTCTCCTTCACCACCTTCTACTTCTTTTCCTCCTCCTCCTCCTCCTTATTATCATCTTTCTCTTCCTCGTCATCGCCTTCGTCTTCTACTTCTTCTTTTTGTGTGTGTGGTAGATTTCTAATTTATATATTTAGCCTGGGCAGTAGCTACTTTGGCCAAGTTATTAATTTCAATGTGAATACTGTCATCCTATTTTGTTTTGCCTTTATCAGATGAGGCTTGGGGTGCCTTTAATATCCTAGGATCAAGATGGAGGAGCATTATATTCTCTGGTTCCGTATGTTTCGGATAATCATAGCTCCACGACAGTAATTCGTATTAGGTTTACTTAAGCCATAGGCGATCGCCTAACCCAAAGCCACTCCATCCTATAAGACCTTCTTTTCCAGCTGCACCCGGCAGACCAGACACATACATTGTTATAACAATTATTACTTCTTATATACGTAAACAATGCCGGTTCTCGAGAAAGAAGTATATATCCTTTCATATGCACAGTTCTTCTTCTTCTACTAACTATAGCACAACATTTTCCTGTCTTTTGTCTCGCATACCGCAAATAAATTCAGATACACCTGTTCCTCCTTGCCATGATATGACTGTGTTCAGAATATTCTATCAGTTTTATAATAACTCTCTTCCCTTCAACTTTCTCGCTGTAATGATGATCCCAAAGATTGTAGGTTGTATCCTCCTGATGCGAGAAAAAAACTTTCTCTGTGAGTTAACTTCTTTTCACATATCTTCATTACTCCTTTTGTTTGTACATAGTGTTCTCAATATTTTCCCACAAAATGACACCTCTTCCGCATTATTCCCAAATAATCGTTTTATTGTCCATGATCCACTTCCGTTAATCAGAATTGGCACAAGAAAAAATATCTTCATCTCCTCCAATTTTTTTCCGCATGTCCTTTACAGGACATCGCTGTCAACACCAGCATTTTACCGCTGTTGTTGATTTCTTGGCAAGAATACGCTCAGTAGTTTGCCATTGCTTTCTGAGCGACCGGCTCACTTATCCCGTAATTCATAAACGCGGCGAGAACAGCTACCAATTCTCGCGCTCTGCGTTAACCTATGTGGATACACAGCATTACGGAGAAAGTTGTTTAGCCTCTAGGCCAGGGAGACCGGCATCTCCTCCATTGGTAAAAATAAACTGAACAGAGTAGTCGTCATCTTTTAAAATGCTGTGTTTGCTTGAGCTATTTCACATTTAACATCATTGATACATTTTCAATCTGCTGATATAAAAGTACCCATATACTTAAACACATGGTGCGCTTGGGAAGACATTCTTGTTCTTTTTAATTACAATTGCTTCTGTGGTTTTGTTACCTATTTAGACTAAGATCTTTGTTCGCACATTCTCTAGACATGTAAAGCCATAGTTACTTCTAACTCCATCACATTTTCAACAATCAAAACTCTGTCATCAGCATAACGAATGTTGTTTATATTATGCTAATATTCCTGGCATATTTTGTATGTGTCTCATTATTATTTCACAACGCAAAGTGAACAAATCGGCTGATAGTATAAGACTTGTCTACCACGTTATTTTATTTGTTCAGAAGTTCCATTTTCCTTTCGATTATATTTCAAAACAATGCATTCTCTTAGTGAATTAAAACACAGAATCCCTACACATATAAATACAACAAAGTATCAAACAAATAAACGTATTTGAAACGTTATAATTTATTTCACCATCAGAAACTAACTAATTGTAGACGGCATACTTTCTGGGCTTAAAGTTGTTGTATTTTCTTTCTATCGACCCTAGTTAGCACAAGAATACCTTGATCCTGGTCAGTAAGGGATAGTCGTGTTGGTGTAGTTAATATGGAACTAAGCTGATAATCTCACCAGAGCGTTGTACGAGGGTTCAACGTTTGCATTCGTAGTCCGCAAACAGGGCAGATGTCTGGGCACCTATTCCTCCGTGCATTTAGGCCTACAAATTATGATGGCTTTATCACACCACAGACTCATTGCAGGACATGTTCAGTCAGCAGAGTCCACGTGGATATTGATGCAACTCCATTTGTCGGCAATCATTTTAATGCAAACTGTGGAGGCCAACATTCACATTACAGCGGGATCCAAAACACTCCACAATCACAAATGCTGGGATACAACCAGCACATTGGTGAACATTTTGGGAGAAAGGATAATTACATTCGGATCTACAAATAATTATGCCTATATCTGTAAATAAGTTTTTAGGCAATACATTATATTACATCCTTATTATCAGAGGCGCACAAAACGATTATTTCAAGGAAACCGAAGTGAGGTTGAAATTTAAATAATTATCAATCTCAACTCTCTCTCTCTCTCTCTCTCTCTCTCTCTCTCTCTCTCTCTCTCTCTCTCTCTCTCTCTCTCTCTCTCTCTCTCTCTCTCTCTCTCTCTCTCTCTCTCTCTCGCTATTGGCATATGCGGTCATACAAAGATATAGGGTAAATTCCATTGACAGAGTTTGGACGTATCAGGTCTGTGGTTTCCCTGAAAGAGGTCGTAGGTCGCCGCAGATGGTATAAATGAGACTCTTTCAGCTGTGTTTGTTTTGAATGACGAATAAATTCAACCTTCCCTAGTCAGTTACTTGTCATATGTGCTGTTGTCATGTGCTATTTTTCTAACAGGATGAAACATTGTTGTCATCTTGTTCACAGTCTCTAATTAATTTTTTTAAAAATATGTCCTTCTTTAAATTTCAGGTTACTCTACAATGGGATAGTACAGTGGTTCTCAACCTTTTTTGGCCCGTGCCCCCTTCACCATATTTTCAGAACGTCATTTCCCCCCCCCCCCCCCCCCCCCCCTTTTTCGTGTTTCCTGCCTAATAATTTGACTCGTGGCTCCCTTCACCGTATTTTCAGAACGTCATTCCCCCCTTTCGTATTTCCTACCTAAATATCAAGCCCCGGCCCCTACACAGTATACGTAATAATGGAAGCTAAATTTAATAGCACATTCTAACACAAGTCTAGACGTCCACATAAAACATGATTTGTGGGTCTACTTACCTTATAAATTGAATTTTAGAAGGGTGAGACGTACAGAACCGTACAGTATGAAGGGGAAAGAAATATCAAGTAACGTGATCTTGAAATAATCTTAATTCCCCCACCCCCCTGGAAACCCTAAAATTCCCCCATTGTTTGGGGGGGGGGGGAAGTCCCCACCGGTTGAGAACCACTGGGATAGTACCACTAAACCAGGGATCGGCAACCTTTTTGTAGTGATGTACCGAAGACATGCTGCGAAGTCGCATAGTGTTAACTCAAGTCCTGGCACAGTCAATTAGCATACCAACCTAAGTCCACCATATTGTTAAATACAGTAACCATTGAACAAATTAATTTGATCACGATTTTGCATTTACATATGTTTCACGTTTTTCTATTATTGTTAGGTTATTCAATACTTTAATATAAATAGAAACATATACACATATTATGATTTTCCAATATGTAAGATCTGAACACATTAATGTCATAATGCAATTGCCATGTGTACATTTCGTGAAGACAGAAAGTTGAATAGTTTACATAACAACACGTTCTAACGGCACCATATTACTTAATAACAACATCGACATGTCGTTGTGATCGCGGTGGCAAATTACTGACATGAATATGCGATACAGAGAGCTGTAGAGTTGGATATGCGATATGAGAGAGAGAGAGAGAGAGAGAGAGAGAGAGAGAGAGAGAGAGAGAGAGAGAGAGAGAGAGAGAGAGAGAGAGAGAGAGAGAGAGAGAGAGAGAGAGAGAGAGAGAGAAGAGAACCACTGGTTCTGGGTATATGGTACTAGTGGCAATATGTAAGAGAATAATGGGCACTTGATATTCATTTAGGTCAATATAACGTCAGCCTATTTTTTTTTTCTGTTTACATCTAAGGTAGTTTTCTAGTACACATATTAAGCTGGGTCGACCAGGATCACAGGTAAATTGAAAAAAAACAAAAAACCTATCGCGGTCTTGATAATGATTCGAACACTTAATTATCTGTTCGTAGGCAAACGCACAAGTCAACGTGTCTACCAAATATGACTAGCACCATATATACTATTTTATGTATATCAGAAGGATGTTGAATATGTGACAATTTTATAGGAATCGTACTCTAGAATTGAAAATAAAAGAAGTCTTGGGTTTACTGGAAATAACCTGAAGGAAAAGTTATCCAAAGATACAATATGCAACAATGCGGGAGTAAGCAGACCTCTTGGTCTTAATTTAATAAAAAAAATAAAACATGTTCGGAAGCAGGACCAACTATGGGTTTTCAATATGATTGGGCCATCCCATGTTATAGGCCTGGATGCACGACACAAATAGGTGGCTGATCTCTCCACTTGTTATAGGCCTGGATGCACGACACAAATAGGTGGCTGATCTCTCCACCTGTTATAGGCCTGGATGCACGACACAAATAGGTGGCTGGTCTCTCCCCATGTTATAGGCCTGGATGCACGACACAAATAGGTGGCTGGTCTCTCCCCCTGTTATAGGCCTGGATGCACTACAAAAATAGATGGCTGGTCTCTCCCCCTGTTATAGGCCTGGATGCACGACACAAATAGGTGGCTGATCTCTCCACCTGTTATAGGCCTGGATGCACGACACAAATAGGTGGCTGATCTCTCCACCTGTTATAGGCCTGGATGCACGACACAAATAGGTGGCTGGTCTCTCCCCCTGTTATAGGCCTGGATGCACGACACAAATAGGTGGCAGGTCTCTCCCCTGTTATAGGCCTGGATGCACGACACAAATAGGTGGCTGGTCGCTCCCCATGTTATAGGCCTGGATGCACGACACAAATAGGTGGCTGGTCTCTCCCCATGTTATGGGCCTGGATGCACGACAAAAATAGTTGGCTGATCTCTCCACCTGTTATAGGCCTGGATACACGACAAAAATAGGTGGCTGATCTCTCCCTCTGTTATGGGCCTGGATGCACGACAAAAATAGGTGGCTGATCTCTCCCCCTGTTATAGGCCTGGATGCACGACAAAAATAGGTGGCTGATCTCTCCACCTGTTGTAGGCCTGGATACACGACAAAAATAGTTGGCAGGTCTCTCCCCCTGTTATAGACCTGGATGCACGACACAAATAGGTGGCAGGTCTCTCCCCCTGTTATAGGCCTGGATGCACGACACAAATAGGTGGCTGGTCTCTCCCCATGTTATAGGCCTGGATGCACGACACAAATAGGTGGCTGATCTCTCCCCATGTTCTAGGCCTGGATGCACGACACAAATAGGTGGCTGATATCTCCCCATGTTATAGGCCTGGATGCACGACAAAAATAGGTGGCTGATCTCTCCCCATGTTATAGGCCTGGATGCACGACACAAATAGGTGGCTGATCTCTCCCCCTGTTAGAGGCCTGGATACACGACACAAATAGGTGGCTGATCTCTCCCCATGTTTTAGGCCTGGATGCACGACACAAATAGGTGGCTGATCTCTCCCCATGTTATAGGCCTGGATGCACGACACAAATAGGTGGCTGATCTCTCCCCATGTTATAGGCCTGGATGCACGACACAAATAGGTGGCTGATCTCTCCCCATGTTATAGGCCTGGATGCACGACACAAATAGGTGGCAGGTCTCTCCCTCTGTTCTAGGCCTGGATGCACGACACAAATAGGTGGCTGATCTCTCCCCATGTTATAGGCATGGATGCACGACACAAATAGGTGGCTGATCTCTCCCCATGTTATAGGCCTGGATGCACGACACAAATAGGTGGCAGGTCTCTCCCCTGTTATAGGCCTGGATGCACGACACAAATAGGTGGCAGGTCTCTCCCCTGTTATAGGCCTGGATGCACGACACAAATAGGTGGCTGATCTCTCCCCATGTTATAGGCCTGGATGCACGACACAAATAGGTGGCAGGTCTCTCCCTCTGTTCTAGGCCTGGATGCACTACAAATATAGATGGCTGGTCTCTCCGCATGTTATAGGCCTGGATGCACGACAAAAATAGGTGGCTGATCTCCCCCCTGTTATAGGCCTGGATGCACGACACAAATAGGTGGCTGATCTCTCCCCATGTTATAGGCCTGGATGCACGACAAAAATAGGTGGCTGATCTCCCCCCTGTTATAGGCCTGGATGCACGACAAAAATAGGTGGCTGATCTCTCCCCCTGTTATAGGCCTGGATGCACGACACAAATAGGTGGCTGGTCTCTCCCCATGTTTTGGGCCCGAATGCACGACAAACTTAGGTGGCTAGTCTCTCCCAATGTTATCGGACGACGAATGTTATCGGACGACAAACGTAGGCGTCGAAATATCGGTCTCATCACCCAATAAATCTGTAAAGAATGCATTTATTGTGAAACTAATGTCTGCAGTCTAATAAATTGTTATGTTAGTTGATTGGTTGAGTTGTGAATCCACGGGAAGACTGAATTTGAAGTCTTAAGACTAGTGCATTGGCTGTCTCGTCACCCGAGTTTTGAAAAGGGCTTGTGTTCTTTCTGAGTGGACTGGTATCAAGAATGTTCTGTCGACTCGATACCAGCGTATCATCTGCATTGGTAATGTGGTGCAGAGCTCTAATTTCCTTCTCCATTCTCATAAATCAAGGTGCCGTGAAAACCGTTTGTTCTAAAACGATATAATTATGATAATGAGATTTGTTGATATTCAAACTTTTATATTATAATATAGAAATGATAATTGTTAGTATCTGAACTTATGTATTAAAATTATGGTCATGAGAATTGTCGGTTTCCGATCTTTTGTATTAAAGTTATAATGACAATTGTTAGTATTCTAACTTTTGTATTACAATTTATGGAAATGAGAACTATTAGTATCCGAGCGTATGTATTAAAATTATTGTTATTAGAGTTGTGAGAATCATAATGTTTGTATATTATAATAATGATAGATGTGAGTGTCGAAACTTTTGCATTAAATCCTTGTCTAAATGTTCGAAATAATGAACATAGCGATTGCCAGGATGTGAACACCTGCAGTGAAACAGGTAGATCTAGTCATAATTGCAACAGGAATGTTTTATATTATGTTACTGTTTGACATAAATGCGGCAAACGCAACTGCAATGCCAGTGAACACGTTGTGTAAACGCCCTGAAGCCTAGAATCGGAGAGAGACTAAAACAACACACACAGGGCGTCTTGAAATGCTAATGTGTAATACAGTCCACAGATTTTCGCGGCAGAAACAGCACTACAGCCAGGGTAACTCACTAGCAAAAACAAACTTTTGGATCCACGAGCGAAAGATATATTCTTTGACTTACCTGAGCATTGTCAACGATTCCGCCGAGAGATGAAGCAGCAACTTATGTTAATGTCGTCATTCGGCAATAGGCCCCGAGAAATATTGCCTTCGTGTTCTTTTATGACACGTGGGTGGCTTTTCTCACACACAAACTTAGATATTTTTGTTGATGTTCTGACATGCAATGAGTCTGGCACTGATGAAAGCCAGCGAACACGTGTTTAATCTTGAGAATGGTATTTTTGAAGGCAAATTCCCACAGAGCATTGTTGTATTACAAAAATATGTTTTGTTTACATTTGCGATGCTAGCATGACGTAAGCAGTAGCAAACGTTGATAAGAAAGAAACAACAGAATAATAATCAGTAAAATTTAATTTTAAAAAAAGTCCCTTAAAAGTCGACAGGGTCAACTTCATTGCACCGGGTTTTAGCGACGACCCACAGGAGACTCCGAAAAATTTAACTCGTGAACCGAAGGACGCGGGCCGTAATCGAACCCACAATCTTTGGAGCCAGAGTCGAACGGCTTGACCACTTCGCATATATAAAGCATCAGCACCGAGAATTGTGGAGTATTAGTAGCATCATAGCTAAAAGGAAAGTCAGGTACAATGCTTATGTTTAACAAATTATGAAGCTAAAAGTCAGAATAACAGGTTGAATTAATGCAAGAGGTAAAATAGTAACACAGGCTTGTGGATTGAGGAAGTTAAGGAGCATTACAGAAACATGATTTGGCAGAAATGTAAGGCAACTGTAGAATCGCGGATTCCTTGACTTAAAGTATATATAAAAGGGCTTGCTGGATATGAGAACACGAAGAACTGGTTAAAAAATTAAATACTTTAAACCTGCTGAAGGATCATTACCAGCCTATTCCTAATACTAGCTAGCCTATAAATACTGTGCCGAATCGCGCAACAACATTCTAATATGCCTCTCAGTACACGTGACGCTCCAGTATAGTTAGTTGCATGTCCTTTACATGGCATCGAAGTCAACCCCTGTATTTAATGTCGTATCAACATGTTCCTATAGCTTTCTAAACCCCTGTATTTAATGTCGTATCAACATGTGCCTATATCTTTCTAAACCCCTGTATTTAATGTCGTATCAAAATTTTCCAATATATTTCTAAACCCCTGTATTTAATGTCGTATCAACATTTTCCAATATATTTCTAACCCCTGTATTTAATGTCGTATCAACATGTGCCTATATCTTTCTAAACTCCTGTATTTAATGTCGTATCAACATTTTCCAATATCTTTCTAAACTCCTGTATTTAATGTCGTATCAACATTTTCCAATATATTTCTAAACCCGTGTATTTAATGTCGTATCAACATGTGCCTATATCTTTCTAATCCCCTGTATCTAATGTCGTATCAACATGTTCCTATAGCTTTCTAAACACCTGTATTTAATGTCGTATCACATGTGCCTATAGCTTTCTAAACCCCTGTATTAAATGTCGTATCAACATGTGCCTATAGCTTTCTAAATCCCTGTATTTAATGTCGTATTAACATGTGCCTACAGCTTTCTAAACTCCTGTATTTAATGTCGTATCAACATTTTCCATTATATTTCTAAACCCCTGTATTTAATGTCGTATCAACATTTTCCAATATATTTCTAAGCCCCTGTATTTAATGTCGTATCAACATTTTCCAATATATTTCTAAACACCTGTATTTAATGTCGTATCACATGTGCCTACAGCTTTCTTAACCCCTGTATTAAATGTCGTATCAACATGCGCCTATAGCTTTCTAAACCCCTGTATTTAATATCGTATTAACATGTGCTTATAGCTTTCTAAACTCCTGTATTTAATGTCGTATCAACATTTCCCAATATATTTCTAAACCCCTGTATTTAATGTCGTGTCAACATTTTCCAATATATTTCTACACCCCTTTATTTAATGACGTATCAACATTTTCCAATATATATCTAAACCCCTGTATTTAATGTCGTATCACATGTGCCTATAGCTTTCTAAACTCCTGTATTTAATGTCGTATCAACATTTTCCAATATATTTCGAAACCCCTGTATTTAATGTCGTATCAACATGTGCCTATATCTTTCTAAACCCCTGTATTAAATGTCGTATCAACATGTGCCTATAGCTTTCTAAATCCCTGTATTTAATGTCGTATTAACATGTGCCTACAGCTTTCTAAACTCCTGTATTTAATGTCGTATCAACATTTTCCATTATATTTCTAAACCCCTGTATTTAATGTCGTATCAACATTTTCCAATATATTTCTAAACCCCTGTATTTAATGTCGTATCAACATTTTCCAATATATTTCTAAACCCCTGTATTTAATGTCGTATCACATGCGCCTATAGCTTTCTAAACTCCTGTATTTAATGTCTTATCAACAATTTCCAATATATTTCTAGACCCCTGTATTTAATGTCGTATCAACATGTGCCTATATCTTTCTAAACCCCTGTATTTAATGTCGTATAACATGTGCCTATAGCTTTCTAAACCCCTGTATTAAATGTCGTATCAACATGTGCCTATAGCTTTCTAAATCCCTGTATTTAATGTCGTATTAACATGTGCCTACAGCTTTCTAAACTCCTGTATTTATTGTCGTATCAACATTTTCCATTATATTTCTAAACCCCTGTATTTAATGTCGTATCAACATTTTCCAATATATTTCTAAACCCCTGTATTTAATGTCGTATCAACATTTTTCAATATATTTCTAAACCCCTGTATTTAATGTCGTATCACATGCGCCTATAGCTTTCTAAACTCCTGTATTTAATGTCGTATCAACATTTTCCAATATATTTCTAAACCCCTGTATTTAATGTCGTATCAACATGTGCCTATATCTTTCTAAACCCCTGTATTTAATGTCGTATAACATGTGCCTACAGCTTTCTAAACCCCTGTATTAAATGTCGTATCAACATGCGCCTATAGCTTTCTAAACCCCTGTATTTAATATCGTATTAACATGTGCTTATAGCTTTCTAAACTCCTGTATGTAATGTCGTATCAACATTTTCCAATATATTTCTAAACCCCTGTATTTAATGTCGTATTAAAATGTGCCTATATCTTTCAAAACTCCTATATTTAATGTCGTATTAACATGTGCCTATATCTTTCTAAACTCCTGTATTTAATGTCTTATTAACATGTAATTATATCTTTCTAAACTCCTGTATTCAATGTCGTATCAACATTTTCCATTATATTTCTAAACCCCTGTATTTAATGTCGTATCAACATTTTCCAATATATTTCTAAACCCCTGTATTTAATGTCGTATCAACATTTTCCAATATATTTCTAAACCCCTGTATTTAATGTCGTATCACATGCGCCTATAGCTTTCTAAACTCCTGTATTTAATGTCGTATCAACATTTTCCAATATATTTCTAAACCCCTGTATTTAATGTCGTATCAACATGTGCCTATATCTTTCTAAACCCCTGTATTTAATGTCGTATAACATGTGCCTACAGCTTTCTAAACCCCTGTATTAAATGTCGTATCAACATGCGCCTATAGCTTTCTAAACCCCTGTATTTAATATCGTATTAACATGTGCTTATAGCTTTCTAAACTCCTGTATGTAATGTCGTATCAACATTTTCCAATATATTTCTAAACCCCTGTATTTAATGTCGTATTAAAATGTGCCTATATCTTTCAAAACTCCTATATTTAATGTCGTATTAACATGTGCCTATATCTTTCTAAACTCCTGTATTTAATGTCTTATTAACATGTAATTATATCTTTCTAAACTCCTGTATTCAATGTCGTATCAACATTTTCCAATATATTTCTAAAAACCTGTATTTAATGTTGTATCACATGTGCCTATAGCTTTCTAAACTCCTGTATTTAATGTCGTATCAACATTTTCCAATATATTTCTAAACCCCTGTATTTAATGTCGTATCACATGTGCCTATAGCTTTCTAAACTCCTGTATTTAATGTCGTATCAACATTTTCCAATATATTTCTAAACCCCTGTATTTAATGTCGTATCAACATTTTCCAATAGCTTTCTAAACCCCTGTATTTAATGTCGTATAAACATTTTCCAATAGCTTTCTAAACCCCTGTATTTAATGTCGTATCAACATTTTCCAATATATTTCTAAACCCCTGTATTTAATGTCGTATCACATGTGCCTATAGCTTTCTAAACTCCTGTATTTAATGTCGTATCAACATTTTCCAATATATTTCTAAACGCCTGTATTTAATGTCGTATCAACATATTCCAATAGCTTTCTATACCCCTGTATTTAATGTCGTATCAACATGTGCCTATAGCTTTCTAAACTCCTGTATTTAATGTCGTATCAACATTTTCCAATAGCTTTCGAAACTCCTGTATTTAATGTCGTATCAACATTTTCCAATATTTTTATACACCCCTGTATTTAATGTCGTATCAACATTTTCAAATATATTTCTAAATCCCTGTATTTATTGTCGTATCACATGTGCCTATAGCTTTCTAAACCCCTGTATTTAATGTCGTATCAACATGTGCCTATAGCTTTCTAAACACCTGTATTAAATGTCGTATCAACATGTGCCTATAGCTTTTTAAACTCCTGTATTTAATGTCGTATCAACATTTTCCAATATATTTCTAAACCCCTGTATTTAATGTCGTATCACATGTGCCTATAGCTTTTTAAACTCTTGTATTTAATGTCGTATCAACATTTTCCAATATATTTCTAAACCCCTGTATTTAATGTCGTATCAACATTTTCCAATATATTTCTAAACCCCTGTATTTATTGTCGTATCAACATTTTCCATTATATTTCTAAACCCCTGTATTTAATGTCGTATCAACATTTTCCAATATATTTCTAAACCCCTGTATTTAATGTCGTATCAACATTTTCCAATATATTTCTAAACCCCTGTATTTAATGTCGTATCACATGTGCCTATAGCTTTCTAAACTCCTGTATTTAATGTCGTATCAACATTTTCCAATATATTTCTAAACCCCTGTATTTAATGTCGTATCAACATGTGCCTATATCTTTCTAAACCCCTGTATTTAATGTCGTATCACATGTGCCTACAGCTTTCTAAACCCCTGTATTAAATCTCGTATCAACATGAGCTTATAGCTTTCTAAACCCCTGTATTTAATATCGTATTAACATGTGCTTATAGCTTTCTAAACTCCTGTATTTAATGTCGTATCAACATTTTCCAATATATTTCTGAACCCCTGTATTTAATGTCGTATTAACATGTGCCTATATCTTTCTAAACTCCTATATTTAATGTCGTATTAATATGTGCCTACATCTTTCTAAACTCCTGTATTTAATGTCTTATTAACATGTATTTATATCTTTCTAAACTCCTGTATTCAATGTCGTATAAACATTTTCCATTATATTTCTAAACCCGTGTATTTAATGTGGTATCAACATTTTCCAATAGCTTTCTAAACCCCTGTATTTAATGTCGTATCAACATTTTCCAATAGCTTTCTAAACCCCTGTATTTAATGTCGTATAAACATTTTCCAATAGCTTTCTAAACCCCTGTATTTAATGTCGTATCAACATTTTCCAATAGCTTTCTAAACCCCTGTAATTAATGTCGTATCAACATGTGTCTATAGCTTTCTAAACTCCTGTATTTAATGTCGTATCAACATTTTCCAATATCTTTCTAAACCCCTATATTTAATGTTGTATCAACATTTTCCAATAGCTTTCTAAACTCCTGTATTTAATGTCGTATCAACATTTTCCAATATATTTATACACCCCTGTAATTAATGTCGTATCAACATTTTCCAATATATTTCTAAACCCCTGTATTTATTGTCGTATCACATGTGACTATAGCTTTCTAAACCCCTGTATATAATGTCGTATCAACATGTTCCTATAGCTTTCTAAACCTCTGTATTTAATGACGTATCACATGTGCCTATAGCTTTCTAAACACCTGTATTAAATGTCGTATCAACATGTGCCTATAGCTTTTTAAACTCCTGTATTTAATGTCGTATCAACATTTTCCAATATATTTCTAAACCCCTGTATTTAATGTCGTATCACATGTGCCTATAGCTTTCTAAACCCCTGTATTAAATGTCGTATCAACATGTGCCTATAGCTTTCTAAATCCCTGTATTTAATGTCGTATTAACATGTGCCTACAGCTTTCTAAACTCCTGTATTTAATGTCGTATCACATGTGCCTATAGCTTTCTAAACTCCTGTATTTAATGTCGTATCAACATTTTCCAATATATTTCTAAACCCCTGTATTTAATGTCGTATCACATGTGCCTATAGCTTTCTAAACCCCTGTATTAAATGTCGTATCAACATGTGCCTATAGCTTTCTAAATCCCTGTATTTAATGTCGTATTAACATGTGCCTATAGCTTTTTAAACTCCTGTATTTAATGTCGTATCAACATTTTCCAATATATTTCTAAACTCCTGTATTTAATGTCGTATCACATGTGCCTATAGCTTTCTAAACCCCTGTATTAAATGTCGTATCAACATGTGCCTATAGCTTTCTAAATCCCTGTATTTAATGTCGTATTAACATGTGCCTACAGCTTTCTAAACTCCTGTATTTAATGTCGTATCACATGTGCCTATAGTGTTCTAAACTCCTGTATTTAATGTCGTATCAACATGTGCCTATAGCTTTCTAAATCCCTGTATTTAATGTCGTATTAACATGTGCCTACAGCTTTCTAAACTCCTGTATTTAATGTCGTATCAACATTTTCCATTATATTTCTAAACCCCTGTATTTAATGTCGTATCAACATTTTCCAATATATTTCTAAGCCCCTGTATTTAATGTCGTATCAACATTTTCCAATATATTTCTAAACCCCTGTATTTAATGTCGTATCAACATTTTCCAATATATTTCTAAGCCCCTGTATTTAATGTCGTATCAACATTTTCCAATATATTTCTAAACCCCTGTATTTAATGTCGTATCACATGTGCCTATAGCTTTCTAAACTCCTGTATTTAATGTCGTATCAACATTTTCCAATATATTTCTAAACCCCTGTATTTAATGTCGTATCAACATGTGCCTATATCTTTCTAAACCCCTGTATTTAATGTCGTATAACATGTGCCTACAGCTTTCTAAACCCCTGTATTAAATGTCGTATCAACATGCGCCTATAGCTTTCTAAACCCCTGTATTTAATATCGTATTAACATGTGCTTATAGCTTTCTAAACTCCTGTATTTAATGTCGTATCAACATTTCCCAATATATTTCTAAACCCCTGTATTTAATGTCGTGTCAACATTTTCCAATATATTTCTACACCCCTTTATTTAATGACGTATCAACATTTTCCAATATATATCTAAACCCCTGTATTTAATGTCGTATCACATGTGCCTATAGCTTTCTAAACTCCTGTATTTAATGTCGTATCAACATTTTCCAATATATTTCTAAACCCCTGTATTTAATGTCGTATCAACATGTGCCTATATCTTACTAAACCCCTGTATCTAATGTCGTATCAACATGTTCCTATAGCTTTCTAAACCCCTGTATTTAATGTCGTATCACATGTGCCTATAGCTTTCTAAACCCCTGTATTAAATGTCGTATCAACATGTGCCTACAGCTTTCTAAACTCCTGTATTTAATGTCGTATCAACATTTTCCATTATATTTCTAAACCCCTGTATTTAATGTCGTATCAACATTTTCCAATATATTTCTAAACCCCTGTATTTAATGTCGTATCAACATATTCCAATATACTTCTAAACCCCTGTATTTAATGTCGTATCACATGTGCCTATAGCTTTCTAAACTCCTGTATTTAATGTCGTATCAACATTTTCCAATATATTTCTAAACCCCTGTATTTAATGTCGTATCAACATGTGCCTATATCTTTCTAAACCCCTGTATTTAATGTCGTATAACATGTGTCTTCAGCTTTCTAAACCCCTGTATTAAATGTCGTATCAACATGCGCCTATAGCTTTCTACACCCCTGTATTTAATATCGTATTAACATGTGCTCATAGCTTTCTAAACTCCTGTATTTAATGTCGTATCAACATTTTCCAATATATTTCTAAACCCCTGTATTTAATGTCGTGTCAACATTTTCCAATATATTTCTAAACCCCTTTATTTAATGACGTATCAACATTTTCCAATATATTTCTAAACCCCTGTATTTAATGTCGTATCACATGTGCCTATAGCTTTCTAAACTCCTGTATTTAACGTCGTATCAACATTTTCCAATATATTTCTAAACCCCTGTATTTAATGTCGTGTCAACATTTTCCAATATATTTCTAAACCCCTTTATTTAATGACGTATCAACATTTTCCAATATATTTCTAAACCCCTGTATTTAATGTCGTATCACATGTGCCTATAGCTTTCTAAACTCCTGTATTTAATGTCGTATCTAAACCCCTGTATTTAATGTCGTATTAAAATGTGCTTATATCTTTCAAAACTCCTATATTTAATGTCGTATTAACATGTGCCTATATCTTTCTAAACTCCTGTATTTAATGTCTTATTAACATGTAATTATATCTTTCTAAACTCCTGTATTCAATGTCGTATCAACATTTTCCAATATATTTCTAAACCCCTGTATTTAATGTCGTATCACATGTGCCTATAGCTTTCTAAACTCCAGTATTTAATGTCGTATCAACATTTTCCAATATATTTCTAAACCCCTGTATTTAATGTCGTATGAACATTTTCCAATATATTTCTAAACCCCTGTATTTATTGTCGTATCAACATTTTCCATTATATTTCTAAACCCCTGTATTTAATGTCGTATCAACATTTTCCAATATATTTCTAAACCCCTGTATTTAATGTCGTATCAACATTTTCCAATATATTTCTAAACCCCTGTATTTAATGTCGTATCACATGTGCCTATAGCTTTCTAAACTCCTGTATTTAATGTCGTATCAACATTTTCCAATATATTTCTAAACGCCTGTATTTAATGTCGTATCAACATATTCCAATAGCTTTCTATACCCCTGTATTTAATGTCGTATCAACATGTGCCTATAGCTTTCTAAACTCCTGTATTTAATGTCGTATCAAAATTTTCCAATATCTTTCTAAACCCCTGTATTTAATGTCGTATCAACATTTTCCAATAGCTTTCTAAACTCCTGTATTTAATGTCGTATCAACATTTTCCAATATTTTTATACACCCCTGTATTTAATGTCGTATCAACATTTTCAAATATATTTCTAAATCCCTGTATTTATTGTCGTATCACATGTGCCTATAGCTTTCTAAACCCCTGTATTTAATGTCGTATCAACATGTGCCTATAGCTTTCTAAACACCTGTATTAAATGTCGTATCAACATGTGCCTATAGCTTTTTAAACTCCTGTATTTAATGTCGTATCAACATTTTCCAATATATTTCTAAACCCCTGTATTTAATGTCGTATCACATGTGCCTATAGCTTTTTAAACTCTTGTATTTAATGTCGTATCAACATTTTCCAATATATTTCTAAACCCATGTATTTAATGTCGTATCAACATTTTCCAATATATTTCTAAACCCCTGTATTTATTGTCGTATCAACATTTTCCATTATATTTCTAAACCCCTGTATTTAATGTCGTATCAACATTTTCCAATATATTTCTAAACCCCTGTATTTAATGTCGTATCAACATTTTCCAATATATTTCTAAACCCCTGTATTTAATGTCGTATCAACATGTGCCTATATCTTTCTAAACCCCTGTATTTAATGTCGTATCACATGTGCCTACAGCTTTCTAAACCCCTGTATTAAATCTCGTATCAACATGTGCTTATAGCTTTCTAAACCCCTGTATTTAATATCGTATTAACATGTGCTTATAGCTTTCTAAACTCCTGTATTTAATGTCGTATCAACATTTTCCAATATATTTCTAAACCCCTGTATTTAATGTCGTGTCAACATTTTCCAATATATTTCTAAACCCCTTTATTTAATGTCGTAACAACATTTTCCAATATATTTCTAAACCCCTGTATTTAATGTCGTATCACATGTGCCTATAGCTTTCTAAACTCCTGTATTTAATGTCGTATCAACATTTTCCAATATATTTCTGAACCCCTGTATTTAATGTCGTATTAACATGTGCCTATATCTTTCTAAACTCCTATATTTAATGTCGTATTAACATGTGCCTATATCTTTCTAAACTCCTGTATTTAATGTCTTATTAACATGTATTTATATCTTTCTAAACTCCTGTATTCAATGTCGTATCAACATTTTCCAATATATTTCTAAACCCCTGTATTTAATGTCGTATCAACATGTTCCTATAGCTTTCTAAAACCTCCTGTATTTAATGTCGTATCAACATTTTCCAATATATTTCTAAAGCCCTGTATTTAATGTCGTATCACATTGTGCCTAATAGCTTTCTAAACTCCTGTATTTAATGTCGTATAACATTTTCCAATAGATTTCTAAACCCCTGTATTTAATGTCGTATCAACATTTTCCATATAGCTTTCTAAACCCCTGTATTTAATGTCGTATCAACATTTTCCAATATATTTCTAAAACCCCTGTATTTATTGTCCGTATCAACATTTTCCAATATATTTCTAAACCCCTGTATTTAATGTCGTATCAACATTTTCCAATAGATTTCTAAACCCCTGTATTTAATGTCGTATCAACATTTTCCATATAGCTTTCTAAACCCTGTATTTAATGTCGTATCACATGTGCCTATAGCTTTCTAAACCCCTGTATTAATGTCGTATCAACATGTTCCATATAGCTTTCTAAACCCTGTATTTAATGTCGTATCAACATGTGCCTAATAGCTTTCTAAACCCCTGTATTTAATGTCGTATCAACATGTGCCTATAGCTTTCTAAACTCCTGTATTTAATGTCGTATCAACATTTTCCAATATATTTCTAAACCCCTGTATTTAATGTCGTATCAACATTTTCCAATATATTTCTAAACTCCTGTATTTAATGTCGTATCAACATTTTCCAATATATTTCTAAACCCTGTATTTATGTCGTATCACATTGTCCTAATATTCTAAACCCCTGTATTTAATGTCGTATCAACATGTTCACTATAGCTTTCTAAACCCTCTGTATTTAATGTCGTATCAACATGTGCCTATAGCTTTCTAAACCCCTGTATTAAATGTCGTATCAACATGTGCCTATAGCTTTTTAAAACTCTGTATTTAATGTCGTATCAACATTTCCAATATATTTCTAAACCCCTGTATGTAATGTCGTATCACATGTGCCTATAGCTTTTTAAACTCCTGTATTAATGTCGTATCAACATTTTCCAATATATTTCTAAACCCCTGTATTTAATGTCGTATCAACATTTTCCAATATATTTCTAAACCCCTGTATTTAATGTCGTATCAACATTTTCCAATATATTTCTAAACCCCTGTATTTAATGTCGTATCAACATGTGCCTATAGCTTTCTAAACCCCTGTATTTAATGTCGTATCAACATGTTCCTATAGCTTTCTAAACCCTCTGTATTGAATGTCGTATCACATGTGCCTATAGCTTTCTAAACCCCTGTATTAAATGTCGTATCAACATGTGCCTATAGCTTTTTAAACTCCTGTATTTAATGTCGTATCAACATTTTCCAATATATTTCTAAACCCCTGTATTTAATGTCGTATCACATGTGCCTATAGCTTTCTAAACCCCTGTATTAAATGTCGTATCAACATGTGCCTATAGCTTTCTAAACTCCCTGTATTTAATGTCGTATTAACATGTGCCTATAGCTTTCTAAACTCCCTGTATTTAATGTCGTATCAACATGTGCCTATAGCTTTCTAAACTCCTGTATTTAATGTCGTATCAACATTGTCCAATATATTTCTAAACCCCTGTATTTAATGTCGTATCACATGTTCAATATAGCTTTCTAAACTCCCTGTATTTAATGTCGTATCAACATGTGCCTATAGCTTTCTAAACCCTGTATTTAATGTCGTATCAACATTGTTCCTATAGCTTTCTAAACTCCTGTATTTAATGTCGTATCAACATTTTCCAATATATTTCTAAACCCCTGTATTTAATGTCGTATCAACATGTTTCCATATAGCTTTCTAAACCCTGTATTTAATGTCGTATCAACATGTATCCATATAGCTTTCTAACTCCCTGTATTTAATGTCGTATCAACATGTGCCTATAGCTTTCTAAACCCTGTATTTAATGTCGTATCAACATGTTCCTATAGCTTTCTAAACTCCTGTATTTAATGTCGTATCAACATGTGCCTATAGCTTTCTAAGCCCCTGTATTTAATGTCGTATCAACATGTGCCTATAGCTTTCTAAACTCCTGTATTTAATGTCGTATCAACATTTTCCAATATATTTCTAACCCCTGTATTAATGTCGTATCGACATTTTCCAATAGCTTTCTAAACCCTGTATTAATGTCGTATCAACATTTTCCAATAGCTTTCTAAAGCCCTGTATTTAATGTCGTATAAACATTTTCCAATAGCTTTCTAAACCCCTGTATTTAATGTCGTATCAACATTTTCCATATAGCTTTCTAAACCCCTGTAATTTAATTGTCGTATCAACATGTGCCTATAGCTTTCTAAACCCTGTATTTAATGTCGTATCACATTTTCCTATAGCTTTCTAAACCCCTGTATTTAATGTCGTATCAACATGTGCCTATAGCTTTTCTAAACTCCCTGTATTTAATGTCGTATCAACATTTTCCAATATATTTCTACACCCCTGTATTTAATGTCGTATCAACATGTTCCAATATATTTCTAAACCCTGTATTTAATGTCGTATCACATGTGCCATATAGCTTTCTAAACCCCTGTATTTAATGTCGTATCAACATGTTCCATATAGCTTTCTAAACCCCTGTATTTAATGTCGTATCACATGTGCCTATAGCTTTCTAAACCCCTGTATTTAATGTCGTATCAACATGTGCCTATAGCTTTCTAAACCCTGTATTTAATGTCGTATCAACATTTTCCAATATATTTCTAAACCCTGTATTTAATGTCGTATCAACATGTGCCTATAGCTTTCTAAACTCCTGTATTTAATGTCGTATCAACATTTTCCATATAGCTTTCTAAACCCCTGTATTTAATGTCGTATCAACATTTTCCAATATATTTCTAAACCCCTGTATTTATTGTCGTATCAACATTTTCCAATATATTTCTAAACCCCTGTATTTAATGTCGTATCACATGTGCCTATAGCTTTCTAAACCCCTGTATTTAATGTCGTATCAACATTTTCCTATAGCTTTCTAAACCCCTGTATTTAATGTCGTATCAACATGTGCCTATAGCTTCTAAACACCTGTATTTAATGTCGTATCAACATGTGCCTATAGCTTTCTAAACTCCTGTATTTAATGTCGTATCAACATTTCCAATATATTTCTAAACCCCTGTATTAATGTCGTATCAACATGTGCCTATAGCTTTCTAAACCCCTGTATTTAATGTCGTATCAACATGTTCCATATAGCTTTCTAAATCCCCTGTATTTAATGTCGTATCAACATGTGCCTACTAGCTTTCTAAACCCCTGTATTTTAATGTCGTATCACATTTGCCTATAGCTTTCTAAACTCCCTGTATTTAATGTCGTATCAACATTTTCCTAATAGCTTTCTAAACCCCTGTATTTAATGTCGTATCACATGTGCCTATAGCTTTCTAAACCCCTGTATTTAATGTCGTATCAACATGTGCCTATAGCTTTCTAAACCTCCTGTATTTAATGTCGTATCAACATGTGTCCAATATATTCTAAACCCCTGTATTTAATGTCGTATCAACATTTTCCAATATATTTCTAAACCCCTGTATTTAATGTCGTATCACATGTGCCTATAGCTTTCTAAACCCCTGTATTTAATGTCGTATCAACATTTTCCATATAGCTTTCTAAATCCCTGTATTTAATGTCGTATCAACATGTGCCTATAGCTTTCTAAACCTCCTGTATTAATGTCGTATCAACATGTGCCTATAGCTTTCTAAACTCCTGTATTTAATGTCGTATCAACATGTGCCTATAGCTTTCTAATCCCCTGTATTTAATGTCGTATTAACATGTGCCTATAGCTTTCTAAACTCCTGTATTTAATGTCGTATCAACATTTTCCATATATTTCTAAACCCCTGTATTTAATGTCGTATCAACATTTTCCAATATCTTTCTAAACCCCTGTATTTAATGTCGTATCAACATTTTCCAATATATTTCTAAACCCCTGTATTAATGTCGTATCACATGTGCCTATAGCTTTCTAAACCCCTGTATTTAATGTCGTATCAACATTTTCCAATATATTTCTAAACCCCTTTATTTAATGTCGTATCAACATGTGCCTATATTTTTCTAAACCTGTTATTTAATTCGTATCAACATTTCCATATATTTCTAAACCCCTGTATTTAATGTCGTATCAACATGTGCCTATAGCTTTCTAAACCCTGTATTTAATGTCGTATAACATGTCTATATTTCTAAACCCTATATTTAATTCGTATCAACATTTTCCAATATATTTTAAAACCCTGTATTTAATGTCGTATCAACATGTGCCTAACTTTCTAAACCCTGTTTTAATGTCGTATCAACATTTTCCTATACTTTCTAAACCCCTGTATTTAATGTCGTATCAACATTTCAATACTTTCTAAAACCCCCGTATTTAATGTCGTATCAACATGTGCCTATAGCTTTCTAAACTCCTGTATTTAATGTCGTATCAACATTTTCCATATATTTCTAAACCCTGTATTTAATGTCGTATCAACATTTTCCAATATATCTTCTAAACCCCTGTATTTAATGTCGTATCGACATTTTCCAATATATTTCTAAACCCTGTATTTAATGTCGTATCACATGCGCCTATAGCTTTCTAAACCCCTGTATTTAATATCGTATTAACATGTGCTTATAGCTTTCTAAACTCCTGTATTTAATGTCGTATCAACATTTTCCAATATATTTCTAAACCCCTGTATTTAATGTCGTGTCAACATTTTCCAATATATTTCTAAACCCCTTTATTTAATGTCGTATCAACATTTTCCAATATATTTCTAAACCCCTGTATTTAATGTCGTATCACATGTGCCTATAGCTTTCTAAACTCCTGTATTTAATGTCGTATCAACATTTTCCAATATATTTCTAAACTCCTGTATTTAATGTCGTATTAAAATGTGCCTATATCTTTCTAAACTCCTATATTTAATGTCGTATCAACATGTGCCTATAGCTTTCTAAACCCCTGTATTTAATGTCGTATAAACATTTTTCATTATAGCTTTCTAAACCCCTGTAATTTAATGTCGTATAACATTTTCCAATAGCTTTCTAAACCCTGTATTTAATGTCGTATCAACATTTTCCAATATATTTCTAACACCTGTATTTAATGTCGTATCGACATTGTTCCATATATTCTCTACACTCCTGTATTTAATGTCGTATCAACATTTTCCAATATATTCTAAACCCCTGTATTAATGTCGTATCACATGTGCCTATAGCTTTCTAAACCCCTGTATTTAATGTCGTATCAACATGTTCCTATATCTTTCTAAACCTCCTGTATTTAATGTCTGATAACAATGTGCTATATCTTTCTAAACCCTGTATTCTAATGTCTTATTAACATTGATGCCCTATATCTTTCTAAACCCCTGTATTTGCATGTCGTATCAACATTTTCCAATATATTTCTAAACCCCTGTATTTAATGTCGTATCAACATTTTCCAATAGCTTTCTAAACCCCTGTATTTAATGTCGTATCAACATTTTCCAATAGCTTTCTAAACCCCTGTATTTAATGTCGTATAAACATTTTCCAATAGCTTTCTAAACCCCTGTATTTAATGTCGTATCAACATTTTCCTATAGCTTTCTAAACCCCTGTAATTAATGTCGTATCAACATGTGCCTATAGCTTTCTAAACTCCTGTATTTAATGTCGTATCAACATTTTCCAATATCTTTCTAAACCCCTGTATTTAATGTCGTATCAACATTTTCCAATAGCTTTCTAAACTCCTGTATTTAATGTCGTATCAACATTTTCCAATATATTTATACACCCCTGTATTTAATGTCGTATCAACATTTTCCAATATATTTCTAAACCCCTGTATTTATTGTCGTATCACATGTGCCTATAGCTTTCTAAACCCCTGTATTTAATGTCGTATCAACATGTTCCTATAGCTTTCTAAACCTCTGTATTTAATGTCGTATCACATGTGCCTATAGCTTTCTAAACCCCTGTATTAAATGTCGTATCAACATGTGCCTATAGCTTTTTAAACTCCTGTATTTAATGTCGTATCAACATTTTCCAATATATTTCTAAACCCCTGTATGTAATGTCGTATCACATGTGCCTATAGCTTTTTAAACTCCTGTATTTAATGTCGTATCAACATTTTCCAATATATTTCTAAACCCCTGTATTTAATGTCGTATCAACATTTTCCAATATATTTCTAAACCCCTGTATTTAATGTCGTATCAACATTTTCCAATATATTTCTAAACCCCTCTATTTATTGTCGTATCACATGTGCCTATAGCTTTCTAAACCCCTGTATTTAATGTCGTATCAACATGTTCCTATAGCTTTCTAAACCTCTGTATTTAATGACGTATCACATGTGCCTATAGCTTTCTAAACACCTGTATTAAATGTCGTATCAACATGTGCCTATAGCTTTTTAAACTCCTGTATTTAATGTCGTATCAACATTTTCCAATATATTTCAAACCCTGTATTTATGTCGTATCACATGTGCCTATACTTTTAATCCCTGTATTTAATGTCGTATCAATTTTCCTATACTTTCTAAACTCTGTATTTAATGTGTATAATGTGCCTATAGCTTTCTAAACCCCTGTATTAATGTCGTATCAAGCTAATTTAAACTCTTTTTAATTCGTAATCAAAATTTTCCAATTTTTTTAACCCCTTTTAATGTCTATCAATACCTATTTATTCTAACTTTTTAATCTAACATTTCCAATATTTTCTAACCCCTGTATTTACTCGTATACTACCTTATTCTAAATCTTTTTAATTGTATCTAATTCCATATAATTCTAAACCCTATTTATGTCTTCAAACCTCTATTTAATTCTAAACACTTATTTAATGTTCTAAATCCCTATTATTTCAAACCCTGTTTAATTCGTATCAACATCCTGTAGTTTTCTAATCACTTTATATATTCTAAACCCTTTTATTTCTAAACTCGTTTTAATGTCTTAACATTTTCCATATTTCTAAACCCTGTTTTAATGTCGTATCAACATTCCAATATTATTCTAACCCCTTTTAATGTCTATCAACATTTTCCAATATATTCTAAACCCCTGTATTTAATGTCGTATCAATGTCCTATACTTTCTAAACTTTTTTAATGTCGTATCAACATTTTCCAATATATTTCAAACCCTTTTAATGTTATAAATGCCTATATTTTCTAAACCTGTATTTAATTCGTTAAACCTTTTAATGTCGTACAACCTGTCCATATGCTTTTAAACCCTGTTTTAATTCGTTCAAATCCTTAGCTTTTAAACCTGTATTTAATGTCGTATCAAATCCTATATAATTTCAATCACTTATTCAATGTCTAAACCTGTATTAATTCTACACTTTTAATATCTTCAATGTTTAATGTCGTATCAACATTTTCATTATTTCTAAACCCTATTTAATGTCGTAAACCTGTCATATAGCTTTCTAAACCCCTGTATTTTTCGTATCAACATTCAATATAGTTTTAAATCCCTGTATTTAATACGCTTAATTTTCTATATTTTACCCCTTATATTTCGTATCAACATTTTAATTCTATAACTCCTGTTTTAATGTCGTATCATTCTATCACATTTTCTAAACCCTGTATTTATGTCGTATCAACATTGCCATTTTTACTCCTGTTTTAATTCGTATAACTTTCCATATATTTCTAAACCCTGTATTTAATGTCGTATCAACATTCCATTCTATCATTAATGTTATCACATTCCATTCTTCTAAACCCTGTATTTAATGTCGTATCAACATTCCAATTTTTTCTCAACCCTGTATTTATGTCGTATCAACATTTTCCATATATTTCTAAACCCCTGTATTTAATGTCGTATCACATGTCCTATAGCTTTCTAAACCCCTGTATTTAATGTCGTATCAACATTGCCTATATTTCTAAACCCTGTATTTAATGTCGTATCAACATGTTCCTATATCTTTCTAAACTCCTTTATTAATGTCGTATCACATTTTTCACTATATCTTTCTAAAACCCCTGTATTTAATGTCGTATCAACATTTCCATATATTTCTAAACTCCCTGTATTTAATGTCGTATCAACATTTTCCAATATCTTTCTAAACCCCTGTATTTAATGTCGTATTCAACATTTTCCATATATCTTTCTAAACACCTGTATTTAATGTCGTATCAACATTGTGCCTATAGCTTTCTAAACTCCTGTATTTAATGTCGTATCAACATTTTCCATAGCTTTCTAAACCCCTGTATTTAATGTCGTATCAACATGTGCCTATAGCTTTCTAAACCCCTGTATTTAATGTCGTATCAACATTTTCCTAATATCTTTCTAAACCCCTGTATTTAATGTCGTATCAACATTTCCATATAGCTTTCTAAACCCCTGTATTTAATGTCGTATCAACATTTCCAATAGCTTTCTAAACCCCTGTATTTAATGTCGTATCAACATTTTCCAATATATTTCTAAACTCCTGTATTTAATGTCGTATTCAACATGTGCCTATATCTTTCTAAAACTCCTATATTTAATGTCGTATTAACATGTGCCTATATCTTTCTAAACTCCTGTATTTAATGTCTTATTAACATGTAATTATATCTTTCTAAAACTCCTGTATTCAATGTCGTAATCAACATTTTCCAATATATTTCTAAACCCCTGTATTTAAATGTCGTATCACTATTGCCATATAGCTTTCTATACCCCTGTATTTAATGTCGTATCAACATGTGCCTATAGCTTTCTAAACTCCTGTATTTAATGTCGTATCAACATTTTCCAATATCTTTCTAAACCCTGTAATTTAATGTCGTATAAACATTTTCCAATAGATTTCTAAACTCCTTTATTTAATGTCGTATCAACATTTTCCAATATTTTCTATACACCATGTATTTAATGTCGTATCAACATTTTCCAAATATATTTCTAAATCCCCTGTATTTATGTCGTATCACATGTGCCTAGTAGCTTTCTAAACCTCTCTGTATTTAATGTCGTATCAACATGTGCCTATAGCTTTCTAAACACCTGTATTAAATGTCGTATCAACATGTGCCTATAGCTTTTTAAACTCCTGTATTTAATGTCGTATCAACATTTTCCAATATATTTCTAAACCCCTGTATTTAATGTCGTATCACATGTGCCTATAGCTTTTTAAACTCCTGTATTTAATGTCGTATCAACATTTTCCAATATATTTCTAAACCCCTGTATTTAATGTCGTATCAACATTTTCCAATATATTTCTAAACCCCTGTATTTATTGTCGTATCAACATTTTCCATTATATTTCTAAACCCCTGTATTTAATGTCGTATCAACATTTTCCAATATATTTCTAAACCCCTGTATTTAATGTCGTATCAACATTTTCCAATATATTTCTAAACCCCTGTATTTAATGTCGTATCACATGTGCCTATAGCTTTCTAAACTCCTGTATTTAATGTCGTATCAACATTTTCCAATATATTTCTAAACCCCTGTATTTAATGTCGTATCAACATGTGCCTATATCTTTCTAAACCCCTGTATTTAATGTCGTATCACATGTGCCTACAGCTTTCTAAACCCCTGTATTAAATGTCGTATCAACATGTGCTTATAGCTTTCTAAACCCCTGTATTTAATATCGTATTAACATGTGCTTCATAGCTTTCTAAACCCTGTATTTAATGTCGTATCAACATTTTCCAATATATTTCTAAACCCCTGTATTTAATGTCGTGTCAACATTTTCCAATATATTTCTAAACCCCTTTATTTAATGTCGTATCAACATTTTCCAATATATTTCTAAACCCCTGTATTTAATGTCGTATCACATGTGCCTATAACTTTCTAAACTCCTGTATTTAATGTCGTATCAACATTTTCCAATATATTTCTGAAACCCTGTATTTAATGTCGTATTAACATGTGCCTATATCTTCTAAACTCCCTGTATTTAATGTCGTATTAACATGTGCCTATATCTTTCTAAACTCCTGTATTCAATGTCGTATCAACATTTTCCAATATTATTCTAAACCCCTGTATTTAATGTCGTCAACATTTCCATATAGCTTTCTAAACCCTGTATTTAATGTCGTAGCAACATTTTCCAATATATTTCTAAAGCCCTGTAATTTAATGTCGTATCACATGTGCCTATAGCTTTCTAAACTCCTGTATTTAATGTCGTATCAACATTTTCCAATATATTTCTAACCCCTGTATTATTGTCGTATTAACATGTGCCTATAGCTTTCTAAAACTCCTGTATTTAAGTGTCGTATCAACATTTCCAATATATTTGCTTAAACCCCTGTATTTAATGTCGTATCAACATTTTCCATATATTTCTAAACCCCTGTATTTAATGTCGTATCACATTTTCCATATAGATTTCTAACCGCCTGTATTTAATGTCGTATCAACATTTTCCAATATATTTCTAAACCCCTGTATTTAATGTCGTATCAACATTTTCCAATAGCTTTCTAAACCCCTGTATTTAATGTCGTATCAACATTTTCCAATAGCTTTCTAAACCCCTGTATTTAATGTCGTATAAACATTTTCCAATAGCTTTCTAAACCCCTGTATTTAATGTCGTATCAACATTTTCCAATAGCTTTCTAAACCCCTGTAATTAATGTCGTATCAACATGTGCCTATAGCTTTCTAAACTCCTGTATTTAATGTCGTATCAACATTTTCCAATATCTTTCTAAACCCCTGTATTTAATGTCGTATCAACATTTTCCAATAGCTTTCTAAACTCCTGTATTTAATGTCGTATCAACATTTTCCAATATATTTATACACCCCTGTATTTAATGTCGTATCAACATTTTCCAATATATTTCTAAACCCCTGTATTTATTGTCGTATCACATGTGCCTATAGCTTTCTAAACCCCTGTATTTAATGTCGTATCAACATGTTCCTATAGCTTTCTAAACCTCTGTATTTAATGTCGTATCACATGTGCCTATAGCTTTCTAAACCCCTGTATTAAATGTCGTATCAACATGTGCCTATAGCTTTTTAAACTCCTGTATTTAATGTCGTATCAACATTTTCCAATATATTTCTAAACCCCTGTATGTAATGTCGTATCACATGTGCCTATAGCTTTTTAAACTCCTGTATTTAATGTCGTATCAACATTTTCCAATATATTTCTAAACCCCTGTATTTAATGTCGTATCAACATTTTCAAATATATTTCTAAACCCCTGTATTTAATGTCGTATCAACATTTTCCAATATATTTCTAAACCCCTGTATTTATTGTCGTATCACATGTGCCTATAGCTTTCTAAACCCCTGTATTTAATGTCGTATCAACATGTTCCTATAGCTTTCTAAACCTCTGTATTTAATGACGTATCACATGTGCCTATAGCTTTCTAAACACCTGTATTAAATGTCGTATCAACATGTGCCTATAGCTTTTTAAACTCCTGTATTTAATGTCGTATCAACATTTTCCAATATATTTCTAAACCCCTGTATTTAATGTCGTATCACATGTGCCTATAGCTTTTTAAACTCCTGTATTTAATGTCGTATCAACATTTTCCAATATATTTCTAAACCCCTGTATTTAATGTCGTATCAACATTTTCCAATATATTTTCTAAACCCCTGTATTTATGTCGTATCAACATTTTCCAATTATATTTCTAAACCCCTGTATTTAATGTCGTATCAACATTTTCCAATATATTTCTAAACCCCTGTATTTAATGTCGTATCAACATTTTCCAATATATTTCTAAACCCCTGTATTTAATGTCGTATCACATGTGACTATAGCTTTCTATAACTCCCTGTATTTAATGTCGTATCAACATTTTCCATATAGCTTTCTAAACCCCTGTATTAATGTCGTATCAACATGTTCCTATATCTTTCTAAACCCCTGTATTTAATGTCGTATCACATGTGCCTATAGCTTTCTAAACCCCTGTATTTAAATGTCGTATCAACATGTGCCTATAGCTTTCTAAACCCCTGTATTTAATGTCGTATTAACATGTGCCTTATAGCTTTCTAAACTCCTGTATTTAATGTCGTATCACATGTGCCTATAGCTTTCTAAACTCCTGTATTTAATGTCTTATCAACATGTGCCTATAGCTTTCTAAGTCCCTGTAATTAATGTCGTATTAACATGTGAATACAGCTTTCTAACTCCTGTATTTAATGTCGTATCAACAATTTTCCATATATTTCTAAACCCCTGTATTTAATGTCGTATCAACATTTTCCAATATATTTTCTAAGCCCCTGTAATTTAATGTCGTATCAACATTTTCCAATATATTTCTAAACCCCTGTATTTAATGTCGTATCACATGTGCCTATAGCTTTCTAAACTCCCTGTATTAATGTCGTATCAACATTTTCCAATATATTTCTAAACCCCTGTATTTAATGTCGTATCAACATGTGCCTATATCTTTCTAAACCTCTGTATTAATGTCGTAAACATGTGCCTACAGCTTTCTAAACCCCTGTATTAAATGTCGTATCAACATGCGCTATAGCTTTCCTAAACCCCTGTATTTAATATCGTATTAACATGTGCTTATAGCTTTCTAAACCCTGTATTTAATGTCGTATCAACATTTCCCAATATTTTCTAAACCCTGTATTTAATGTCGTATCAACATTTTCCAATATTTTCTAACCCCTTATTTAATGCGTATCAACATTTCCAATATATTTCTAAACCCCTGTATTTAATGTCGTATCACATTCCTATATTTCTAAAACCCCGTATTAATGTCGTATCAACATTTTCCAAAATTTTAAACCCTGTATTAATGTCGTATCAACATTTTCCCCTAATTTTTAAACCCCCGTATTAATGTCGTATCAAAATTTCCTAATTTCTAAACCCCTGTATTTTAAAGTCGTATCACATTCCATATTTCTAAACCCTGTATTTAATGTCGTATCAACATGTCCAAAATTTCTAAAACCCTGTATTTAATGTCGTATCAACATTTTCCTTTTATTTCTAAACCCCTGTATTTAAAAGTCGTATCAACATTCCTATATTTTAAACCCCTGTATTTAATGTCGTATCAACATTTCCTAAAATATTTCTAAACCCTGTATTTAATGTCGTATCACATTGCTCTATAGCTTTCTAAACTCCCTGTATTTAATGTCGTATCAACATGTTCCAATAGATTTCTAAACCCCTGTATTAATAGTCGTATCAACATTTTCAAATATATTTCTAAACCCCTGTATTAATGTCGTATCAACATTTTCCAATATATTTCTAAACCCTGTTATTTATTGTCGTATCAACATGTGCCCTAATATATTTCTAAACCCCTGTATTTAATGTCGTATCAACATGTGCCTATAGCTTTCCTAAACCTCCTGTATTTAATGTACGTATCACATTTGCCTATATAGCTTTCTAAACACCTGTATTTAAATGTCGTATCAACATGTGCCTATAGCTTTTAAACTCCTGTATTTAATGTCGTATCAACATTTGCCAATATATCTTCTAAACCCCTGTATTTAATGTCGTATCACATGTGCTATAGCTTTTTAAACTCCTGTATTTAATGTCGTATCAACATTTTCCAATATATTTCTAAACCCCTGTATTTAATGTCGTATCACCTTTCCATATATATTTCTAAACCCTGTATTTATGTCGTATCAACATTTTCCATATATTTCTAAACCCCTGTATTTAATGTCGTATCAACATTTTCCATATAGATTTCTAAATCCCCTGTATTTAAATGTCGTATCAACAATTTTCCAATAAGCTTTCTAAACCCTGTATTTAATGTCGTATCAACATTTCATATATTTCTACCTCTGTATTTAATGTCGGATCACGTTAAATAGAGCATTCTAACTCTGTATTTAAGTCGTGTCAACATTTTCCTATATTTTCTAAACCCTGTATTTAATGTCTATCAAGCATGGCTCTTACTTTTCTAAACCCTGTATTTAATGTAGTATCACATTGACTACACTTTCCTAACCTGTATTAAATGTCGTACAACATGTGCTTTATACTTCTACACCCCTGTAGTTAATATCGAACATGTTCTTATAGCTTTCTAAGAACTCCTGTATTTAATGTCGTATCATCAACATTTTTCATATTTTCTAAACCTCCTGTATTTATGTCGTATCAACATTTTCAATATTCTAAACCCCTGTATTTAATGTCGTATCACATGTGCCTATAACTTTCTAAACTCCTGTATTTAATGTCGTATCAACATTTTCCAATATCTTTCTAAACCCTGTATATTAATGTCCGTATCAACATGTGCTATATCTTTCTAAACTCCTGTATTGTAATGTCGTATCAAACATATGCCTATATATTTCTAACCCTGTATTTAATGTCGTATCACATTTGCATATATCTTTCTAAACTCCTGTATTAATGTCGTATCAACATTTTCCAATATATTTCTAACCCCTGTATTTAATGTCGTATCAACATTTTCCAATATATTTCTAAAAACCCCTGTATTTAATGTCGTATCAACATTTCTCCAATAGATTTCTAAACCCCTGTATTTAATGTCGTATCAACATTTTCCAATATATTTCTTAAACCCCTGTATTTAATGTCGTATCAACATTTTCCATAGCTTTCTAAACCCTGTATTTAATGTCGTATCACATTCCATAGCTTTCTAAACCCTGTATTTAATGTCGTATCAAATTTTCCAATATATTTCTAAACCCCTGTATTTTAAAGTCGTATCAACATTCCATACTTTTTAAAACCCAAAAGTCGTATCAAAATTCCAAGCTTTCTAAAAACCCGTATTAAATGTCGTATCAACATGTCTTTTAGCTTTCTAAACCCCTGTAATTTAAAATTTGTATTAAAATGTGCTTTTATTTTAAACTCCTGATTTAATGTCGTATCAACATTTTTCCCAAAATTTTCTAAACCCCTGTATTTTAAAGTCGTTCAACATTTTTAAAAATATTTCTAACCCCCTTTTTTTAAGTCGATCAACATTTTCCAAATTTTTTCTAAACCCCCGTATTTAATGTCGTATCACATTTCCTATATTTTTAAACCCTTTTTTAATGTCGTATCAACATTTTTCCCAAAATTTTTTCTAACCCCCGTATTTAAAGTCGTATTAAAATGTGCCATACTTTTTAAACCCCCTTTTTTAATGTCGTTTTAAAATTCCATATTTTCTAAAACCCCGTATTTTAAAGTCGTTAACATTTTTATATTTTTAAACCCTGTATTAATGTCGTATCAAATTTTCCCAAAATTTCTAAACCCCCGTATTTAATGTCGTACAAAATTTTCCTATATTTTAAACCCCTGTTTTAATGTCGTATCAACATTTTTCCCAAAATTTTTTAAACCCCTTATTTAATGTCGTATCAACATTTTTCCCAAAATTTCTAAAACCCCCGTATTTAATGTCGTATAACATTTTTCCCAAAATTTCTAAACCCCTGTTTTAAGTCGTACACATTTTCCAAAAGCTTTCTAAACCCCTGTAATTTTTGTCGTATCAACATTTCCCATAGCTTTTTAAACTCCTGTATTTTAAAGTCGTATCAACATTTTAATATTTTCTAAACCCCGTTTTAATGTCGTATCAACATTCCAAAGCTTTTTTAAAATCCTGTATTTTAAAGTTGTATCACCATTTTCCAATATATTTCTAAACCCCTGTATTTAATGTCGTATCACATGTGCCTATAGCTTTTTAAACTCCTGTATTTAATGTCGTATCAACATTTTCCAATATATTTCTAAACCCCTGTATTTAATGTCGTATCAACATTTTCCAATATATTTCAAAACCCCTGTATTTATTGTCGTATCAACATTTTCCATTATATTTCTAAACCCCTGTATTTAATGTCGTATCAACATTTTCCAATATATTTCTAAACCCCTGTATTTAATGTCGTATCAACATTTTCCAATATATTTCTAAACCCCTGTATTTAATGTCGTATCACATGTGCCTATAGCTTTCTAAACTCCTGTATTTAATGTCGTATCAACATTTTCCAATATATTTCTAAACCCCTGTATTTAATGTCGTATCAACATGTGCCTATATTTTTCTAAACCCCTGTATTTAATGTCGTATCACATGTGCCTACAGCTTTCTAAATCCCTGTATTAAATGTCGTATCAACATGTGCTTATAGCTTTCTAAACCCCTGTATTTAATATCGTATTAACATGTGCTTATAGCTTTCTAAACTCCTGTATTTAATGTCGTATCAACATTTTCCAATATATTTCTAAACCCCTGTATTTAATGTCGTGTCAACATTTTCCAATATATTTCTAAACCCCTTTATTTAATGTCGTATCAACATTTTCCAATATATTTCTAAACCCCTGTATTTAATATCGTATAACATGTGCCTATAGCTTTCTAAACTCCTGTATTTAATGTCGTATCAACATTTTCCAATATATTTCTGAACCCCTGTATTTAATGTCGTATTAACATGTGCCTATATCTTTCTAAACTCCTGTATTTAATGTCTTATTAACATGTATTTATATCTTTCTAAACTCCTGTATTCAATGTCGTATCAACATTTTCCAATATATTTCTAAACCCCTGTATTTAATGTCGTATCAACATTTTCCAATATATTTCTAAACCCCTGTATTTAATGTCGTATCAACATTTTCCAATAGCTTTCTAAACCCCTGTATTTAATGTCGTATCAACATTTTCCAATAGCTTTCTAAACCCCTGTATTTAATGTCGTATAAACATTTTCCAATAGCTTTCTAAACCCCTTTATTTAATGTCGTATCAACATTTTCCAATAGCTTTCTAAACCCCTGTAATTAATGTCGTATCAACATTTTCCAATAGCTTTCTAAACTCCTGTATTTAATGTCGTATCAACATTTTCCAATATATTTATACACCCCTGTATTTAATGTCGTATCAACATTTTCCAATATATTTCTAAACCCCTGTATTTATTGTCGTATCACATGTGCCTATAGCTTTCTAAACCCCTGTATTTAATGTCGTATCACATGTGCCTATAGCTTTCTAAACCCCTGTATTTAATGTCGTATCACATGTGCCTATAGCTTTTTAAACTCCTGTATTTAATGTCGTATCAACATTTTCCAATATATTTCTAAACCCCTGTATTTAATGTCGTATCAACATTTTCCAATATATTTCTAAACCCCTGTATTTAATGTCGTATCAACATATGCCTATATCTTTCTAAACCCCTGTATTTAATGTCGTATCAACATTTTCGAAAATATTTCTAAACCCCTGTATTTAATGTCGTATCAACATTTTCCAATATATTTTTAAACCCCTGTATTTAATGTCGTATCAACATGTGCCTATATCTTTCTAAACCCCTGTATTTAATGTCGTATCAACATTTTCGAAAATATTTCTAAACCCCTGTATTTAATGTCGTATCAACATTTTCCAATATATTTTTAAACCCCTGTATTTAATGTCGTATCAACATTTTCCAATATATTTTTAAGCCCCTGTATTTAATGTCGTATCAACATGTGCCTATAGCTTTCTAAACCCCTGTATTTAATGTCATATCAACATGTGGCTATAGCTTTCTACACCCATGTATTTATTGTCGTATCAACATTTCCCTATAGCTTTCTAAACCTTTATAAACATTAAAGCCTGCGGCTGACTTCGAGCTCGATGTGTCGGTATTGAGAAACTCGTTCTCTTCCCCGAGGCCATAGACGACGGCGAAGTTCCAATATCAGCCTGAAACATCCCGCTGGTGGCTGAGATTGGGTAGGGGAGGAGAGTTTGACTACACATTACCATGAAGATGGCACTTTGGCACCGAGTCGGGAGGAAAGTCACTACGCATTACCATGAAGATGGTACTTTGGCACCTAGTCAGGAGGAAAATCACTTCACATTACCATAAAGATGGCACTTTGGCACCTAGACGGGAGGAAGGTCACTACACATTACAATGAAGATTTAAGTTTGGCACCTAGACGGAAGGAAAGTCATACATAGACCTGATAAATGCATGTTCTTTTCATGACTTAGACGGCCTGAACGCCAATGCATCGCACCATGGAGTTAAACCCCCACATTCTTCCACTGGATTCACAACCAACCAGCTATAGCAGACATCATAGGATTGTATATCTTTGGAAATGTCTCTCGCTGACCTTGGCTCGCTAAATCACATCAGTGTGCCCATGCATACGGGCCGTTATATCATCATCATATAGTGCGTCTGCGACTCGGGGTGGAACAGGAAACGTGATGACTGTATGAATATTTTACACTGGGTAATGTTGTAAGTCAGGCAAGCTTATCCTACCCCGTCGTGGCATATTGCATAATTGGCGTTATTTCCACGAGATAAATCACCAAACCGGGTTGCAACAATAGTGTGGTCAGTGTGACCCATTCGCAATTTCTTTTTCACAGACCTCGTGGACCCTTATTTTGTAAAGTTGGCTCGACTTCAGAACAGCATTGTTTATAGGAAGAAAAAAACAAACAAACAACTATCTCAAATACCACTAATAATGATGCAGCTGCTAACAATACAACGTGTAATACTTGTTGTGCTGCTTCTACAACACGACGACGGCGCCGACAACACGACGACGACGACAACAACAACAAGAACAACAGCAACTACTACTACTATTACTACTACTACTAATACTACTACTACTACTACTACTACTACTACTACTACTCCTACAACTTAAAGACTATCGAAGCTATTGCTACTACTTCTACTGCTACTATTAGTACTACTACTACTACTACTACTACTACTACTACTACTACTACTACTACTACTACTACTACTACTACTGCTATCCCAACTACCTCTGCCGCTATTACGAATACTACTACTGCTGTTGCCAACCCTGCTGCTACTACTACTACTACTACTACTACTACTACTATAAATACCACTACTACAACTGCTACTATTAATGATATCACAACTAAACTACTACTATTACAACCACTGCTACTATAACTACTATAACTACTACAGCTAATTCTACTCCAACTACCACTAAGCTGCTACAAAGATTACTGCTGCTACTACTAATACTCATACTACAACTACTTTTATTTTAAAGTCTACTGCTTTCACTACTAATAGTACAACTAGTGCTGGGGCTATCCTTCTTACTAACATCACTAATGCGAATGGCACTACAATTACAGTACTGTTTTACTACTACTGCTATTACTAATACTACTACTAATACTATAACTAGTACTACCACAGCTACTACAGCTATTAATATTATTATTACTATTATTATTACTACTACTACTACCACTTCTGCTGTTACTGCTGTTAATTTTACTACTATTGCTACATACATTACTACCATAACTACATTTACTACTACCATTGTTTTCACTACTACTTTGATTACTACTGCTGTTACTGCTGATGCTGCTACTACTACTATAAGCACTGTTGTTGATTCCTCTACATCAATAATCACCCCCCAAAAAATTGAAAGCATGCCATTTATTGTGTTCGTTTATATCTAAAAATAAACCCCGGAGTCTAGAAAACTATCAACTAACTCTAGTATTACATGGCTGGAAAGCTAATTTGTTACGGCATAAAGGACACCGTTAAGACTGAGAACACTATTTCACATGTGTGTACATCAGAATTCTATCGTAATAGACGTGGTTCAGTGTGTTGTAGTTTGCAGTGTCTGCCCAATCAATCATATATACACTTGCTTCCGTGGTTATATGATTCAGAAACACGTGAAGATTGTGTTTTATAACGTGTAGAGTAAGTACACACACAGAAGGGTAGCGGTGGAATAATGTCTAGCTAACACAATGCTGCTCGATGCAATGTAGGGAAATAAGACAATGGCCATTTGACAGTCTTAAGGCACATCGGGTATATAGTTTAGACTCCCATTGTTATAAACCAGTCGGCATTCGATGCCTAATGTGAATAGTATCACCCTGGCAGCTTTGATTTCCCATGACATTTCCTAGTACCCATTTTAGGCCTGGGGCCCAGTTAACAATTCCAATTTGCAAATAATCCGCAGCAATGAAATAAATGTTCCACCGACCAGTGCTGCTCCTCCATTAAGCCAATGTCTTAAATTATGTACCAGGTATTTTTCAGAGATCTTGGATATTACCTGTAAACGAAAGACAGCGATGAAGAAAGCAAATTAATCCCCTTTATTTGTATCATGACTTAGTATATGTGAACACTTAAACCTCACACTCCTAAAGAATTATATGGATGGGTGCCATGAGTCTGGTTAAGTAAAGTCTGGTTGAGTAGATTACTGTAGAACAAACAAGATAATAGGACAAGGACATTAATTATAAACAACAGAAGCCACTGTGCTACCTAATAGTATTTGTAGTTAACGACATAAGGTGTATAGGTGACACGACCACAAGATCAAGATATTCAAAAAGGACAGGAAAATTAGGTAGCCTATAGCAGGAATAACAACATAAGGTCATCTAGAGTGACTTCATAGATTAATGATGTCAAAACTAGTGTCTGTTCGAGAAATGTATTCCAGGACAGTGAGTAGTACCCTATGAGATATATACACCACTGGTGAGGAGCTGCACCTGATGACCAAGTTTATCTATGTCAACTTGTGAGTGGAACGGAGACGGCCACGCTGAGTGATATCAAGTCCGGAAGCAAGCGGAAGTTGAGCTGAGCATCGGGACGAGCTACTTGAATCATCATCGCTGGATATATACAGGGCAAGTTAATTCTAACTAATTTTGTATGTATACGGCTCGATTACAGAAAGCTATCAGACATCTTTGCATGATATTGTTCAATCACCCTTATGAATTAGATTGTTCTTCCACAGAGATTTTGTTAGGTAGTTAACCTTTGATAGTTACAGTCGGTTGTTCAAAAGAGTTACAGGTTACAGGTTACCAAAACAAGATTAGCTGTAACACTGACTGCGTGTACATATAGTGATATATATATATATATATATATATATATATATATATATATATATATATATATATATATATATATATATTCCAGCTAATAGACACAGCAGATAATCATGTCTACCTTGGCAGACTTCATAGCTCTAGGTGAGAAGTGTCGTTTCACTGGGAAAGTTTTTATGACATGGGCTAAACAAGAGTTGAGTGAACATCAGAAGCAAGAACGAGAAGATAGAGCAGCAGATAGAGAGTTTGAGAGGCAGAAATTAGCAGCACAAGAATTGGCAGCAAAAGAACTTAAAGAACTTGAGCTACAAAAATTAGCCATACAAAAAGCAACACTAACTTTCGAAATAGAGAGGGTGAATTTCGAGAAAGAGAAACATTACAAATAACAGTGAAAGACTACGGAAAGAATATAAAATGCTGGGTCTGTAACAGCTGGGGGCCACGGAGCCATGTCTTGTAAACGGAAACAACTGACTAAAGATACCAAACGGACATATGCTGCGTCTAGTAGGAGAGAAGAACATGACCAAAAGACAAACGAAGTTCACATAGCGACAATAAGATATAATTGTTTTAGTAGGATTAATGCATTGATAAGTATAATTATGATTGAAGTGACATAATGATATGGTAAAGCCATCAGAGGTAAAAACAGTAAAGATGTGTAATAGTGTGGTTAAAAGATATATATGAGATCTGTGAATGCTAGCCATGACATGGCCTAAGAAACGTCACACCGTCTATATGACAAAATGATCAGGTCAGAAGAGGGACAGAATCCCGACAGTACACTATGGCACACGGTAATACTTCACCTGGAAATCCATGTCATGGTATTATCTAAGAAACCATGCGTTCATACAAGGTGACTGGTCAAGTGGTTAGCACGCTGGATTACTGACCAGGACCATGTCAATGTAGGAAATTTGATATATGATTGCGGTAATATAATATGCAATTGCAAATGTGTAAAAATGCATATGTATGTATGGATGGATATATATATATATATATATATATATATATATATATATATATATATATATATATATATATATATATATATACACCCAAGGCTGTTATTAATTTCAGACAGATAAGGGGTATAAATGACTGAGCAGAAGAGATAGTGTCGAAGGGACCTCAAAGATGTTACCTCACTAGCTGACTGAAGGGGCTGAGACAGGCAGACTCAAGTGAAGATTGAGAATCTAAATGGTAGAAGATACAGTCAGAGAAGACAGATAACAGCCAGAAACAACTAAGGGAGTAATAGTTAATAACATTCACAATCATTCAATAAACAAAACTCATAATACATATGGATATAAATAATAACATCATTTTATTGTTTTATAAGTACATACATAAACATCAGGGCATTCGTACGAACATAATCATCATGCCATGTATATTTATAAACAGTATGCTCGTAATTGTAACAATAATTGTAACATTATTGATTGTACTATTACCTGATTGTAACACAGAACGTATAAAATGAGATGCTGAGAGAAACTGATAAATGATCGCAAAGGGAGACAAGGAGAATCGACATCTGCGAAAGTAATGGTTGACAATGGGTCTAAAACCACGATACATCGCAGATGACACCCATAACATAAAAGAAAAAGAAGAAGAAGTTAACTGAGACACTAGTACCATTGATACATATTGATTTCACAGAGTCAATAATGATGTGTGAGGGGAAGTTAGAATAGTGCTTGCAATATTACATGTGCGTCCAATTTTATATACTATTCAATTGTATATTGGAGAGACAGACGGGTACAATTGGTAGGAGGAACTTATGCGATTGTGGTAACATGTACATAACATAAGAATATGAGGAGTGACAGTGAAGCGAGAGAAAGGGGACAAGAAGACAGAGTAGGAATTTGTGCGAATGAGAATCAATTTGAACACAACCTGGATACTTGCACACCGGTATACAGGAAGCATACAGGCAACGATGTAACATTGGAGTTTCTAGTGTGCGTATTGTGAGGCAGAGTACATAATGGAAAAAAAAATTAAACACTGTTTTGAAAAAAGAAAAAGACAAAGACAAACGATTGAAAGGATGAAGAGAGAGGATGAATGAGAGAGAACATAGCACAAATGAAGATGAAAGAAAGTGAGGAGAATGAAATGTACTAATGAGAATGTGAGAGAGAAAGAACAGAGTACAAGGGAAGGTGAAAGGAGAATACAAGGATAGTGGAGTAGAATTATTAATCGTCCCATTAATAATAGTACCAGGTGGTAGTACATTGTACATATATTTTAACATGAAGTACTTTGGCATGGTAGTGGATGCACATAAGGGTCATGGTATTAGGAACACTACAAGAAAAAAGTTAGTATGAAGAATACCATGAACAAATAGAGAATGTAAATGAAGGAAATATCTAACCACAGGGCACAAGCGAACATCATAGCAAAAAGTAAGTGAGGGCAGCCGACACCACACAGATGTTGATAAGACAAATGCAAGAGTCATATGTACCCGCACCAAGGAGATCCACAGTCGTAGCATAGGTTACTCAGGAGCAAGATAAGCGCTGAAACAAAATAGGTGTGCGATTGATATGTTTGCAATACACACGTTCCTGCACCCAGGGCTTAAGGGCTGAAGAAGGGTGTCAGTTGCTTATACGAGGTATAAATGAGGAACCATATGGGAATGTCCGAGGTGTGGCATTGGGACTCATATTAGGTTGGTCCTGAACCTGCCGAATACAAAGGGGGTTGAGGCCACACGAGGTCTATGTGGGAATAGACGAATATTCGTGTCCGACATTATAATTTGTGTGAAGGTATGGCAGAATATCAACGTAACACAAAGGGACGTTAAAGGAAACTGAGAAGCAAGCTCTAAGGCATAAGGGATTAGACAGATATGAGCGACCAGGGGACAGGCATGTGCGACTAAGCTAACTCATGTCAAGTGTAAAGAGAAGGAAGGACCCAAAAATGTTAGAACATTTTTGAAATTGCGGGGGGGGGGATATGCCATGAGTCTGGTTAAGTAAAGTCTGGTTGAGTAGATTACTGTAGAACAACGGTAGGATGAATTGTCATGGGGTGTCAGAGAAAATAAATACAACCCGGGGAGCGGTTATTCGTAAGGGCCAATAGAATTGCGAGGATTAGGCCACGTGATCGAAAAGGTCGAGAAAGCGGGAAACAAAGACGGCAGTCGGAGAGCTGGAGACCATTAGGTACACATCGTATGACCAGGCAGGGAGCCGAGAACTTAATCTCCACTGTCGTAATGAAACGTCGAGAGACATCGACGGCAAGCAACTGAGTGTACGCTAGATATCCTAAGCGTGTACCCATGGCTGAGAACAGCATTACCGCGACGAGGCGAGCGGACATGTTCACTCTACAGCACGAAGTCCAGTGGTGTCGTGGGCAGAGGTTGCCGGCCTGTGAATGTAAGCGCCTGCGGCCATGTTTAACGGGACTAGTGTAAGTAGGGTTTAGAAGAATTGTGTGTATACCATTGTAGATGATTAGATAGCCTGGATAGCAGGCCGTACTACAATAAGTGTGTAAACAAATATTGTGTGTGTAGATGGAACATTGAAGCGACCAGTGGGTGTGTCGTGTAGAAACAATACGTGATGCCATTCTATAACTCTGAGGCAATGAGTTGTGATTCTCTGTGTGTCAGCGTACATTCCATAAAGAGTGTCAACGCAGCAGCAGCAGCCCAATACCCTAGTTACGTCGGCAAGGGCTCGTTGGCAATGGGGTTAGTTTGAATGGTTTCAAACAAATTGTCGTAAGTTGCCGAACCAAAGTCAGAAACTACTCGGAATACTGCGGCCCGAATCTTTACAGAACAAATCCTAAAACTGTGTGTGCCATTGGATACCACAATAACATCCTTATTTATTGTTACTATCATCAGTTGTCCACACTGTTCAAAAAAATTCCGACTTAGCCGACGTAATCAGTCACCTTCATACTAATAACACCAACTTCCATAAGAGGAGTCATCACATATGGAAAACCTGCATGCACGGAGGATAGGTGGCCAGTCAGTCTCTCTCATAGCGAACATCGAGAGATGACATCCATACCTGGTCTGACGGCCTTCATGCCACTTTCAGTGTAACTTTCTAACTCATCATCATCAAGTGTCATGCTGGCTGGCGTAGGCGTTCATAACTCTCCACAGATCTCGGACTTTGGTTTTCTGGATCAACTCTGCTGCTGATATTGCTCCATGCCACCGCCTCAGTCCATCCAGCATCATTTCTCTTGGTCTGCCTCTGCCTCTCTTACCCTCGATCTTTCCAGTTGTTATAATGTTCTCCAATGCCTCTTCTTCTCATCACATGACAAAAAAAAAAAGCTTTTTGCCGCTTCCTTATTGTTGTATTTAATGTTCTAGTTTCCCACGCCTCTGTCATGCAGTTGTTGTTAATTACTTTGGCAGTCCAAAGAATTCGCAGTCTATACTATTTTATGTATAAAAATAAAGGACCTCTTTCTACGTCTTGATGAGTATTGGTTATATTGTGCTGGTTCCATGGTTTTATAGACCAATCGTCACTCAATGGGTCATGTTATCTGTGTCACTTCAGCAACTTTTATATTTTTTTTTTAAAGAAGTCTCCTGTGCCCATAGAAGTCTGGGACAATCTGGGAGCTCAATTAATATTTTTTTTTTAAATCTCAGCTTACAGTGGAATTCTAACAAATGTCAACTGACTCTAAACCCAAGCCACGAGGTGCACATTTAGTATTGCGAAAAATAGGTCCACCCATTTCACAATGATTACGACATTCTAATTTCACAATTTATTATCGTGTAGTTACTTCACTGAAATCGGCTGGAAGTGTCGCACAATTCAACCCAAAATTCGACAATGGACTTCGGATGGCTTAAGTTTTCTTCATTTATTATGTTTATGCTATACCACCTTGCCTGGCGAACTGTCATTGCATCTCTGAATATAGTTATACTATTTTAATTATTATTATATATTATTTTAATTTATAAATAAACGCAGTTTCCAATTAAGCCAAACGGAGGTTTCCAATCAGCAAATCAGTTTTATAATGTGCTAAATAATGTCTCAATCAGTTAAATTATTATTATTGGCACCTTTACGTCTTGACAGATGATAGTTAGTTGCATTGTGCTTCAAAAAGGCACAATAATTACAACCCGTGGCAGTAGCGAATATGACTGATCAGACCGATTCACGCTGTAAATGTTCGTCCACGGTGGAAGCTAAATACAGTTTATAAAAACAGCTTGGTCCAAAACGTGCACACGGGACTCCTGTTTTTCGCCTGTATCCGAGAAGGCTAGATCTCCGATCTATCAACCCAATAGATCAGTCGGACGTGATAGAAGTAATGAATATATGTTTCATCATCATCATCATCATCATCATCATCATCATCATCATCAACATCATCATCATCATCATCATCAACATCATCATCATGATCATCATCATCAAGTGCCATGCCAGCTGGCCCAAGATTTCATGACTCTCCACAGATCTCGGTCCTTGGCTTTTTGGCTCAACTCAGCTGATGATATTCCTCCATGCTACCTTTTCAATACTTTCAACATCATTTCTCTTGGTCTGCATGTGCCTCTCTTACCCTCGATCTTTTCAGTTGTCACGATGTTCTCCAATGCCCATCTTCCCATCACACGACCAAAGAAAGCTTTTTGTCTCTTTCGTATTGTTGTATATAATGTTCTAGCTACATTAGCCTCTTTCGTTGTTAGTTACTTTGGCAGTTCAGTGAATTCGCAACATTCGTCTCAAGAACCACATCTCTATTGCTTCAAAGTTCTTCCTAATTTGTTCATTTACATTCCAAGATTCACTGCCACACAGCAAAACAGGTTCTATATAGCACTTTAGCACTCTCTTTCTTACACTCAATCATAGTGGTTTATTTCATACGATACTCTTTCATTTTCATTGAAATGCAGCTTTTGCTTGTCATATTCTGCTCTTAATCTCTGTTGTACATCTTCCATCTGATGTTATAAATGGTATTTAAAACTATCCACTTGGTTAAAAGTTTACCCTTCTATTTCCATTTCATATTTTGTGTCACTTCAGTGGACTTAATATTATTAATTCTTGGCACTTTTTGTTACTACAATGTCCAATAATTATTGTCGATCTTTTGCATTATACGCCACCAATACTGTGTCGTCTGCATAGCGTATATTGTTTATATTTTAACCTCTGATTAGTATTTGTGGCTTTTCTTTGATCCCTCTCATTATTACTTCGCTATAGAAGGAGAAGAGATCCCGTGACCATAGACATCCCTGTCATACTCCCAGATTTATTTGTTCATAATTGCCGTCTTTATTTCCAATTTTTATGGCCGCTACTTGATTCCAGTAAATATTCTTTATTAGTTCTAAGATCTTTCCTATCAATGCTCTTATCTTCAAACATTTTAATCAGTTCATCATATCTTACTTTATCAAATGCATTAGTGTAATCTATGAAGCACAAATATACGTCTTTCTGTGTCTCTATTGATCTTTCTATTAGTGTCCGTAATGTATATATTGCATTGTTTGTACCCATTCCTTCCACAAATCCATACTGTTCTTCACCAATTTCTACTTTTATTTTCTTTCTTGTTCTTCTCATTATAATTCTGAGTAGAAGCTTACTGACATGGTTTACTAGGTTAATTGTACGAAAGTCTTCACATTCAATTGCTCCTGGTCTTTTTTTTTTTTTTTTTGGTATAGCTATAAATACATTTATCACTCAGTAAATATCCATTGCTGTAAATGTCATTTAATATTTTGGTTAATATATCTACTCCAAATTCTCCCAGTACTTCTAATTCTTCTATTACAATTCCATCTGGCCCAGCTATTTATAATTTCTTCATAAGTTTGATAGAGTCAGCGACTTCTTTTAGAATAGGTGCACCTTCTAATATGTTTGATAGCGTCAGTGACTTCTTCTTTTAGAATAGTTGAACCTTCTAAGTTACTTTATTCTGTTAATTCTTTCCTTCCTCCAATGCTTGTATATACTTATTCCACCTCTTCATTATAGCGCCTTCCTTCAGTAATATCTTTCATACGTTTAACACCCAGTATTTAATCTTCTATTCTCATGTTTTGTGGATTATTCAAAGGCATTTGACTGTGTACAACATCAGAAACTTTGAGAAATCATGAGGAATATGGGCTTTCCACCACATGTAATACAACTCATAAGAATGCTCTATCTAGACCAATAAGCAGCGGGTAGAATAGATGGCGAGACATCAGATTGGTTTGACATCAAGCAAGGAGTCCGTCAAGGATGTGTGCTGTCCCCCTATTTGTTTAACCTGTGCGCCGAAAATATAATGAGAAATGTAATAGATGATATAAATGGGGAGCTATATGATGCCATAAATATCGGTGGTCTTGACATACCAGAGATTCCGTATGCTGATGATACAGTATTGCTATCCACAACACAGACTGGTATAGAAAACCTAATAGCCTCAACCCAATTGAATTGTGAAAATCACAACTTGTATCTTAACATTGCAAAAACAAAGATAATGCATACAGATAGAACCACTATGGAGAAATAAATATATGTTAATGAGGAAAAATTGGAGGTGGTAGAAAATTTTGACAATCTTGGGTCATTGATTACCAACAACGGTGACACAATGAAAGAAATTAAACGACGACTATCAATAGCTTTTCAAAGACTAAAACAACTGAATAAATTATGGAATGGGACAGACAGAACTTCAAAAATTAGATTTTTAAGAGCGTGCATCTTTCCCATTTGCAACATACGCCTGTGAGACCTGGACACTTACTAAACAAGCTGAGCAGCGCATAAATGCCTTTGAATATAAATGTTATAGACGGGTTCTAAGAATATCTTGGGTAAAGAAAAGAACAAATGCATCAATACTTCAAGAGCTGAATGTTGAAGAAGGTTGGCTATTAAAAACGACAGAAAATTGAAATATTTTGGTCACTTAAAACGTCACGAAAGTTTGGAGAGAACAATAATGGAGGGGTATATGCCTGGGAAGAGAGGTAGAGGAAGGCCAAAGAGAAGATGGGTGCAGGATGTGGCGGATGATCTCCAGATGGGTGTATCGGACGCGGGACATCTTGCTTATGATCGAGAGGTTTTCCGGAAGGTTGTTATGGGAGTGAGGTTCTGCAAAGGACATGCTACTGAATTAACTGTGGAAGATTATGGCAAAATATGGCTGTCCACGAAAGTTTGTCCAAATAGTGCGGCTATTTCGTGATGACATGCAGGCAAGAGTACATGAAAATGGTGAACTGCCTGAACCCTTTCATGTCACCAATGGAGTGAAACAAGGATGTGTCCTGGCACCAACACTGTTCAGCCTCATGTTTTCAGCTATGTTGACGAATGCCTTCGAGAACAACGATCTCAGAAGGCTGAAAGCTAGACCAAAATTGAGAGCGACACCATCAGAGAGCTCCTGTTTGCTGATGATTGCGCTCTATACGCCAAGAGGCGGACATGCAACATAATGTTTCATCTTTCTCACATGCCTGTGCCAACTTTGGGCTCAACATAAATTTGGAAAAGACTGTAGTTATGTACCAGCCAGCTCCAGGGAATAATCACATTGTGCCGAATATCAAAGTAAATGGTCATAGTCTAAGTGTTGTGGACAAATTCACCTATCTTGGCAGCACTGTCTCACAAGCTGCCACAACTGATGATGAAGTGAATGCAAGAATCTCCAAGGCCAGCGCGGCCTTTGGCAGACTGTACAAGAATGTATGGGACAGAAATGGAATAAGCCTGCAAACAAAGCTGAAAGTCTACAAAGCAGTTGTATTATCCACACTGCTAAATGCTTGTGAAACCTGGACTGTTTATCAGCGACACGCTAGGAAATTAAACCACTTCCACACAGTCTGCATTAGGAAGTTACTGATGATTAAATGGCAAGACAAGATCCCAGACACTGAAGTCCTAGAAAGAGCGTCCATGCCTAGTATACACACTCTACTAATGAAGAATCAGATTCGCTGGGCTGGTCACTTGACTCGCATGCGAGATCACAGGCTCCCTAAACGAATTTTTTATGGCGAGTTCGTTGTGGTAAACGCTCCCAAGGCGGCTAGAGGAAACGCTTTAAAGGCACTGAAAATCTCACTGAATGCTTTTGGAATTCATCATGACACCTGGGAGACTGCAGACAGAGACCGAAATTCGTGGCGTGCATCATTTAACAAGGGTGCGGTCATTTGTGAGGCAACCAGGACTGCATGAGCTGTGAAGAAAAGACAGAACAGAAAAACCACTGCAGAAAATCCTCCTCCAGAGACGTCAAGCATTCTTTATCCACATTGTCAAAGAACATTTCGAGCCAAAATAGGCCTTATCATACATCTTAGAACTCACGGCTCCATACTTTCAACCCCACTGGATGAAATGAATGGTCATCATCATTCTTGATGGACAAACAACACTGAATGAATGAGTATTTAATCTTACTTTTCTTACCGTGAGCCCATTGATTTGTCTGTGCATAGTGTTTGTATTATCATGCACTGATTCAATTTTTTGGCACCGATTTCCCAAGGTTGGTTAGATCCCTAATCCGTACTACTCAACCCCTGCCAACGTGTGGAAATTAAACTTAGGACCAAAGTCTTGACAGGTTATATAGAGTTACCCACAGCAGTACCACACGAGTCAAACAACGATTCTGTGGGTGGCTACACAACATCCAACCACGTCTATTAACAGTTATGTAGCGAATTTGCTTCATTCTGCTTTCATTATGGAAACAAATGTTGTATTAAGCACAGTGGGGAACTGACAAATGTTGTTTTAAGCACAGTGGCCAATTGACTTGTGTTTCAGCCTTCCAAATTACAAACAGGCCACGTGGACCCTCGCTGTAGTGAGCACCCTTATATATTAATCAATATATTTAAAATGTAAATTACCTCTCAGTCCTGACACCTAATATTTGTAGACCCAAGCCGCCTCTAATTATGCATAACTGAACTGGAAACTGGACTGAGTTGAAATAACAAACATATTCAACAGCGAGCACTTTTATTGTGTCTTGTACACCGTTAGTATCCTAAGAGCCGTTATAAAGCGGCATGCAATTTGGCGCGCACTTTCTGGCAGTCACTTCCATTACTCAAGAAACTTGTGTGTTCAACGAGTAATCTTGTTCGACTGGAGAGGCTTTGGCGAGAAATTGTGTCTGGCCTACAAATATAACACGCTATCAAGCAGTCAGATTGCTAGAAGTCTTACGCCCATGCTTAGAAACTTCAGTTGTCTAAGGTCATCTGATTTGTAAGACACTTTTCCGATGTTACAGACACACAAATACGTGGTAGCGATTCTGGCCAAGAGTATGACAGGAAAAGCCGACGAAATAGCTATATAGATGTGGAAATATGGCAGGAGTACAGGCAATTACGAGCAAACAAGTTGTACCAGTAACAATATTCCAACTTTGGTAAAGTAAAGATCCCTTTCACACACTGTATTACACAGGCCGCGTTTACTTGCCAGAAATTGTCTGGTACCCAAGTTAGGTTGCACCAGCCTGGGAGCCCAGGTGAATTTTGAAAATCCGAATCTGCACCAATGCGGATGGAACCACGACCACCATGCTGGCAGGCGAGCTTCCTGCCACTGCCCTACTGCCCCACCCACTTATAACGTAAGTAAATGTATGTCTGTCTGAGTCTAGAGCGACGAATTAAACATGGTATGTGATACTGGTGAAATCTTTGAACAAATTGTAAATGATACTGTAAGAAAAGAAACAAGCATAAGTATATGTCCAGACAGCTTCCTACATTTTATTACATTGGAAGAGTGGTATAGTAAGTATGTAATTAAAGGACAATATTACACACCTTGTGGCGCATAAGACATGTGATGCGAGACTCATATGTGTATGGAACAATGGCAACTCGGTAGACAGTACTATTCTCGTCGCCTTTACATCTCAAGATATTTCCTGGCTCCCAATTTAGACTGAGTCAACCTGAAAACCCACGCCAATTAACCAAAAAAAAAAAAAATGCGAATCTTTCCCGATGCGAATCGAACACATGGCCAGCAGGCCGCAGGTGAACGTCTAGCCATTACCCTGTCGCGGCTCCTGAGTTGTGGTTGAGGCTTTTGTGAAAATATGACAGGGTGATGGTCTATCTCTGTTTTGTGACTGCCCATAAACCTATTGTTGGAACATTTCTCCCAGCCTGCCCCATTCACATCAGATATTTACATTCTATAAATATTCTATTGTCGGTAGCTTTTTTCGCGTTTGGAATATTGCCAGGTGGTAAACCAACAACTGGCATAACAGAATCTATGATGATAATTGGTATCCGAAACAGTTGTACATTGTGTAAATAATACTTGCGGAAAAGAATTTATGGGGACTTTTGAAGAGATTTTATAGCAGAAGGACATTTTTGGAAGTAAAAAAAAATAAATAAATAAATAAATAAACTTTGCACAAAAATTAGAATGCACAATTCAAACTTTAAACTAGTAGTAAATGAATCAGAAATATAGATAACAACGAAAACGATTACAAATAAACTACAAATATTCACTAATTGGTGTCTGGGCAAAAAGTAACGAATAAAATGATATGACATAATCACCGTTGTGGAGCTAACGAGGAGAACTTGACAAATGCCAATGAACAAAGAGATGAAGTAACGGCTCTAGCGCTGGATAGGACATACAATGAGAAAACCTGAGAAAGATAAACATAGACAAGCCTTTGTCAAGAATCATCATCATCTCATATTGTTCCTCTTGTACCTTGCGGTGTCGAGGTGGATTATAAACAGCGGGAGAGTTTCTGGAATCATCATCATCATCTCCTATTGTTCTTCTTGTACCTTGAGGTGTCGAGGTGAAGTATAATCTGGAATCAGCAGGGCAAAACGAAATAGAGGAACATCTAAAAACACAAGGAGAAGAGAAGTAGAAACAGAAGTGAATAACGTGGATAGGACATTGACGGAACTGCATGTGGTAGCCAAGGATAGGAGGCCTTGGAGTAAGATGGTTGAAGGTCTATGCTCCAGTGAGTATAACGGGTGAAAGACGAAGACTGGGCCTATCCGAAGCTCTATTTATTGATTGTCGATCTAGAGTCGATTTTATAAGGGTTCAGTCTCCACAGCAAATGTCGGCGTGCTGATAGATCCGTTAGCGCAATTATTGTCAACAAGATTATGTTGACTCCTGATGTGATGCCTCAAGAGATGCCAAATTCATTTAGTCTGAGACGCGTGTATGTTTTCCTGGAACAGCGAGCGGTCAGACACTTGTCTTGTGTCAACTCTCAATGTCACAGCGACTCACAGCATGGACGGCTTAGGAGAATGTATTCTCCTGGCTATGTGGAGTCACAGCTAGACAATGAGGGGTTGATGGGCAAAGTCTGGCATACAATTATGTGTCTGGTATCGAATATAGGGGTGAGTGCTTTTTCGTGATACCAAAAACGAACGAAAGATCACCAAAAAAAAAAAAAAAAATGACAAGAAAACTCGAAAAAAGACATAAAAATACACATAAACCGGAGTTCAGTGGTGTTTCCATCTTTTGAATGACTTAACAAAGGTCATATGACGATCTTTATGGCACAGTACTCAAATAGATAATACGACAGGGCAATTGAAAGGTCACTTCTCCTTGTGTTTATAGATATTTCACTATTACGTATGCTTTGCTGAGTCCAGAAAAAGTCTTTCTGGGTATACTATAGTCAGGTTTTCTTACACACAATATTTGGCTGGTAAACCTCGGTGCTGCCTTGCACCATCCAGGGCTTCTAGTACACTTTGTATTGTCATGGTATGTGCAGCGAGAAGAGGTTGACTCAAATACAAATAAATGAGTCTATGAAATAATGTTGTAAACGCTAAATTATTGGTTTCACCAATCAGTAAAGGCAGAAGATTGGATATACACATTCTTACATGAAAGTCGGCGTGGCTGAGAGGTTTAATCAGTTTGAACTTTCTCTTACGAACGCGGCATAAAGGGTTCGTTACACATGCCGATCAGGTGGACTTGTCATTCTTGACGTGGGGAGTTGAGTTACAAGTACACCAGAAGTCGGAGAGGCTTCGCTTGATGGCGAGGGACAGTGGTGATAGGGAAAGCTAACCGTCACGTAAAATCAATCCAGGAACACGTGTGTGCACTGCCCTCAAGTTCATACCGAACGCAGAAATAAAATAAAATGCTTACAGAATCCAAAGTTCAAAGGTCGACCTGCGTGACCTCCTATAGCCACTTACGAGCTACACATCTATTTTAATTATTGTTTATAACAAGTAAACTGTTTTCTGAATAGTGTATGATACCAGTGAGTTTCTACAGAATTACCAGTAGCTCAGTTGCTATTAATGAGATGCTAGAGTATATGTTATAGCAGAATGGTGTCTACCAAGTTCGTCAGCAGAGAAGAAAGAGACAATAGACAATTGTTAGTGGTTTTCAGGATGTACAGATATATGCGTATGCATGGTAATTTAGTGCACATCTATAACTAAGACTACTGGCTGGTTCAATGAAGTTCTTAAAAACGGTGCATCTGAGTCGTTCATATGAGAGAATTCATCTTGAATATATTTTCATAAACCACATTTAAACACATCTTAATCTTTTGCCTTTAATTTAAAGTTAAATTATTGTGTCATTCCTTTAACATCAAGATTATCATGCTTTGTTAACCTTTTCTGTGTAGTTCGTTTGATACTGTTTGTTCTGACATATTTGCATGGTGTCAGTTTACAGCAGAGTTGCAATATATGCGCCTTTCGACCGACACATCCGACTTTTGAAAGCGTTTGTTGACCGGGTTAGCTTTGTAACAAAATTCGGTAGAAAGAAATAAACTAAATACGTATAGTGATATATATATATATATATATATATATATATATATATATATATATATATATATATATATATATATATATATATATATATATATATAATGTAATAATTATTTAACCGTTCTGGTCTTGTTAGTCCACTACAATAAGCAAACACGCACTGAGGAACTCTAGGCCTGTTGGTAATCCATCCATCCATCAATCCATCATGTGCCATGCCGGTAAGTGTAGGGCGGTCATGTTCTGCCATCTCACTTGATCACCAGAGTCGTGGGTCAGCTCTGTGTTCCTGTCTCGACCATGCCACGTGGCCAAGCCATCCGAGTATTTGCTTCTCGGTCTTCCCCTTGGTCTCTTCCCTTCGATCTTGCCAGTTGTCACCAAGTTCTCCAATTCATTTCTTTTCATAACATGCTCACAAAATTTTGACTGTCTACGTTTAATGACTCTAATCAGTTTACGATCTTCATTTGTTTCTTGAAGGACTTGTTCGTTGGTTTTTCTATCTGTCCATGGTATTCTTTGCATTTTCTTCAGAAACCACATTTCCACAGCCATTAGCTGTTTTTCAGCTTGACTGCTTATTGTCCACGCTTCACATCCATACAAAAACTCTTTTTCTCGTTTCAATTGATATCTTTTTGTTGGTCAGTATGTTTTTTATCTTGCAAAAGGCTATCTTCGCAATGGCAATTCTTGTTCTAATCTCTTCAAGGCATCTCCCATCAGATGTTATGACTGTGCCGAGATAACAGTATCGATTCACTTGTTTAAGAATATTTCCATCTACTCGTATATCACATTGTGGTATTTCCTTCTTCCTAGTGACGACCATAATCTGTGTCGTTTTAATATTCAGTTCTAACCCTAGTTGTTCATTGTTGGTAATACTGGCGGGCAAAACATTATATACTTTGTGCACAGTATGAACAACTAAAAGTAAATGAGATATTCAGTTGTAACGACAGCTTGAAATGGCTTGTCGCGTATAAAAACAAAAAGCGGCAGTCATACTTAACTCTTTATATGCATCGAAATCAACCACAATTTTACATACACGAAATATTTCACAGTAAAAGAAACTTTGCCTTCAATAAATATGTTACTTGTTCATAATAAATCAAAACTGGAAACTCTATCAAGCTTATGCATCTTAATGTTATCCACCAAAAGAGCATAGGCCCTCAAGAACATCTTATTTATTGCTATCTCTTGTCGCTCCCTCCATGTCCGCTTCACATGATGTATGTCCCTAACTCTCTTCTTCATACGTTGTATGGTCTACTTCTATTTCTTTGATTATTGTTATACTATTAGCATATTTTCTCATTGTGTGTCTTATCGGGCGCCAGGGTCTTTCCCACACCTGTTGATTCTGTCATACGGTTTTAAACCTAATCTAAATTAGCACCATGGCGCGAAAGCCTGGACATTGAACAAGCAACTAGAAAGTCGAATAGATGCCCTGGGGATGTGCATATAAGAAGAATATGTCGTATTTCATGGAAACAAAAACAATCAAATACAGAGGTTCTAGAAAAAACTGGGAATGAAAAGAGAGTTTATGAAAGAAATAAAAAGAGGCAAGTGAAATATTTCGGCCACGTTATGTAAGACTCTTATAAAAATTATACTGGAGGGCAAGGTTGAGGGGACACGAGCAAGAGGTAGACAACAATATATGTATGCAGATAACAGGAAGAGATGGACGAACATCAGTCTGACAGAATGTACAGTCAAGGCGAGAGACAGACGGGGTTGGAGATCCATTGCAGCCAACCTTTATTGTGGAGACCGCACCTAGTTGATTGATTGATTGAATTAGCACCAATATCAGTCAATATGAGTAGTTCGTTAGTAATTGGGTTAATCGTTCTCAAGTTTTTTTTACCATAACCGTTTTAACGTTAGAGTTAAGTATGTTTGGAAATAAAGTTTGGAACTAAATTTAATTCCGTATGACTTCCGCCAATGCCATAATGCTATTAAACTCTTTTCCCTGCTACATACTTATTTTAGTATCTCCATCTGCCTTTTTCCGTACTGCTGCCTAATTATATGTGTGAGATTCCATTTCTTAAAGTGTGATTTCATCCGGAAAAAGGGGTTATCATTTGCTTGATGTCTTATCGTTATCTGTGTCTTTCCCCTACCATTGCACGCCTATATAATATTTTAACTCACAATAGGCTTGTGTATATCATTTGACGGGCAGACGTTCGTATACCACCCCTCATCGAAGTTGTTGTTAAATGATGTCCACGAAGTTGTACAATCTCACAACAAATTGCATGCTAATATACAATCTTACCTGAGGCGGCTGGAAGCAACAACATCCAGAGACAGAGCAGCCAGAAAATTCGTTGGGTAAGTATCTGATAAAGTCGGTGAGGATGCTTCTTAGTTCTCAGAAATGAACGCCTCCGATGACGCAAGAAAGAATAACATATGTAACGCTTCATGGCCACATTGTAGTAGTTATCCTTTCAGTCTATGCCATGGTCGTAGAGTATCCAATTATCCACATATTGATATGTTACATTGTTGAACATGTTCATTCCTTAACAATGTTGAGTTATCCACTAAAGCATTTATGACAACATCTTCAGTATTGTTATTAGCTGAAAGTAATTCAAGGCAACTTGTTACAGTAATTTGTCTCAAGGAATTATCTGTGTATTCCTGCAACTTGGAGATACCATTCACGGTTTGTGTTAAGTCTGGGAAACTGAAAAAAAAGTGAAACACAATCTGTTAGTTTTATTTATAATAATGCGGGCAGACAGGCAGATAAATAACAACTAAATGGGCACATAGAGAGGCAAATGCTAAATCTGGAGGACAGGCACGCACATGGGTGAAGAGAGCTTTTAATTTGCACACATACCTTCTTGCATTAGACAGACAGACAGACAGACAGACAGACAGACAGACAGACAGACAGACAGACAGACAGACAGACAGGCAGGCAGGCAGGCAGGCAGGCAGGCAGACAGACAGACAGACAGACAGACAGACAGACAGACTGTCAGACAGATAGACAGACATAATGATAGCCAGATATGCAAACAGACAGTTAGACAAACATATAGGCAGGCCGGCAGCAGACTGAATACCAAACAGTCAGACATATATGAAGAGCTTGTTTCCCATGACATGTCTTAGTACTCAATATTGCTTGAGTTAACCTGAGAACCCAGGCCAATCAGTAAATATATCGCCCTCGACGGGAACTCGAACATATGACCATTGGTCCGGCAAGTGTTTTAACCACTGCCCACAGCAGCTTCAGTGATGTTACAAAATGTCAGTTGATTAAATGGAGCGACTGGAAGTGACAAGACAGTATGTTCAGTACTTCCCAGACTGCCCTTGAATCTTCCGATTTTCAAATATCTGATACTGGCTGCTCTTTAAATTGTGAAACTAAAGTTGAACAGTGGATGACAAGTAGGTGAAATGTGAATACTATTGAGTAATCAAGATATTAATTGATTAGTTAGACGAATATAACTCTCTAATAATCGATTATGTGGTTGTTTCGGGATTTGAAATTTAAATATTGAGCACAACCCACTACTGGCAACGCCGATCGCATTCTGTTATGAACCTAATGCCTATCCACGTCAATATGGAAGCACTATACTCGAGTTTCGCCCTCATTTGAGCTCGTCAGTAGTGCATATCCCTGACCGGATCCGGAAACAGTCCCGGATCACGCAGTGTGAAGCGGGTGTGTAACCACGCGGCACACACTGGACACACCAAATTATCACAACAGAACATCACAACGCTACCCATCGTAGGCTATGCTCAAGATTGCCCAATCGCCGCGACCGACGTCCGTCAATCGATGGGACCCGAACGATCAGGACTTCTCACTGGCAAGGAACACCAGGCCTCCTAAATCCAGTGAGCAATAATCAATTGATTATGTGGTTGTTTCGGGATTTGAAATTTAAATATTGAGCACAACCCACTACTGGCAACGCCGATCGCATTCTGGTATGAACCTAAGGCCTATCCACGTCAATATGGAAGCACTATACTCGAGTTTCGCCCTCATTTGAGCTCGTCAGTAGTGCATATCCCTGACCGGATCCGGAAACAGTCCCGGATGACGCATGTGAAGCGGGTGTGTAACCACGCGGCACACACTGGACACACCAAATTATCACAACAGAACATCACAACGCTACCCATCGTAGGCTATGCTCAAGATTGCCCAATCGCCGCGACCGACGTCCGTCAATCGATGGGACCCGAACGATCAGGACTTCTCACTGGCAAGGAACACCAGGCCTCCTAAATCCAGTGAGCAATAATCAATTGATTATGTGGTTGTTTCGGGATTTGAAATTTAAATATTGAGCACAACCCACTACTGGCAACGCCGATCGCATTCTGGTATGAACCTAAGGCCTATCCACGTCAATATGGAAGCACTATACTCGAGTTTCGCCCTCATTTGAGCTCGTCAGTAGTGCATATCCCTGACCGGATCCGGAAACAGTCCCGGATCACGCGTGTGAAGCGGGTGTGTAACCACGCGGCACACACTGGACACACCAAATTATCACAACAGAACATCAAAACGCTACCCATCGTAGGCTATGCTCAAGATTGCCCAATTGCCGCGACCGACGTCCGTCAATCGATGGGACCCGAACGATCAGGACTTCTCACTGGCAAGGAACACCAGGCCTCCTAAATCCAGTGAGCAATAATCAATTGATTATGTGGTTGTTTCGGGATTTGAAATTTAAATATTGAGCACAACCCACTACTGGCAACGCCGATCGCATTCTGGTATGAACCTAAGGCCTATCCACGTCAATATGGAAGCACTATACTCGAGTTTCGCCCTCATTTGAGCTCGTCAGTAGTGCATATCCCTGACCGGATCCGGAAACAGTCCCGGATGACGCGTGCGAAGCGGGTGTGTAACCACGCGGCACACACTGGACACACCAAATTATCACAACAGAACATCACAACGCTACCCATCGTAGGCTATGCTCAAGATTGCCCAATCGCCGCGACCGACGTCCGCCAATCGATGGGACCCGAACGATCAGGACTTCTCACTGGCAAGGAGATTGGTGTGTAATTTGGTGTGTCCAGTGTGTGCCGCGTGGTTACACACCCGCTTCACACGCGTGATCCGGGACTGTTTCCGGATCCGGTCAGGGATATGCACTACTGACGAGCTCAAATGAGGGCGAAACTCGAGTATAGTGCTTCCATATTGACGTGGATAGGCCTTAGGTTCATAACAGAATGCGATCGGCGTTGTCAGTAGTGGGTTGTGCTCAATATTTAAATCTCTAATAATCGTGTTTGCTCACTCTCCCTCTAACTCTCTCTCTCTCTCTCTCTCTCTCTCTCTCTCTCTCTCTCTCTCTCTCTCTCTCTCTTTATACTCCCCCCATCAACACACACACACACACACACACACACATATATATATATATATATATATATATATATATATATATATATATATATATATATATATATATATATATATATATATATATATATAAGTTTAAATGGCTATCATATGCGGTGTCTGCGAACAACACGTGGCATTAAGTGGCAAGATAAGATTGTGTTGAGTTGAGCTAAGAACTGACATCACTGCACCCATACGCGCTCCACTCCCTTGTTCCGCCGCCAGCGAAGAGTCATATTACTAATTGTTCCCTCCGCTGTCTGATTGTAGATTCTAATTGTCTTCACTCTCAATTTTGAGATTCTTCCAGGACCCCTGCATATCCCCCCGCAATATCATTCTTTCCACAAATAGGTTTTCAGTGTTATCACTCGCCTTCAACACCTGGTCCCACAGGCACTCGACCACATCTCCTTGTCCATGAGTAATCTACCACCTAGAGGTGCATTCGTTGCCAATCTATCAGCCTGTTCATTCTCCTGCCCTCCCGCCTAGCCAGGGTAAAAAATCCACACAATTCTCACAATCTGGGACCTCTGAAGCGAGAATAGCAACTTCACTCGAAACGTTACTTTATCCATCTTACTTAGCATACTCCTTGATTACGTAAAGAATGCAATGTGTTTTGCAGTGATCTCCTCCAACCAACGGAATGCCGCTGTTACTGCTTGCACTTCCATTCTCATGCTGGAGGTCGTAGTCTCATATGCCAGATTATCCTTTTTTAATCATCGTCCAGTAGCCTTCGCGATGAAATCCCCACCAACTTAGTCTGTTTCTCACCACTGACCCATCGGGGGTAGATCACTATGTCTCACTGACTTGTGTTACTCAGGATCATTTGTTACACCTCAACCTTTGTGAGGCCTTCTGCCCATTCTCTGCACTCAGTGTTACCACGACATTGTGCCATGTCTTCCGGTACTTTAACCAACTCTTTTTCATAACTGATGGTTTCTAGATCACAACCTGATTACAAATACCGAAGCATTGAAGAGTTTGGTTGGTGTAGCAGTTTGTTCCACTCTCAGTCTTCGTAGACGTAGATGAAAATGGCACGTTAGGGGACGAACGATGGTAGAATACCAAGGATATCTTTCTTAGGGGGAGTGTGTGTGTGTGTGTGTGTGTGGGGGGGGGGGGGAGGAGTGGTATTACAGACCTTGTGTTCACATGCATCCATCATTGAGAAAAATTTGCCTTGGGAATTGGCCTGTTCCAAAATGTGAAAATCTTGATTTTTAATGAGTCGTTTAGCTGTATAGATCTAATTATATTTTTCACGCTGCTGAAAATATTTCTGGCTATGCCACTTCCCTTCGTGATCTCTATTTCTGTTATGTCATCAACTGTTATGACATGTTCAAGAAAGAAGAACCTTGCTGCATAATCAATTCTTTTGCAAATTACCATGATGTGCCCCCCCCCCCCCCCCCCCCCATTGCTAATAGTCAATAACTTTGTTTTTCCACTATTGATATCTAATCTACATTCTGCATTACGCATCTTTACCTGCGTCTCGAGTTTACGCACCTCAAGTTCACTATATGCTAGTAGTGACAGTGTCATCTGCGTATCTAAAATTACTTAATAGTCTTCCATTGATGTTCAGTAAAGATATTTGTCCAACGTGTCTCAAAATGCGTCCTGCGTATTAACTGAAAATTTTCGAGACAACACGCATCCCTGCCGTGCTCCGCTTCTTAATTCATGTATAATCAGTAATTATTGTGGTCACTAATTATTGCCACATTTTCCAGTACAGGTTCCTAAAGAGTATGATATATTTCCCATCGAACCCTATGTCCTGAAGACATACAATCAGTTGTCCATATTGTACTTATCATAGCCTTCTTATAATCTACAAACATATATACACATTTTTATGTATTTCTCTCTCTCTCTCTCTCTCTCTCTCTCTCTCTCTCTCTCTCTCTCTCTCTCGCTCTCTCTCTCTCTCTCTCTCTCTCTCTCTCTCTCTCTCTCTCTCTCTCTATATATATATATATATATATATATATATATATATATATATATATATATATATATATATATAATGTCGCTGCATCTCGTTAAGTGGATGCTATAGAGTTGCTTATCATATGAAGTGACTAAACGAATACTACTTTGCTGAAATATGAAATATATAGTCACTTATATTGTTCGAATGTGGAGTATGTTATCCCCACGGTAGTCTAAGCTTTAAAGGGAAGTCCTTATGTTTGCATAGCAACTGCTGGGCATAAAAGTGAAATGCCGACTAGACGCAGACACACGTAGAAATAAATAACAGCGAGTGTAGTCTAAAATGATCACTCAGCAACATTTTCATGTAACTAGAGAGGGATGGAAGGAATGACTAATTCCCAATATTTTTTTTCCAATTATTCACCAGACGTTTCTGTGAAGGAATTTCTCGGACTTTCTAAGCTTTCAAATGTGTGAGAAGCAAACTCCGGTGGTGTCTTCTTCAAATCCGTCATTATCTGTGCTGGCGATGGTTATCTGTTTCTGATGAATGGCATCGCCCTTCATTGCCACAGGGCACCCTGATTACCGTTGCCATAGTCGTCTTAAGGCACCACATTTAAACACAAAGATATCTTGTCTATGTCTGACTTGCATTCTCTCTCTCTCTCTCTCTCTCTCTCTCTCTCTCTCTCTCTCTCTCTCTCTCTCTCTCTCTCTCTCTCCGTCCGTCCGTCCGTCCGTCCGTAGTCTGTCTGTCTGTCTGTCTGTCTCACTTTCTATTTATCTATTCCTTTCTCTCCCTCTCTGTCACTCTTTCTCTGACACACTCTAATACTATAAACACATGCACATACTCATACACACGGTATATCTTTTGCAGGACGGTACGCTCGTACCCAGGTTGATTTTCTCGTCAAATTTACATTCAGTGGTTTATTATTGCTTCCTGAACAAGTGTTTAATTCAAAATAACCAATGTGGTGAATGAAACAACTATCCCTCCGTAAGCACAATGAAGTGTGTACTCTCCTGCTGTTTATACTTCACCTCGACACCGCAAGGTACAAGAGGAACGTGATGATATATATATATATAATTTTGTTTTGGGAATTCTGAATAAAGTAAAGAACAAATGTATCATTTTTCTATGTAGTCACCACTGCGTTCAATGCAAGATCTCAAATAGAACATTTGGATTCCTGTGGAAAACATTATCTGGGTTCGCTACTCAGTGTGACTGCCCTGGTTGTGAAGAGTATGCCACATAAGTCACGCCGTTTTAAACTCCCTACTCCACTCATACAATTGCTGGCCTGACAGAATTGCATCACCATATTGGACCTTCATTTGCTGATGAATTGCAATAGGATTGACCCCTTCACTGATAAACAACATCGGATAACAGAATGCTGCACCTCAATGGTGCATGTCGAGAGTTCGGCCATCTTTAAACTGTTCTTATGGCGTCACAGTGTTTGGGTGCACCGAGATGTCACGTACTTTACACCTTTGACATCGTTAACAACAATATTGACAAGTTAAAATGGCATGGTTATTGTAATTTCTATCACACTTGTAAGGTTTTCATTTGAAGCACCCGTATATATATATATATATAATGTTTGCATATCCTTTACAGGACATCGCTGTCAACATCAGATCTTTCAGCTGATTGTTGATTTCTTGGCAAGATTACGCTCAGTAGTTTGCCATTGCTTTCTGAGCGGCCGTCTCACATACCCCTAAGTTACCGACGCGATTCGAACCACTGCTGATTCTCACCGTCTTCACGTTACTTACGAGAGTTACGAGATTACGGATGTGTGTGTGAGTGAGTGCGTTCGTGCGTGCGTGCATGTGTGTGTGTGGGTGTGTGTGTGTGTGTTCATTTACAAGTTTGTGTGATGTGTAAGCCTATGTCATGTGTCCTTTACTAACCTGCATGCATTCCGAGACTCAGTTTGCTGTACTCACTAGTGGTTAACATTGCTTACACTTTTGTGTTGTGTCTTCTAACTATATTTGATGCTTGGGTTGATGTGTCTGCATCCTACATCTCAATATCTCTTTCTCACTAACGGACAATAAAGATATATTTACAATGGATATCCCAATCGTTTATGAGTTATCCTACCAGAAGAAAGGCAACAGTCTCTTGTTACATATAAAAACGAGCCAACACTACAAACAAAACACTTATTTAAACACGTTCACACGAAACCTGGCCCAATGCAATGCCAAGCGTTCTGATGTTTTGGCTACAGAAGACTAGCAGCGATGCTGCGCCAAATACGAGATTCTAGCGTTAGTTTGACAGATCTTATAATGCCTGACATTGAGAATATGTCGTGTTGCTGAAAGAACCGTTTTCTTTAACTTTCTGATGCGCCCAAGGCAGATTCTGGCTGAAGCATTACCCTTGAATTAGGCATAATTACTGGAGATGTATACTGGCTCTTGTACAACACAGAGACACAACAAGAGCATTAGTGTATTGAACGCAATGGTTGCATGTATACTGTTGAATAAATAAAAGCAGGTAAAGAACATGGCTCACGGTTTAAGCTATCGTACACACATACACACACACACACAGCCCACATACGCATACACATATACACACATACCCGCCTACATACACATACACACAAACAGACACACGCCCGCATACACATACATATAAACACAGTTTTCCGTGATTCACGTCCATGTGTTGTCATATAAAAGATGCATTTTTCGAATAATAATGTTACTTGTACTTCTTTGCATATGTATCACTGGCTCTTAATACCTTTTAATCCCTGCATTGCTACACACACACTATATATATATATATATATATATATATATATATATATATATATATATATATATATATATATATATATATATATATAATGATGGGTGGCACGGGACAATGCCATTTCAACTGATTAGTGGCAGTCATGCTCTTAACTCGTTTAGCTGGCGGGCGTAGTGTTGCTTTGGTGTCAAATCTTATCAATGGTTACCGTGAAATATAACGAGGCGTAAAGGCTCTAGGTGTAATGCTGTGATAATTAAGCACACTTTCATTGTGACATCTGATTTCTTGGTAGATTCTACTTACCCGGTGATCATGCACAGAATAAAGAATAGGGAAGAACATTCAAAACGGATATCTGCTTCGTACAGACAACTACATCAAGTCTAGGAGCTGTGGTAGCGTAGTGGCTAGACGCTTGCCAGAGGCACAGGGTCATGGGTTCCATCCGCATCCGGACATAATCGGATTTGTAAAACTGACCTAGGCTCCAAGGCCGGCTTAGATGGAAATTGGGTACCATAAAATATAATGGGACGTAAGGCTGCCGGGGTGACATTGACCATATCATCTAACCGTTTCCGATTGGATATACAATATGGGTCTAGCACAATATGCGCAGTGCTCTTTATTGCACGAAAACCGGTCTTTTTAACTCTCCTTGCGCTTACATCAAGCCTGAGCTTGGCTAACAGAGATTATGCCTCCCAGAGATCATCGCTGCCTCCAGAGCACTTGTATGGACAATAGAACAGCAGCCACTTAAATTAAGCAATAATCACATCAGAGCACTTGTATGGACAATAGAACAGCAGCCACTTAGATAAAGCAATAATCACATCAGAGCACTTGTATGGACAATAGAACAGCAGCCACTTAAATAAAGCAATAATCACATCAGAGCACTTGTATGGACAATAGAACAGCAGCCACTTAAATTAAGCAATAATCACATCAGAGCACTTGTATTGACAATAGAACAGCAGCCACTTAAATTAAGCAATAATCACATCAGAGCACTTGTATGGACAATAGAACAGCAGCCACTTAAATTAAGCAATAATCACATCAGAGCACTTGTATGGACAATAGAACAGCAGCCACGTAAGCAATAATCACATCAGAGCACTTGTATGGACAATAGAACAGCAGCCACGTAAGCAATAATCACATCAGAGCACTTGTATGGACAATAGAACAGCAGCCACGTAAGCAATAATCACATCAGAGCACTTGTATGGACAATAGAACAGCAGCCACTTAAGCAATAATCACATCAGAGCACTTGTATGGACAATAGAACAGCAGCCACTGTAAGCAATGAATCCACTCAGAGCACTTGTATGGACAATAGAACAGCAGCCACGTAAGCAATAATCACATCAGAGCACTTGTATGGACAATAGAACAGCAGCCACTTAAGCAATAATCACATCAGAGCACTTGTATGGACAATAGAACAGCAGCCACGTAAGCAATAATCACATCAGAGCACTTGTATGGACAATAGAACAGCAGCCACGTAAGCAATAATCACATCAGAGCACTTGTTGGGCAATAGAACAGCAGCCACGTAAGCAATAATCACATCAGAGCACTTGTATGGACAATAGAACAGCAGCCACGTAAGCAATAATCACATCAGAGCACTTGTATGGACAATAGAACAGCAGCCACGTAAGCAATAATCACATCAGAGCACTTGTATGGACAATAGAAAGCAGCCAGGTAAGCAATAATCACAGCAGAATCTGTGGACATGCTACAGAAAATCGCTAGGGCAGTCTACAGTCTGAATAGGTAGACATCATTGGAAAGTCGGACTGCATATCGCGCACCTGGATGTATGCACCTGGTAATGAAAGTGGGAAACGTAATGAATGTGCAGACCAGCTACAAATTAGGCGCCAATACAAACAGAAAGAAGCAGGACTAATATAGCCATTGCAATGCGGACTCGGCTGGCTTTCTTCTTCTTTCATTTGCTTTTCGGCTGGCCGATACTAACGACATTCTAATGACAGCCCGACTTTGTAAATTGGGAATGAACCGTGGCCACGCAAGTTGTTACCATCCTCGAGGTCAAGAGTTAAAAGTTAGTTGCATCTCCTATAAAGGACGCCGTTGTCAACATCATTATTTTCGGCATTTTGTGATTTCTTAGCAAGTTTACGTTAAGTAGCTTGCTATTGCTTTTTGAACATTCAGCACTCATACCACTGAATGAAAACCTGCGATACAAAGGACTTGACTAAAAATGGAAAACAGATGCATTCTTCTCTTTGTATGTATGCTTTCTAAGCACTATGTCACCGCGGCTTTATAGCTAATACTACATTTCACAGTGATAATTGTTTATTCACGGAGTAGTCTCTAACATCGTGATGTCCTTAGGCAACTGTCCAGTGGTCCCATGCGCTGATGGACACTGCAGCCTTGCACAGACACTATGTTGTCTGGAAGAGACAGAATAGACATGCTGATAACTAACATCACTGTTGACATTACTTAGCTGCCGCATCAGGGCTTTCCGGGCAAAGCCACAGGGGTCCGTGCTCCATTCGTGGATTGACGACAGCTCTAAGACATTTCCATTATACGTGTGAGGAAGACATTCTTAGCTGTTGGTTACCAAATGTATAATATAAAGCGCATTTCATTGTAACACTAAAGATATTTCTTTTATTTGTTTTGTTACTTAAGGTATTTGTTGTTTTTCATTTTAAAACACAAACTCCGTTTAGTTTGTTATGTTGTTACAAAAAGTATTTAGTCTTTCTATTTGTTACTAAACATATTTAGTGTATTTCATTGGGTTAAACTCAGTATTTTGTCTACTTCAAGTGGTTACTGCTGATGTTTTGGTTTACTATGAAATGGTATGGGTGCCGGTGTTTCAGAAAGCAAGGGCAAACTACTGAACGTAAACTTGCCCAGGAATCACGAACAGCCAAACAAAACGTGCTGGGGTTGACTGCTACGTTCTGTAAATGATATGCAACTAACTGCTGACGATGTGGCTTAGGATCAGAGGACGCGTTTCACAATTCTCCGATATACAAAGTTGACGGTTCGAAATCAGCTGCAGGCGATTTGGAAGCAGACGACCTTGCGTTGATTTTAAAAGTATGGCCGCTGGTTGTTCAGGAAACCACTGAAGGTATACATTGCCTAGTCAATCACAGACAAAAAAATGCTGAGGTTGATTGCGACGTACTGCAAAAGACACGCAATTAACTTTAATTAACTCTGTGTATTTTTAAAAAGTAAAGGACAACGCGTACATGGGGATACGAACTTATGACCATCTGGCCAGCAGGCAACCATGCTAGCCATTGTGTTATGCTACTCCCTTTTCTCATTGTTACTAAAGATCTTCAGCTTCTTTCATTCTTTCATTACGTAAATGAAGTCATTTATTTTCTTTCATTTTATTACTAACCACATATTGTGTTTGTCATTTTGTTACTAACCATGTACAGAGGATGTTATTTTGTGACTAAAGGTGTCCAATTTTCTGCCTGAATGGACAAGAATGTATCCTATTCAGGTATACATTAGTTGATGTGGGGGAGTATTTATGGCCATTGTTCGTGTACTGATGTCGTGATGTGGAGACGTATGTATGGCCACTGTTCGTGTATTGCTGTCGTGGGTTTGTACAACTCTGTATCTCTTGTCTGACATTGCTTAGTTTGCTTTCACATGGCAACAGCGCTGATTCAATTATCGGTGTTAACATGGGATAACAAATGCTCCTTATTCAAACAGTATCAGTGACTATTTGTGTTAAGTATTTTCAGCCAAAATATAATTCATCTTTTCACATCATATGGTATATACTTCTGCAGTAATTACTTGACCAGTGCAAATAACTGTGCAACATATTGCTTGTTATTTCTTTTTTTTTAAATTCACTTCTTTGAAGGTTGTTACTCCTTTCCTTTCTTCCCCGTCGTTTTCAGTAAATACAATTTGAGCACTGCAGTGAAGATAGTGTAGAAGAATTTTATAATGACATGGAGATTGCTTTGTAGAAATGTAAAAGTTCAGAAATAAAGATCATAAGGGTGAATTCAGAGCGAAAGTAGGAAGTCAAGGTGATGGATGAACAGTAGGTAAACATGGTTAGGGAGAATAAAACAAGAGAGGATATATACTTGTAGAATGTGCAAAAGAGCATGAAATGATTGTTGAAAACACATGGTTTCAGCAACAACCAAGACGATTATGGACATAGAGGAGTCCTGACAGCAGTAGTAGAAACCAGAATGATTACATCCTGATTAGAAGAAGGTTCCGAAATACGTTAATTGTCGCAACAACAAAAAAATAAAGTTCCAAATGCAGACTATTACAGCGGTCGCAGATTGATTACAGGCACATTGAAGGTAAAGTTGAAGAAAGTTGAGTATATAACAGGAAACACTAAATATGATCTGTGTAAATTGAAAAATTACAAGGAAATACAAGACAATTTTAACATAGAAGTAAAGAACAGATTTGATGTATTGTCAGGTCTAGAGAGCATATTTCAATATGTGGAGGATCAATGGGAAATGCTGAAGGATTCAATCAGTTTGGCGGCAGAAACAAGAATCCCAAAATAAAAGAAAGATGGCCGTAAGAAATGGATGACTGAAGAAAGATTACAACTAACACGAAGACACAACAAAAATAATCCTGACCAATATGAAAAGATTCACAGAACAATAAGAACATTTTGTAAAGAAGCAAAAGAAGCATGGCATGAGAAAAATTGCATAGAAGTTAAAAACACACCCACAAAAGCAAAAAGACCAAATTAATGCACAAAAGAATTCGGGATATTATAAAATAACACCCACATCAATTAGCTGTCTCAAAACAAAAGATAAACAAATCAAAATAGAAAAAGATCCGATTTTACAGCGATGGACAGATTTTGCGGAAAACCTTTATGATGATACAAGAGAAAAACAGTATGATACTCGTAATAATAATGAAGGACCATCAATTTTGAAGATGGAAGTTCAGAATGTTCTTAACCATATGAAAACTAGCAAACCCCTGGTCCAACAACATCGCAATAGAAATGATCAATGTCTTAGAAGAATATTGAACTGACCAAGACACCAGACTGCTGAACACACAATGCATTTCTATATTTATTGCGATCCCCAAGAAACCAGGAGCCTTGGCATGTGATCAACATTGAACACTTAGTATAATGAGCCACAGCACGAAGTTTGCTAAGAATTATCAAGCAAAGTGTTAGGAAGAAAATACAACTCGAAATGTGGGTTCGTATAAAGCAAGAATACAGTAAATGCTATGTATATGCTGAGAACATTAACAGAACGTTCCACAGAAGTAAACAAAGACCTTTATTGATTACACAAGGGTTTTCGAAAAAGTAAAACTTGTCAACATGATGAAGATACTTGCATGTCTACAACTTTATGGGGAAAACCTTATGCTTGTAAACAACATGTATTGGAAACAAGCTGCCATGAAGACTGATAATCAAATAGGTCAGTATCAACCTATCAAGACAGGTGTGCAACAGGGGGTGTAATGTCTCCAGGTGTCTTTTCCCGTACAGCGAAAATATTTTAAGCAATGATGAGTTTATGACAGAACGAAAATCTTTAAGGAACGAAAATCTTAATTTTCAAAGGGTTAAGAATTGGGCACGCAGGCCCCTCTGACATTCTGCCCTGCTTCTCTATTTCCTCTCATACATTCTTTCATTCAAGATCTCTTATGAAGCAAATTTTTGACAACAAAAGAACAATAAGTATTAAAACGCATGAAAAATAGTCAATAACAAATGACTCACTGAGGCAATGTTTAACATGGGCATTAAAATACCTAAGAAAGGTGTAACGTGCCATACATATGGGAATGTTATTTGGCTAGTTGTTGTTTGAGATAATTTACCATTATTATTGCCATTTTTTGTTTTTTTATGGGGGAATGTAATCTGTAATGAGGTAGTGTTCAAACAGGTTGCGAATGTATGTATAATGATTTGTGGTGGTTATTGATTTCTTGTGGAAGATTGTTCCACAACTGAGCGGCAGAGTATGCTATGCTTGTTTTATATAATTATATCCTAGGTTTAGAGACATGAAGTATATTTAGTCGCTCGCTATGTCTTGCGTTATATTTAAACAATGGTCCAAAGGTAGCTTGGAGCATTTTGAAATAGGATTTTGTGAATTAGTTTAGCCTTATTAAAAAGTAGGCGTTTGTGGAGTGGCAGTAACCGAAGACGTTTATGTAGGTTAGAACTGTCGGTATGCTTTTCACCATTAATTAAACGCACTGTCCTTTTCTGGAGTGAATAAAGGCGTTTTGTTATTGATTTGGAGCATCCATACCAGATTGTGGAGCAATAATCAATATGTGTTTGTATATGGGAAGTATAGAATATCTTTCTTGTGTTTTCGTCAAGGAAATTTTTAATTTTGGCAAGTTGGTATACTTTTTGGCTATTTGTTTAACGAGAGCATGAACATGGGAGTTAAAGGTTAGATTTTGATCTATGATAAGACCAAGTGTCTTGCGCTCGGTGACACTTTCTATAGACATGCTACCGATGTGCAGCTGTAGACTTCTCTGCGAATTTAACGTGTGACGTCTTTACCGTGTTCCTATTAACATAGATTTTGTTTTAGAAATGTTAATTTGCATGATGTTTGCATGACTCCAGTTAACTACACTATTTATTTTCTGTTGCAAGGATAATTCTAGCACATTACGATCAATAGCGTTTGTATATACTGTGCAGTCATCTGCAAATAGATCGCAGGGCGACGACAGATATAGGGGAAGATCATTTGTATAAATGGGAAACAACAGAGGGCCAAGAATAGACACATGAGAGGTACTCCAATATAAATGGTACTGGCTTGAGATAAAGATGTATTGTGTGATACTACTTGTTTTCTGTCTAATAAAAATGATTTTATTAATGTCACTATATTAAAGCTTACTTTCATTGTTTCTAGTTTTTTTCTTTTTTTAATTAGAATAGTATGATCTGTCATACCGAATGCTTTTCTAAAGTCTAAAAACACCGCTCCAAATAGAGTATTGTTGTTAATATTTTGATGCCAGTTTTCTATCATGTTTGTTAGGGCCGTATGACAAGAGTATTTTGGCCGAAATCCTGACTGACTGTCAACTATTAGTTTGTAGCGAACTAAGTGCTCTAGTGATGTTTTGTGGGTGTGCTTTTCTAGCGGTTTGGATAGTGAGGATAATGTGGAAATTGGCCTATAATTACTCATGAGACGATCGTCTAGAGAACCAGCTTTTAAATGAGGATACACTTCAGCGATTTTATAGGTTGATAGTAAGTGACCTTTAGTGAGACAATGATTATATATAAAAGTTAGTGACTCGCAGATCGCCGGTGCAGCATGGCAAAGGATCGGATTACTGATTCCATCTAGTCCTGATGAGTTATTGTTTTTTAGGTTACTGAGATGAGTAAATACTTCAGTGGTCGTCATTAGCGGTAAGTTGGAGGGAATGTCTCCATAGCATTTGTTCTCACAGAATGATGATAATAAAGAGATGTCATGAGGCGCATCTGGTATTGCAGCCTTTACTTGGTTTATGTCGGACTGAAAGAATCTACTGAATTGATCACATGTAATCTGATTTGATAATAATGATTGTGATGATTTGTGTTTGTTTGTCAAGGTATTAATTGCTTTCCATATATCTTTAGTGTTGGTTTTATCTATTATTAAGTTCTTGAAATAGATTTTCTTTTCCTTTCAAATAACATATTGAACTTTGTTTCTCAGACTATGGTACATAGTTATATCTCTATTTGTATGTGCCCTGTCCCGGTCTCTCATAAGTTCAACTACCTCCTGTGTGATCAACGGGGCTTAGTGTGATGTTTAACACGAACTTCCTTAAATGGAACATGCCTATCAAATATACTTAGAAAGGTCTTCAGCCAGTGGTCCAGAGCATTGTCTGGGTCAGGAAGTTGGTAAAAATAGTCCAGAGATGAGTTTAGCAAGTCTTGTAAAAAGACATCTCGATTGAAATTTTTATAATTTCTATATTTTATACTTATATGTTTGTGTTTTGGAGTTTTGGTAGCTCTTTTCGATCACGTGCATTATACTGGGTAGTGATCGCTCATTGCATTAATAGGTACAGTAATTGCAATTAGGGGAAGTAACTTCAATAACATTAAATATGCGGATGATACAGTATTGACTGCAGACAATGAACAGGATCTGCAACATTTAGTAGATGCGGCTATTGCACAAAGTGAACAACTATGGTTAGAATTAAATTGTAAGAAGACACAGATTATGATCTTCAATAGGAAGAAGGAAATATCACAATGTAATATACAGGTAATTGGGAATATTCTTAATCAGGTGAATAGATACAATTATCTCGAAACAGTCATAACATCTGATGGGAGATGCTGTGAAAAAATTAGAACAAGAAATGTTTCGCCTTGGTGAAGGTGGCCTTTAGCAAGATGGAAAACATACTGACCAATAAAAAAGGATGTCTTTGCAACGAGAAAAAAGAGTGGTGTGGTGATAGATAGAATCTGTACTTATGTATGGATGTGAAGCGTGGACAAATGAGCAGACAAGCTGAAAAACATATGATAACTGTGGAAATGTCGTTTCTGATGAAATCGCAAAGAATACCATGGGCAGACTGAAAACCTATGACCATGTCTTACAAGAAACAAATGAAAACTGTAAACTGATTAGAAAAAGTAGACGTAGACAGTCACATTATTTTGGACACGTTAGAAATAAATTGTAAAACCTGGAAATAACCGGCAACGTTGGGGGGAAGAGCACAAGGGGAAGGCAGAGAAGTAAATACGTGGATGGCTTGACCACGTTGTATGGTCGAGGCAAGAACACTGAGCTGATCTACGACTCTGGTGATCGTGTGAGATGGCAAATCTTGACCGCCAGAGCTTATCGGTATGACACATGATGATAATGATGATGATGTTTAATATAAATGCTAACATGTTATAATTCCCTTCTCTCTTTGTACTGCATTTGTTGGTAATCTTGCAGTTTCATCAACGTTTTTGTCTCTGACAAAGTTAATTATTTGCATGTCCTTGCAGGACATCGCAGTCAACCCTATCGTTTGTTGGGAAGTTTACATTCAGTAGTTTGCCATAGTTTTCCAACCGACCGACACTCATACCATTGTATAAAAACCTATGCAAGGCTGTCTGCTGCCAAATGTCCAGCAGGTGTGTTTCGAAAGCGGTATTTTGAATTATGAATTGCGCCCGCAATCGTTTGCCACAGATCCAACCCTCTGGCAAAGGAACGTTGAATCGAGCGAAAAATATGGCGCGTCCTTAATAACTGATTGATGGGCTAAGGATGGTACCAATTATATTTGTTTTTTTGTTAATGTTGCATATCCCTTACAGGACGTTGCAGTCAACACCAGCATTTTTCAGCTGCTGTTGATAAGGCCAGTTTTACGTTCAGTAGTTTGGCATTGCTTTCTGAACGACCAGCTCACATACCCCCGTAAGTGACCAGCGCGGCGAGAACCGCTGCAGATTCTCGCAGCTGCTGTTTCACCCACGCGGATATACGGGATTACGAACAATGTCGTTAAATCCTTGGCCAGGGAGACCGGCTTATTATTTACCTACTATAGTGTGGTTTTTAAGAAGAATATTGAGGCGTTCATGGGCAGAAAGCAAACAAATGCTGACGTATTAATAGTTACAAGTGTTGCTAGTTTAGCTTTAAAACAATAAGGATTAGACAATGAAATGTATGGAGCATATCGACAAAAAGGGCGGCAAGAGATTCAGTGATCGACAATACATTGTGCTAGGCATGTTCAGTCTCGGTAAGGGACGGGGCTACAAAAACCTTAGCTGTAAACTGTGTTGCTAGATCTGCGATAGCAAAGTAACCGCCACTCTTGCCCGCAGGTCCGGTGGTCATTTGTGAGAATCTCTATATCTCACAACTGTATGCTGGTCTTCTGTGGTTCAATCGTTTGTATCTTTCTTCACATCCGAAAAGGATTGGAAGGGGTATGTTTGAGAGCACCGTGCCGAGACATCACATATGATGCTGGAGACAAATTACACACGGATCTTCAGAGCCGTACATGATCATAATGATGTTTGTGAAGTAGTATATCAGCTCTACACTGTTAGTGTTGTCCCGGCTGGGTATAGCAGTAGATTCCCTCAAGTTCCTGAAGATTTGACGTTTAAGTCTATGCCAATTACTATCACCAAAGGCATTGATTTTGAAAGTTTAAAGAAGTATCCACAATGAAACAAAAGCTAATAACAATTTCTTTCCATGCAAAAATATCGTAGATTTAATGACATATTGCCACTGCGCTACCGCGACAGCCAAGATTTAATCGAATCAAGTTAATTCAGTCAAGCAGATTAGCGGAAGTGTTGTTAAACATGAAATGCATTGTGTGTATTCCTCTCTTAGTTATCATATGTAAACCACACCGTATTTGCTCACGACAGACAATACTTTTTCTTCGCGCATGTTTTAGTGACAAGTCAGGAGGGAGAACATTCTCAAACGAAATTTCTGTTTATGTACAACATTATACTAAATTGAGCGGCAATATCTTTCTCTCTAGACTTGACAACAGAGATGGTAATGATGCTATTTAGTGATGACATAAGACTTTCGAGTTGGAGGATCGTTCAGCTAGCACTTTAAAAATTATAATGTGTGCGCGCGAGACAGACCGCAGACAGAGAACTCCCTTGGGATGCAGACGGTGCACAAAAGCGGGTCAAATATTTAAAATAAAATTCAAAACAAAAAAGAAAACAGCAAAGAAACAGGCTTAATTAACAGTCATGTAGGCGTTCAGTTGGCTTGAGGACAAACAGCATACGGACTAACAAAGCATGCTTAGAAGGTTAGATTACATAGATATGATAGATTAAACAGATTGGGTGGATGGATGGATGGGTGCATGGGTTGGTGGGTGGATGGATGGATGGGTGGGTTGGTGGATGGATGGATGAGTGGATGGGTGCGTGGGTGAATGGGTGGATATATAGGAAGGTGGATAGATGAGTGGGTGGATGGGTGTGTGGATGGATGGATGGATGGATGTGTGGGTAGGTGGGTAGATGGACGGATGGATGAATGGATGAGTTGGTTGGAGGGATGAGTTGGTGGGCAGATGGATGCATGGATAGGTGGGTGGATGGATGGGTGGATGGATGAATGAATGGATGGATGGACGGATGGGTGGATAAGTGGATGGGTGGGTGGATAGATGATTGGGTGGGTGAATGGGTTGATGGATGAGTGGGTGGGTGGATGGTTTGATGGATTAGTGGGTGGCTGTGTGGATGGATGGGTCTAGATGAATTGATGGATGGGTTAGTGGGTGGGAGGGTGGGTGGATCAATGGATGAATTAATGGATGGATTGATGGAAGGACGGACGGATGTGTGGATGGATCAATGGGTGGATGGATGGATGAATGGATAGGCGGATGGATAGACGGATAGCTGGGTGCGTGGATGAGTAGTCAGGTCGGTTAGTCTGTAGGGAGGGATATATATATATATATATATATATATATATATATATATATATATATATATATATATATATATATATATTGGACATGATTGATACAGACATTGATAATGCACATTGGGAGCAAGTCGACGCTGAACGTGTTGCTTGGAGGGCAACTATCAGAAATGGAATTAAGACAGAGAAAATGATTGCAAATAAAGGACACACAGAGTGTGAGAGACGTAAGATGGTGCATGATGGTGGAAATGAACATGTTTTCGCATGCATTCACTGTGGACGAACATTTACAGCACGAATTGGCCTTATCAGCCACACTCGCTACTGCCATGGGTTGTAGTTATTAAGTCTTTTTGAAGCACAATGTATCAAACTATCGTCTGTCAAGACGGCAAGATGCCAATGAATAAATGAATATATATATATATATATATATATATATATATATATATATATATATATATATATATATATATATATATATATATTGACAGGCGATAGTTTGATATAGATAGATAGATAGATAGAGAGAGAGAGAGAGAGAGAGAGAGAGAGAGAGAGAGAGAGAGAGAGAGAGAGAGAGAGAGAGAGAGAACATGGCGTTGTCACCTTACTTTGATATTCTATGATATACATATCTTATTGATGGAAATAGAGTATACGTAGATGCCTAACTCTTGACAGCCAAATTTAGCTGACAATATCAGAATTATCTTCACCTTCAGTGTTGTACAAATGTTCACATTCCTCCTTTTACTTCAGCGAGGTGCTGTTATCATTACGAGGAGGCATGTTCGAATCACGATAAGATCACTACAGCTTTCAAAGTTTATATTGTCTTGTGTGCTCTCTCTATCTCTTCTCTATACGTCTATGGGTGTTGATCAATACTCATAAATGTATTTCTCAAGCTAGATTCTTCGGGTACGTCTGACGTGTTTTTGTTTTTTAAAATAATTCAATCAATGGAAGAAAAGAATGCAGCTTTCAGACTCGGGGATTCTAGTAACTAAACAAATCTGATTTACTCAATTAGCATTGACTGACACTGATTACACACCGAGCTCAGGAGAGCGCTTTTCGCACCGATGACCCGTGCAGTCTCAGCCTAGCTTGTTTTCTTACCCTGTTCTGGGTGAACTTTCACACTGAAATGCACTAAAATTATGAGGCATAAGGTTTCTTGCATTTCAAGATGTTACAGTTTGATATGCCCGTGTTTTTGAGTTTGTTGTCTTAAAGTTTTCTTTCTGTTTATGTTAGCTCATGTGTAACAGGTAAGCAAGCAAAAGCGGTATCATCTGTAATTGAACGGTAAACTGTCTGAGGATCTGTCAAGGTGCAACATAACGTGCTTTGTGAACGCTCGTGCCGACTGGGGTTGGTGGTCATGGTTAATTTCCCGAGGAACTGCAAGGCGCGAAATAATGTTCTTCATAGATCCGGTACTGTTGCATTAGAGATGTAGATATAGAGAAACTGTGTTTCACAATTCCCCGACATACCGAGTCATGAGTTTGAAATCAGCTGCGGGCGATGTGGAAGAAGAACCCTTTTCCTTGTTTTCGATGACATGAATCGTCGGTCGTTCGAAAGCAGTGGCATCCTCCTGAAAATAAAATGTCATAGAAAACCACAAACTACCATTTACTGCTGGGGCTGATTGCTACGTCATGTAAAGGAGACGCAACTAACTTTAATATTAACAACACTGGACGCGATATATGAAGAACATTATTTCAGGCCTTGTAGAAACTCAGTTTAGTAGAATGGTAACACTAGTCGACATGATCTATGACGTTTATTATACCATTGTGAAAATCAAAGCAAAGCTGCTCCCACATGGTCTGCGGCTAATTTCAAAGCCGGTATGAAGGTATTGTGAGACTGCCATTACTAAGTTACAGATGGTGTTGAGGGTTGTAGTTACATTCTGAGGAAATGATGATTTGGCATCTCACGAAATAATGTTGTTCTGGAACATACATCCGAAGAAATTATGAGCCAGAGGGAGGAGTTACACGTGGGGATGCATTGAAAGGATCCACCTTGAACTCGGTAATTAGAAACTGTTTCAACAGAGTAGAACAGAACCCACCGCAATGCACGCCAGGATGCCACACAATTAACGCCTGGGTGCTACAAACTGAACGCCACAGTGCTAGAAAAATGAACGCTAGAATGCTACACAATGAACACGAGGATGCTACACCATGAATGTTAGGATGCTAGAAAGGATGCTATGATACGACGCAATGAACGCCAATTTGCTAGACAGGATGCTAGACAGTGAACGCCAGGATGCAAGACAGAAGACTACACAATGAACACCAGGATGCTAGACTGGAGACTTTCTGCTAATAGAGTGCATCAATCAATAGGCATGTCTGACTGAAGGAGGAGAGTACTCTCGTATATTAGGGCTGTGGCTTTAGGTTTGTGGGGATTGAATTGTGGGATTATGGTTTTAGGAGTAATAGTTTAAGGATATGGTTAAGAGAGTGTTTTAAGATGTCTGCTGGTGGTCACCGTTACCTGTCTGAGGGTGTGTCAAAGCATAAAATAATATTCTTGGAGGATTATGTAGATTAGTGTTGGCGATCATAGTAAATTGATGATTTGTCACAGCTCAAAATTATATTCTTGAAAGATTATGTCGACACATTCTAGCGATCATAGCAAAAAGCGAGGGTCTGCATTATGGCGATACAATGTTGTATCTGAAGGATTATGCTAACTAGTACTGATGATCATGGTAAACTAAGAAATGATCAAGGCGTGAGATTATGATGTTCCCAAGCAGTCATACTGAGTGATGTTGTCGATATGTGTTAAATATATGAGAATGTACGTCGATACTAAATATTATATCTTCTCAAATATATCAGGTGTGTAAAGCTTAATCTGGACAACAAAATATGACGTGGCGACTCACGAATAAGCAGCAATAGGTGTTTATTGAAGACTTTAAATCTACAATATGTGTGTATTTTTTACTTTGGGCGGTGACTGAAACTTCATAGACACATTGTAGGTGTAATGTAGCTTTCAGGCATTCAAGGAAACACACCAGAAATTGTATCGACTCTATAACTTAGTGAGATGCTAGCGCGTAACTTACTTGTTGTTGGTTACCGTTTTACAGACTCGATGTCCCCAACCACGCCCATAGGGGTAAATCTCCGCTAGCAGATATCCACATGAATGGATGCAATCAGTAAATATCCACACGTATGGGCGCAATTAGCAGATATCCAAGTCTATGAATGCAGTCAGCAGACATCAAAGTATAAGGACGCAGTCAGCAGATATGCAAATCTATGGATGCAGTCAGCAGATATGCAAATCTATGGATGCAGTCAGCAGATATCTATGTCTAAGAATGCAGTCAGCAGATACCCATGCCTATGGTTGCAATAAGCAGATATGCACGCATATGGATGCTAATAGCAGGTCGTGACAAACATCCACTGTATGGCGATCTCAACATTCAGGAGTAAAGTTTAGTTATGAAAGTCTGAGGGAAGAAAAACACGCTGCGACAAGAAGACTGCTCTGCAAGACTGTTCTTCATTATGTGAATATCTGATTGCCACGGCACGACTGGTGTGGGGAGAGGGTCAAAGATGTGTATAAGTCGAATTTCAATTGTAACACTAATGCTGCGACTGACATCTGAAGGGACAATTATGTACCCTGCAATTGTATGCACATAATGCGCCGTATATGTATATCTCGAACTATAGGGGTTTATAGAATACACCATATATGGCGACTTATACTTTTCATACTGAAGATTGTCGCTTCACTCTCTCCATCGCTACTGTTGTTCGTCTAGGGCTTTGCTTGTATACTATGTCGTTACCGTGGTTATTTTCTCGGCTCATTCGTTTTTACAGAACCCAGCTCTTTGTAATTGGACATGCGTTCTTACATCGCTGACTAACTCATAGGCTCTCACTTTGAGATCGCTGAACCTTAACAGGTTACTGACGAATAGTCTACGTTTACTTTCTCCTCTGTCATACTAAGAATCACACCACGAAATATACAAATTTAACGGAACGCTAAATCAATTGTCATTTTCTCTATTATACGAATATGATCACATATCAGCACATGTTCACAATTATACCACCTCTTTAACACATATATAAAATGTTTCTATCTTTACACATATAAAATGCAACACGGCACTCTTTTAAGGCCATTGGCATGGTCCAGATGCGAGCTGGTCCGCTCTTGACCATGATCCAACTTTGAGTGAATTTTAAGGACCCATCTCGTGCCGACCACGAAGCGAGTCCCAGTGTTTCCACTCTGAGTGAAAAGTATTCACTTTTCACGTTCCAGGTGTCCATTTACTGAACACTGCCATAACCTCTGACCTAGTCTAATTTGGGTTATGGCACTGACTGTCTTATTAAATGATTCAAGAGTTGTGTGTATCTATGTTTGCACCTTATATAACTTTGTTAAAGAGCGAGAACAATAGTTCTTACGAACCATAACGAGCCAATCGTAATGTACGAAAGTGAATCAATGAGATTATTAGTACGCTAATAAGGAATTATCGGGAAGCTGCAGATATGTGGTTCTGAAGAAGAATGACAAGAACATCGTTGACAAATACAAAGTGTAATGAAGATATGGTGACTGAAGTAAACTCATTAAGGATACTGATTACTCGCAACAGAAGAGAGAGAGAGAGTCCACATTCATGAAACGTCATGAGAAGGAGACAGCTGAAGTAAGTCGAGACATCGGGAAGGTTGGAGGGGAAGAAAGGCACGGGGAGACTACTAGAGAAGATTCTGGATAGTTTGACAGCATGGCGTAGAGAAATATCGACATTAGAAATGATTCGCAGTACACGAGACAGATGGCTGTGGACAGCAATGATCACCACCACACAAGACATGGCCAATAAGAAGATGGTTTTGTTTTCTTTTTCTATAAACATATTGATGAATTGTACAATAGACATTCTGTCTCTGGCTCTGTCTCAAGTTCTGTCTATTTCTCTGTGTGTGAGGACGGGCAGGCTTCGTGCGGAGTGGCTTGCGTCGCTTCGGAGGTCACGGGTGACAAGCATCGCCTGGATCTTTTCTCCGGGGCATGCCGGTGTGCTGGGAAATGAACAGACGGACAGATTGGCTGGCTCTGCAGAACTTGGTGGAGTATTGATACATGACAAGGCAGATGTGGTTGCGGCCTTGTGGGAGCACGTGCACACCTCGGAGGAGCAAATGGATCACCATAGTCTGGCAAGAATGAGACAGCGAGGAGTGACGAGGGGATCTGGCCGACGTTCGACGCTTAGAGGAAAGACGAGACGGACTTATAATCAGATTGCTACTGGTACTATTAGTGTTGGAACTCTTCGCTGGCTACTGAGGATGGGGAGGGAGCACTTATGGGAATGCCCCGAATGCTGTGATGTCGATTCCTAAATCAATCAATCAATCAATCATTCTCTGTGTGTCTCTTTAAGTCAATTATCTCTTTTCATCTGCCTGCCTGCCTGCCTGCCTGCCTGCCTGCCTGCCTGCCTGCCTGTCTGTCTGTCTGTCTGTCTGTCTGTCTGTCTGTCTGTCTGTCTGTCTGTCTGTCTGTCTGTCTGTCTGGTCTGTCTGTCTGTCTCTGATACACATTTCACGTATCTCTAAGCATGTCCAGTTCTTTTCATCACCTAGGATTTAATCCAGACATCGGCGGCAGGGCACGGACTCGCGAAGCTTTAGCGACCCCGAGACACGTTATTATGTTAATAATGTCAGCTGTGGCAACAGGTTTTGCCCTGGGCTCTATGGCGATGGGATCGCGCGTGAAAGGCAACAGATAAGCATTGTTATAACCCCGGAAAGAACGGTCTCCGTGGGCATTTTAACAACATTAGGCATCTCCCCCAGCATTGATTTGCTACCACATGGAAACCAAACGCGACGGGATCAATGTCACACCTCCACATCATTCCACGGCACTATATAATAGGAAACCGTATCCCATCACACCACGGCTGCGTAAATCTGGCAAGTCTTTGCTTCATTCTGGCGATTTTAAGGTCCATTATCTTTTATCTAATTACCTCTGACCACGAAGGGATAGCATTTCGGGAAAATTGCTGTCTTCTTGAACGCTGAAGATCACAATTGTAGAGAGCCGTTGATGAATTTGTTACGTGCTTAAGGAACTTACATCATTGTTCCCCAGGCAAACTCCTCCCTGTTCAGTCTTTCATAATACATGTCTACATATTTGCGTGTAATTCCTTTAACGCGTCGTGGTTTTATACAGATGAGAAGTGATGACCATGGCTTGGCCACGTTTTAAGACACGAAGAATCTCTCAAGAGAGTGCCGGCAGGCCAAACACTGGACAAGAGAGAAAGGTTATGGCCAAAAAATAAAAATGATTGTAACATGGAGGTTTCCTTCTATTTTTCCATGTGCACGTAATATACCATATTACACATCAGCCACGTGCTATACACATGTTGAATCCATAACAAGGCAGCTCTCCATACCAGATATGTAAGCCATTATATATAACTTCCATGAACATTTGTTCATGCTGTTATATCAGTAAATGTTAATGTTTGTGGAATGACGAAAACTTTAGCCGCAAAGTCACTTTTGTTCACAAGTAATTCTGTTCTAGTAAAGTTTACCGGTTCTACTTCTCGCTTTTGAAGCGAAATGAGAGTGGGGTTTCCCGTACCCTTCCATGACAACATGCATTAACTTGGCTGTTTCCTTGATCCTTTTATGCCCTTATAAGACATATAATTACTTTAATACTTCTATTGTGAAATAGCATTTCTAGCTTTTAAAATGTTACCAAGGCAGAGATGATAATGACCTACTAGTTACGATTAGGTCGTAGCGTTTGTGATTCCTATTATTGATTTTTTGAATTATCATTACAGCATGCATGTTTTTGATATTGATAATGCCATAATATTTTTAGTTATTACTTCTAAGCAGCACATTTTATTATTATGATTATTAAAATCATGAAACCAAAAAAAAAAAAATGCAATAAACTAATTACTTTCATTTTATACCCGACTATAGTGATCCTATAATATCCAGATATGGACAGAAACAACCCTGTATAACCTGAAATGCTCGCAAGAGACATAGGGGGAAGAAGTCCCAAATACTGTAAAACAAAACAAAAACATGAAGGAAAAAGAAGAAAGCGTTCCCTCCTCCTAGGGAGTGAGTGTTTTATGTTAAATTAGAAGAAATACCTATTTTATTTTTCATTCCACCTTCAATAAAAGAAATACGATATAGAAAGAATATTAAACATCTAACGAGATTTAAACAGTTGATCATTTATTACTGTGTGCCATCTTACTATCTCACCGATTAACTCATTCTCCTTCTCTCCATCTCATTTCTGCCACTGCTCACTTGATGTCAAGTGTATGGAATGCACTCCAAAGAACATCGCATTAGCGCAGATAAGACGATGGCTAGGTTGCCGGGGAATGTCGTTAATTGGGGAGAGTTGTTATACAATTTACATTGTTTTTTTTAGACTGGCAATATTTGTCATGATACAAAGAAAATATAAAAATGTAATGAGCAAGCCGTTTTTATTTCAGAGATACGATTGTAAATAGCTGCAACTCAGGTCTATATACACGCAGGTAAATATTTCTTTGTTGCCTTCGTGACAAGGTGAGATGTGACCTCCATCTTCTTTTGATTCTTCCTCCTTATCTCATTCTTAATTTTTTCATTCTTCTTCCTCTCTCTTTTCCTACTCTTCTTCTTCAGTCTCCTCGTCTTCCCCACACCTCCGCGTTTTATTTTTCCACTTTCTCATTCTCCTCCTCTTCCTCCTTCTCTTGTCCTTCATTTTCTTTAACCTCATCTTACTTTTATTTTTCCTCGTCTACCTTTTCCTCCCCCTCGTCTTACTTCTTTTTTCCCTCGTCTATCTTTTCCTCCTCCATCTGCTTCTTCTTCTCCTCCTCCTCCTGCTACTGCTGCGTCTTCTTCTTCTTCTTCTTCTTCTTCTTCTTCTTCTTCTTCTTCTTCTTCTTCTTCTTCTTCTTCTTCTTCTTCTTCTTCTTCTTCTTCTTCTTCTTCTTCTTCTACACCTGGCCTGGGGTTGACAACAGAGATTATGATTCTCCAATTATCGACATAATTTGATATTGTTAATGAAGGTAATTGTGCTCATATTATTAATTTTTCTCGCTTGATCGTAACTTAATGGTGACACATCACACGGAAAGAGCAGAAAATGCAATTAATGGCAACATCATGAAAAGTTACGTGATTACCAAAGTGAAACTTATATCACTGAAATGATACTGCTGCATCCTTGCGGGAAAAATACACCACGATACTCGATAGCCTATCCATCTCCAAATGATCTCCTTTGTGAAAGCACAAGATGTCAGAAAGCTAGCAGATAATACCGCAGAGAAAGATACCGAGCTTCTAAGTGTATGTTTGTATCTAATTAATCTGGACACGTAATCCTCTGATACAGGCCAAAGCAAATGTCTGTCTCGGTAAAAATAAACAGCATCGTTTGTCTCGGTGAAATAAACAGAATGGCACGGACTTGTATTGTGAATTCTACTTCATGCATCACGTAACCCTACCTGCGGATCATAAGGATGCCTGACAGATACGTTCCTCGCCATGGCCTTTCACTGTTTCATATATTGAGCATTACGTACGCACTTGGAAACACTGTAATCTGTCAATATCTTTATATTCTCAGTTTCGGTTTTCTAAGTCTGTCCCGTCATCACAAATGTATAGATGTCCCGTGAAGGATTTGTTACTTGGTTGGGATCCTCTGGACAAGCAAGTCATAATTCTTAATTCTGATGCATCGACGTTCAAGGTCAAAGTGTGACGACTTTTCTCACGACCCGGTTTTGTTACCATGCTGACTGTGTTACAGTGTTTCCCACCCCCTCTCAAAGCTGAGAAACTAGTGGAATATACAAGGCAGTTATTGAAACGTAACATTGGCCAATAGGTATATTAGTATGTAACATGGTCTTCATTTCACATAGAAAGTGCGGACTGGATGCAATTAATCCTGGGCTGGAAAATATTCCTTCAAGGGTTTTAAATATTTTTATTTGGCGCTCGCTCGCATTGAATTCAAGCGTAGTTCATAAACACTATTTCTAGTAGTGCTGGACTAAATTGTCAATGAATGAATCACCAAAAAAAAAAAAAAAAACAAGAATGAGATTGTGAGCTTTACTAAAACACGATTACAAGAAACAAATTGGACGTTGAGGCCCAAGCCTTCGTCAGCACATGAACAGACTAACACAAACCAACACAAAACTACACAAACACACTACATGACAATAATATTAAGGGTACGTATCTGAATCTGTGTCCTGGCTTGGAGTGACTGACACGAGTTCGACGGCTATCAGTGGATTGTATGGGCCGGATTCTTGACGATAGGTCAACATTTTAGTTATTTATTCTTGGACTAAATTGTGCGTGTCAATTAGCTTTCCCTATTAACAGTGTCCCTCGCCATCAGGCGAATCCATTCCTCCTTCCCTCTTCCTCAACATTTTAGTCCACTTGTCCGGTATAGGGGTTGAACCCCTTACCTCGGCATCAGCACACCGGATGTTCAATAACACGTTTTCCTATCCATTGGCATGCTTACCTACGGTTTTAGTATTTCATTATCAACAGACTCCCACCCAGTGTCCGCAGGGATCCATAATGGATCGTTTATGACAAAATAGCATTGGTATTTACATGTCCACGTACGTAAGCTGTCATTGGTTCACTACTAGAGAGTGTGCTTCCGTATAGTCTCACATCATTATGTAGCTGATTCCTTACAGAACGTCTATCCTATTAAGCCCCGAGAAAGACTCTCGGCCCTTTCCATTACTCTTGCCTGGTGTATTTTCATTTCCTGTGTCTAAACTTGTGCTGGTCTATCCCGGCGTCCTCTTCCAGACACCATGCCTTCCATTAATATTCTTTGTATACCATTGTTATGTGTAATATGACCACCATATTTAGGTTGCCGAGACATGATGCCTTTATAAGCCAATGTTCTTCCATGATCATATCTTTTGAAATGTCAGTATATGTTTTATTGTTGATTCACTGTATTCTAATAATATTTCGGTTATATTTAAATGCAAATGCCCCGTTTATTTTTCTTTAGTGATGTAAAATGTGGTCTATGTCTCACATCCGTATAATACCACAAGAAAGAGGCATGTTTTCAACACTGATACATTCATGTTTTTGCAGGGGTTGGACCTTAGTCTCTGATACTGTTTAATCTCTACATTGTTTTCGCCAGTCTCCTTCTGACTTCAGTAAAACTGTCTTTGTTGCTGTTAATTAAGGAGCCAAGATATTCGAAGTATCAGGCAGATTCCATTTCTTTATCGTTGGTTGGCATTTTTGGCTGACAGGTAGTTTTGTCTATGGACATACCTTTTTTTAAAAGTTCAGAAAACGATATTGATCTTCACTGTGCCTTTTGACAGACGGGATTAGCTGCTATAATCCCTTTACACAGTTTTGGAGGAGGGCCGTGACATCTGGAATCCAAGTTCTGGAATGGGATTTTCACGAATTATCAATGGATAAAAACTGTCACATGTCTTATCATTTTTAACATTTCTTATTTTCGGCAGATATGTTGAACTGGTATGGGGAGAGAAGGTAACCATGCTTTACTCCACTGTGCATTTCAAACCAGTTTAATGTTATACCGGTTACTCTGACAGCAGGTGTTAATTATATAATATAATGCCTACATTAACGTGGACACATGAGTGGAAACACCATATCTCTCATAATGTTTCATAATTCTTGATGTTGAACATAGTCAAACGCTTTGCTATAGTCTTTGAAACACATATGGTATACATTGTACTCTTTGCATTTCGTAAACATGGTTATGATGTTTAAAGTACTCTGTCTGTGTGACACCTTTCAATACTTTTTAAAATGTATATTCCAACTTGCCTTTGATCCTTTTCAAGGTGATTTATAAGAAGGGTTTGCTTGGCCGATATGTTAATGCGATAATAAGATAGTTGGTGTACATAATTAAATTTCCTTTCTGTTGGTATAATGATGTAATTTGTTCTTTTCCACACTTTGAGCTGTATAGACTATGTGTGTATTCCACCTCAGTTAAAAGAATGTATTCTGTTGTTCTATATGTAACATGTGTAGAAGTAACCTGTAACAGTTGTATTCGAACACCTGCATTCTTCGTTCACATTATGCTGTATCTGCTCCACAAGCAAATATCTGTGGTCATCCCCTGCGGTAGAAGAAATCTTAATCCGATCAGTGCCGTTCTCAGGTTATCCCGCCTGACCCTATAGAAATAGATACTAGTTAGTTTTCAGAATATTCCTGGCATTGCCAGGGAAAGAAATGCTGCGAGAAAGAAACATATCCATCCCACCTCAGTATAAGATGGTCTACAATATGTGGATGCGTGACAAGTCACATTTCATAAGCAGTATTCGTTATGGGACTACACGACTACGTTATTTTACAAGCGAATAGACAGCACTAAAGATGAAAAGTTTGTGTGTTGCAACGAAACTGTGTTTGTTATTTCATTGCAGGATTCACACATTCCTAATCTTTCTTTTATTTCGCACTGTCACACCCTGCTGCAGTCGTGATCTCTCTTATGTTATGACACGGCGGAGATGAATGGCGTTTAATTCTGATGTCTTTGTCTTAGATTAATGTTTAAAAGATTTCACTGCTTCAGTTTCTTGACCATTTAGCATGCTTTAGTTTCGCCTATTTTATAGCTGTTCAATAATACCCGTGGCAGGATCCCGCTATGGGTAAGTGAAGTGTGAGGACCACCTCATTTTATAGGCCGCAGTGCACGGAGGAATAGGTGGCCAGTCTTTGCCCAGGGAAAGTCGAGTGCTGACATCGAACTTTCGTCCAACCACCCTAATGCCATTGGACTTCCGGTCCCCAACATGGCGGATAGGCATTTTAACCACTAAGCCTCTGGAGTGTTTATGCCTCTGGCTACGGTTGCAGTTGCATTTTCCTCATGTTGGACTGCTAGTTCATGGTTCCATCGCCCTGCTACTGAGTTGAGTGCGCTGCGAGACACTGTGAGCTGTGAACTTCGTTTGGAATGATTTTACATTTGTCCGCGGTTGTTATAGCGTGAACTGCATGTTCGGAACGATGGCGATCGGCCTGTCGATTGGAATTGACTGGATTGCCTCTCCGATTCACGAGTGCAGTTTTCTTGGAGACTCCTGGTGGTCGTCGCTGGAGCTACGGTGTTCGTGCTTTGTGCGATGCTTTCAACGGGCCGCCCTGCTGAAAGGGACCGAGCCATTTGGGATAAATCTAGGGGCAATGGAGTCTATCCTCTCGACTATACCACACTCATCCCATTGCCAGTTTAATGCCCTTCCTTCCTCATGCCAATGCCAGTTTAACGCCCTACCACCCTCATGTCATTGCCAGTTCAACGTCCTACCACCCTTATGCCTTTGGCAGTTTAATGTCCCACCACCCTCATACTATTGTCAGTTCAACGTCTTACCGCCATTATGATATTGCCACTTAACGTCATAACCTTTACACAATAGCGGCCGCTTTATAGTGATTTACTGCTAACAGTATCGACATGGGTGATACAGCTTGTCATGTTGACATGCGCTGCGTTAGGTAAAGATCGCTGAGAGACCATGGCTACTACAGATTCAACGCAGCAGTCTCGTCCCACAGATGAAGGCAAGAAATATAATCAGAAAAAAGATCTTAATCTGTTCTATCTTTCTGAGAAAATCCCTGATTTCTAAAGAAGTCTGTCTTAGCATAGCCCATTTTTAAGGCGACGAATATCAATATTAGCTGTGTAATTAGTGCACAGCTTGAAGTACGCTGTCTGCCGTTGAGAACTCATCTTTTTTGTAACTTGAGTCCACGATTGAATGGCATTGTTCAGTTCTTAATATCGCCTGGCGAGTAGTTATCATTGTTTTTCTATTTCTATGTTCTTGTGTTTCAAACGTTTGGGATTAATATCTACGTACTACTGTATGTCTGTTTAATTTTAACGTTTATTGAGCATCATTGTTGTCATTCCTTATTACTGTTTAATCTTCAAGCTTTGAATGTAAAAGAAAGTCGTGGCGTGCTGATGAGCGTAATCTAGCCTAGGAATCAACATACAGCTGAAAGATGCTGGTGTTGACCGCAATATCCTGAAACAGGATGGAAACGCGAAAAAAAAAATGAATGTGTATAATGTTTAACAATAGTGAGCTCACTTTCTGATGACTCCGCCTTTCACAATATCGTGATTAAGTTTCGAAATGTAAATCGATGAACACTATTGGGTTCACTTTCTGATTATCCCCGTCTGTTCCTATATGAGAAAAACATTTCTAGTTGTATAACGCTGAACAGTGTTGAATTCATCTTCTTATTACTCCCGTTTTGTAAAAATGATATCAGGATAGCGTTTACAATTGTATAACACTTTCCATAATAAGACACCTACCGATTACATCCATCTATGTCATGATCAGTAAACCCACGTGCATCTTCTACAGCAGAAATACATGGCGGCCTGAGACTCAATGGGTAAATGTCTCTGTGCTGATGTCTATTGTTTACCATATCTTAGTTTCCACTCTCAGACGTATCTTTTGCGTCTTTCATGTTTTCTCAGTAGGTGTTCTTCAGTTATGTGGTGTATCAGATAACCTCATGGTGCATGTCATAGCTGTATCTGACACAGAGATAGCGTCTTTGGATGTTTTGAATTGAAAGTCAGTTGTACAAGACAACAAGATATGCAAACGTCACTGACATCAACACAAATCTGTTGAATGTTTTCATCTGCTTCTTGCTTGGTTATCTAATTTCCGTCCTTCCATGGCATATTTTGCAACCACATTTCTGCTGTCTGTAGATTTCAATGAGCGTGTCTGCTTATTGTCGATATTTCACACGCATACAGCAGTGAGCGTCAACTAAAGATATCACTATTCTGTAAACGACCCAGAACTAGCAACGTTATTTTACTAAAGGCCAAGGAAGACGAAGATATTCTAGATTCGAAGGGACACACAGTAGATATAAGGCAGTTTAGGGATGTAGTAATTTATATCCGCACTGAGATATTGACAGGTAGCAAACATTTTGGAACGATACCGCGTAACTGCTAATCTTTCAATATATAATGTAAAATGTTTGGCATATGTGCATTTTAATGGAGTGATGTCAACCAGATTTTGCCGATACACCCATGTGTATACTGAAAAAATCACACGTAGACTGGTAAAGATGTAAATATGCAAAAGTTTATGGGCAAGATAACAGAAAATAAGACGATAAGAAACATATACGTATCAATCTGCTTGGTATAAGAAGGAGACAAACAGTGTTATTCTATCATGTAATGAGAAGGGAAGCGTTAGAAAGAAAAAAAAAACATCGTGACAACTGGAATAGCCAGAGATAGAAGAGCCAGGGACAGATCGAGAGAAATGATGATGGATGGAAGTGTATAGTGGCGTGGGGGAAATATCATCAACATAAATGTTGCAGAATACCAAGGACCGAGAGAAATGATACTGGATGGAAGTGTACGATGGCAAGGGGAAATATCATCATCATAAATGTTGCAAAATACCAAGGAGCGAGAGAAATGATGCTGGATGGAAGTGTACGGTGGCATGGGGAAATATCATCATCATAAATGTTTCAGAATACCAAGGACCGAGCTCTGTGGCGATGCGAGATAGAGCGCATGGTGGCGATGACGATGATGATGATAATGATGATGGTGGTTATGAAGCATCAGTCTACCGCGGAAAGGCTATGAAGTGATGAATATAAGACAAATAGGCAGACGAACGGACGGATGGAAAAAGTGACGGATGGACGGAGAGTCTAACTGACCTACCAGTCTACTCACCTATCGACTGACAAACAGACACGTAAATACACATAGTGAAGCGAGCAGTCAAACGACACAGAGCGAAAGAGAGAAAACCGTGAGCAGAAAATCCAACATATAAGTTTTACAATGTTTTGGTCCGCAGATCCCTGCCAACTCTCCATTACCTTGCGTAAAGCCGATTCCATAAATATAAACAAACCTGTAATCCCCATATTTTAGGATGTTGTGCACATATAGAACACTCGCATCGCTATTCCCTCTTTGCAATGCACCACGCTTGCCATGAAGCATCTGTGTACTAAACAACCAAGCTTCTGGAGTTCTTTGGTAATGTACATAATGTAGTTTGCATACTAATGCGTTGCAGATCGTCTAGTGTGTACATGTATTTATTTGTACTGGTTCATGAACCCCGTGATATGGGAAAGGAAACTCAATGACGTATTTAAGTGCATCTGATCGATTTTCCTAAATCATATTTGCTCAGTTTTAACGCTTAATGTTACGAAATGTGCTTCTGAGAATGGTGGTTAAAAAGTCATTTCTGGTGCATACTATTTGCCGTGTTAATAATATCACATGTTAAACAAAAAGTTGTGCATTCACATTGCATAAAAACCATAGTACGTTCACAAATGTTTGCCCCCGTATAAAAATCCATAACTCAGTAACCAACAAAAAAAGTTTGTTCTTGTGATTGCACAAAAGATCTCAATGTTTGTTTATATGCGGTGTATAATTTACAGGTCATAGATGAAATGCATGTTATGAAATGAATTGCATCTTCACATGGAAACATCAATATTCAATACTAATATTCTCCGTGGTGCACGGGAATTCCCTTATGAGAAGCACGTCACATAGTGGAACGAAAGTTTCTGAGGTCGTTACCTGCATTGACGTTTATTACTGAAAAACAAGTTTGTTAGCGTAAATTCAATACCTTTTCGCCAAAACAGCAAAGATATTTCTCGCTTTACCCGATTTCATTTGCCTTTCAACCTTTAAAAGACATATTCCTCAGGTAAGAGTAAAAATAAGACGGCAGAGAAAAATGCACAACGATGCAACATATATATATATATATATATATATATATATATATATATATATATATATATATATATATATATATATATATATATATATATATATATATATATATATATATATATACTTGTCAAAAAAATTGAACATGAATGAGGGCAAAAATTTGTGAACGCACTATACCCATGCGTTTAAGCATGTACTGATAATTTCATAATAAACTCCTGAGTTTATGTTGTATAACATCTACGCACATAACTACGCATGCAGGAAAACAAATTTTGCTGTTCTCCGGTACCATGTCTAACTTATGATAAAAAGCGTGCATATCTGATAAAATGGCAATCAGACAATTTAACGACGGTCCCCTATTTCTTCTGTCCTATGGAATACAGACAGGCGTCTTAGTAGTTATGCTATTTTCAGGTTTTCTCAATATTACATCTTCTTTAAAAGGTAAATTTAAAACATGCTACATTCTCAATAACATGTTTACTCTTGCCCTTCGCTAGACAGGTTAACTTATTAAGTCGCTAGTAAAGAAGAAATGAAGGACCTAAATGTGTGGGGCAAAATGGGTTGAAGAAACAATAGTTCTAGACTTGGTTGAACTAACAACTATTTGAGACACAAGCGGTTACGTTAACAGTTAGAATTGAATGAGTCAATGCAATAAGCAGCTCCTGCAGGATGAACTGATTTACGAATGTTTAACGAAACGAAGTTATGCTCAAGGGAGGCATGTAGAGAAAAACTTGAGTGGAACACTTTGGAGATTAGTATTGGTGAAAGAAGCATTATGATGAGATCACTAGAAAAGAGAAGAACATAATAGGCAAGAAGAGTACTGTAGAGAACAGCATCGGGGAAAAGTACACAAAAGTGAGAATATGAATAAAGAGAGATTATCATTGGTGAGAGAAGCACATGTTTGAAGAGCAATGAGAAGACGAGGACAGGCTAGATGAATACTTGTGAGACCTGTACTAACGACAGACAGACAGACAGACAGACAGACAGACAGACAGACAGACAGACAGACAGACAGTTAGACAGTTAGACAGACAGACAGACAGACAGTTAGACAGACAGACAGACAGACAGTTAGACAGACAGACAGACAGACAGACAGACAGACAGACAGAACTGAGAAGAAGAACATTGCAAAGATGACCACCGATTGGTGATCATTAGTGAGACGAGTACTTGAGATTGATGCAAAGGAGAGGGGAGAATAAGAGAGCAAACCTTTGGAAATATAGGTCCTCAGAGACAGAGGAGCACTGAAGAGACAGAGGCAGTGCGATGAGGAAGGGAAGCTGAGAGAGGGAGGAAACCGGAGAAACTAATCACTACGGAAAAAGAGCCATAGTGAGCGGAAAAATAAAGATAAGTGCATGGGCGAGCAGTATTAGAGATATGAATACATGAAAGATGATAGGTGACATCAATGCAAAACGTTGGAGAGGAGCACACGTGAGAAGAATATTAGAGAGAAAAGAGTATTAGAGAGTAGTTCCCTGAAAGAATTGTAGTGGAAATATTATGGCTAGAGATATTAAATATAAAAAGACGATCGCACACACACACGCACACGCACGCACACGCACGCACACGCACATACACTTACACACACGCACACACGCACACACACGCACACATACGCGCATATACACGGACACACACACATACGCGCACGTACACACACACAGAAACAATAAAACAAACACAATATTAACGAAGTAAAGTGGAATTTAAAAAAAATCAATCAATCAGGTACTGTCTCCACAATGATGGTTGACTGCAATGGATCTCAGACACTATCTGCCTCTCGCCCTGACTTTACATTCTGTCAGATTGATGTTCGTCCATCTCTTGATGTTATCTTCCAACTTGTATTGTTGTCTACCTCTTGCTCGTTTGCCCTCAATCTTGCCCTCCGGTATGGTTTTTATAAGAGTAGTATGTCTTTTAACGTGGCCGAAATATTTCACTTGCCTCTCTTTTACTTCTTTCATCAACTCTCTCTTCATTCCCAGTTTTTTCTAGAACCTCTATATTTGCATGTTTTTGTTTCCGTGAAATAGGACACATTTCGTCTGAATATCCACATCTCACGGCCTCTATTCGTATTTTTAGTTGCTTGTTCAATATCCAGACTTCCGAATTTACATAACATTTGACAATACCACACAACAGAATGGGAATGAAACCATACTACAGTGTGGGAATAAACCACACAACAGTGTGAGAATCAAACCAGACCCTAGTGTGGGAATGAAACCGCATAAAAATGTGGGAATGAAACCAGACTACAATGTGAAATGGAACCACATAATAATGTGGGAATGAAATCAAACCACAGAGTGGGAAACAAGCGCACTAATCACTATAAACCGTTAGTTGCATGACATTTACAGGACGTCACAGGCAAATCCCGCATTGCTTGGCTGAATGTGATTGACTAGGCTAGTTGTTCTATGTACGTGACATTAAATGACATACATTATAAACTTGTTGCATAAGTTAGTCTTAGTCAAACAGACAGCCTGAGTGTATTCACAACACAATAAATAATGCACAGACGACAGTAACAGAAGCAGGGCATCCGGCATATGCTGGGGAAACATTTCCAATTACTGATATGGGAGCATCGTTCTGCACAGGACAGTCTCTTGGATGATAATGATTGTTGAACGCATTTGACCTAAGAAAGACACAATTGTAAGCAGTTATTCTACTTTACTGAAATTCTAAGAATGCACCTACAGACTGACTTGTCGACTAATCAATCGACAGACGGACAACTACACAAGTAGCTTGCAGGCAGAGAAATAAACAGACAGACAGTCAAGAGACAGACTAGACAAGCAGGCAGAGGGACAGACAATAAATAGACGAGTGGATGGACAAGCAGGCGATCGGGCCAGCGGGCGTGCATGCAGATGATTGTCTGTCTGATAGACAGACCAAAAGAAAAACAGATCTGCAGATAGACAGGCCTAGTTAGATGCTGAGAAAAATGCAGATGAGCCAATATTCAACAATTTCAGGAGATAAGACAATATTAATTTAAGAGACCTGGGGAAAATCTGGCATTCAGGTAATCTACGTGTAAGCCCCGAGGCACGCAACATCCCATCTTTCGTACTATTAGCTTCTGGGTTTGACTATTTTTGTCTCTCGCGTTAATCTAAATGTTCGCTGTGCGGATTCTCGAGTAATCCTCGCAAAATGTCTTCCTTAAATTAACTGAAAACGAGGTACGAGTGCGCTGGCATAGTTCTACATGCGTTAGTGAAGGGAAAATGGTGTATTTCTAAGTTCTCGGAGAACAGAATGTTTAAACAGATGTTGTACAAAAGACAGTAATGTCAGAAAAGCCTTGCAGCTTTCGTAGAAACACATGCGGTTTGTGGGTAGTCCTATTACAGATACTGACTTCAGGGATGTCGAGTATTAAATCTTCACATATTCTGTTCTATGGTAAAATGAGGTGGTGTGGCCATCCTTCTTCCTGAAGCTCGGCCGACTCGGTGATTTAGCTGATCCATACAGGAAGCAGAGTTTGGTAACAAAGTAACATAAGCATTTGTTAGATGCAAAGAACAGCTTTAAACATCACAAAATATATGGAACCATAATCTAGATGTAAGACTATTGATATTATTTCATTACACCATGAGCATACAAAAAGATCTATAGAAAGAAGGACAGGTGTTGCAATTGGTTATTCTTGTACAAACAACTTAAGTTATGCCAATGACAAAGCCCTTCATAGCAACATGTTATGGATTGTCAGAGAAAACATGATTGGTTATTAAGTGTAGCCTTTACAGAATATCATTAAACAAAGAATTGGGTTGTAGTGTATTAGGAAGAAAAAGTAAATTGACATTAACAATGATATAAGTGTGATTTGACTAAAAGTAGAACAGACAATATGGACGAATTACACACATTGTTACCACAGTAATATTATGGGTAAGTAGAAATACCGATAGGCACAGAAATTATAATAGGAATCGTAAAGTGGTAGTGTAACGGAATGACAGAGTGACTAGATTTACAATTAAGGACAGAATATTTGCGCCTTGTGTAGGCGCGTATAACTGTTTTGAATCAACCCGTAGCACACCAGTCTATGCAGCTTAAATGGATTCGTCGCTATTCATGCACTCCTTGGATATCGTAAAAAATTAGATTTTAAATTATGAAGAAATATTGGAACGTCTGATATTTGACGATGAAGGAAAGATGAAAAGAAGGGAAATAGGGACATTTAACAGAAGCTTAACAATAAGAACCATGGCCAGGATATATCCTGGACATATATAGAAGGTGATATGAAGACAACTCAATGAGACCTCCCTTGCCGGCAATCATAGTGTGCGCCGACTGGTACTTCTGAGTAGTCTGAGTGCTAATCTAAAGGAGGGAGAAGTAACCACGTTTTTACCGAGAGAAGACCTGCTGAACTTGTCAAGTTCCACATGTTAGGGCGACAATGAGACATAGTAAATATGTCCCCACAAACAGAGACTAATGGCTCAGAGACAAGACATCACCTTGGATTGTCCCATAGCTTGGTATAGTTAAAAACTATATAACTTTTATTGATTCTTTGTGTTGGATGAGTTGATGTGTTAACTTGAAATACGTTCGTTAATCAAGACAAGGATGGGAGGGTCAAAGTCAAGTTGTGACATTAACAATAGGCGTGCTGTCTGAAACTCGTGGTAAATAAAGAGGAAAAGAAATTGAAGCAGGAACTATTTCAAAGAAAATAAACTCAGCCGAAAGAATGAGTGACCAACATCTATAAGATTTCGTAAAGATTCGATGTTTATTCTTAGATGACTCAAATACGTATTTGTTTGCAATTTCCTTATAAAGCCCAGTGATATCTGTCCGACTGGATATATCCTATAAGAGGTTGTGCCCCGTGGACTATTATATTTTAAGACAAGGCACCTAAAACTTACACGTCACAAGAATTGACAGCAGAAGGTGTTTATAAAGATTTCTCAATCAATACCAGTTAATCATCACCCGTGATGACCAGCCTTTGTTTTATTTTCACAAAATACTCAAGTCAGATGTATAATGCATGTATCCTTGCTGAGCTGAACATTGTGTTGCATTATAGCCTCATGACACCCATCGTGATCTCAGATGAACTACAGTTCAATTGTTTACTTCTGCATATGAGAATCAACACACATTATTTAGCCAAAACCAGAAAGAATTGTATAATCTTTGAAAATCTATTAATGTGGATGCAAAGAGTTCTGAACTGTGCTACAATAGGATTCATCAATATCCAATTCACAGACTAACTCATTATCTGGACATTTTAGTTAATAATATCACTATTTCACATGCTAAGCATGCTAGATTTATGGTTTCAATTGTTAACAATCAAATACGTTTGTCTCCAATGGGTCTTACACAAGTTTACAATAATAAACAATGTTTGATCATTTCAACATATTCAGTTCTTGCATGTGTCAAGTTACTGTGTTTTTTTAAAAGCATGTGTGGTTTAAATGTGAGCAACATAGACAGGAGGAAGGACGTTTCTGATTAAAAATATCATAGGGTAACTGAACACGTATGGTTTCTCATAATTACGACTGCTCTGGATCGCATCATCATGTGCCATGCAAATCTCACAAGATCACAAGAGTCGTGGTTCAGCTCTGAGTTCTTGTCTCGACCATGCCATGTGGCCAAGAAATCCAGATATTTACTTCTCTGCCTTTCCATTGTTCTTTACCTTTCATTCTTGTCAGTTGTCACCAAGTTCTCGAGTTTAGTTCTTCTCATAATATGCTAAAAATGTTGACTGTCTACACCTAATGTCTCTAATTAGTTTACGGTTGTTATTTGCTTAGTATGATTTGCTCATTGGTTTTTCTGTCTGTCCATGGTATTCTTTGCATTTTCCTCAGAAACCACATTTCCATTGTCATTAGACGTTTTTTAACTTTTCTGCTCATTGTACAAGTTTCACATCGAATCAAATGTATAGGTTCTATGTAACACTTCAACACTCTTTTTCTCGATGCAATTGACATCTTTTTACTGGTCAGTACATTTTCTATCTTGCTATAACGATTCGTGTTTGTTCTAATCTCTTCAAGGCACCACAGATCAGATGTTATGACTGTTCCGAGACAGTTTTACAGATTTTCTTGTTTAAGAATATTCTCATATACATTGTGGTATTTCTTTCTTCCTAGTTACCACCACAATCTGTATCTTCTTACAATTTAATACTACCATTAATTGTTCATTGAGTTCAACAACCGCATCTACTAAATGTTACAGTCAATACTGTATCATCCGCATGTATAATGTTATTAATGTTACGCCCCCCAATGGTGATTCCTCTCGTATCTTCTAAGTTTCTAAAAAAAAATAATGTTAACTGTATAGGGAAAAATGTTCTGGAGATATTACACATCCCTGTGGCACATCCTCTCTTATTAGGCTGATATTGACCTACTGCATTACCAATATGTATGGCAGCTTCTAGTTCCGAATATTTGTATGTTCTTTTGCACGTCTAAGGTTTCCCCGATAAATTTGAAATCTACATGCAACTTCACAATTTTGACATGTTTTACTTTATCAAAAGTCTTTATGTAGTCAATGAAGCAAAGATATAGGTCTTTGTTTACTCCTATTGAACGCCCAATTAATAGTCTCAGGAAATACACATCATTTGCCTTCTAAAAACCCCTCATTATTCTTCCCCTATTTCTAGTTGTAATTTCTTCCTAACGCTTTGCATGAGGATTCTCAGGAAAGCCTTTCGCGATGTGGTATAGTCTCCTGTATAATATATTATGTTCTGCAGGCTGTTGACCTGGCCTATTCCATAATCTTCTAAAGCATTGACAATTTATGTTTTGATGTTTTATATCTTTAAGAGTATTCTAACCTTTCATCTTAAAACTTGACTGTCCTTCATTATAAGTCAGAATATCTTATTATTCCTCTATTGCGTTGTTTCAAAGATCTTCCACATAGTCTGACCATGTATTACCAATCTGATCTTATTCTATTATTATTTTGCCATCAGTGGTTTTAAGCTAACCCGATGATGTGTGTGTCCTTTTCTTAGTAAAGTCATGAATTCCTTTGTACATTAGTTTGGTAATCCAGGTGTTGCGTTGGTTTTATATTTAACTACAATTCTTCTCAAGCCATCCTTAATTTGCCTCTGTGGCGGGACAGCCCCGGCAGCATCCGAATGACACAAGTTTGAAAGGAATTAAAGAGCTCACAAGAATTATTCTATCATTCTCTATGTAAAAGAATAATTATCCACCAGAAAATAATCTAGTCCCCAACCAAGGAATAAGGAAAAACTAACAGAGATTGCAAACAAGAGAAAATTACATTTTGACCACACACGCCCCATCATTTCTGTAATGCTAGGTCTGAGAAAGCTTTGATGTCCAGATCAAACGTAAAACTCAGACATCACGGCACCAGTCGGCTGGCGCTATCAAAGGTTGACAACTCATTGTTTTCAGTACCAGGGGAGAGAAAGACCAAAAGTGTGAAATCTGGGCTGGAGATGAATTGATACATGGACATGCTACTCAGGGGAAAACCCGTGTGATCCAAAGACGGCAATATAATGCAGGCCTAACACCTTACTGCAATACAGCGGCAAAGTAGGAACACATGGCTGACACCTTTTTTCCAGCAACCCAGGAAGGCAGGTAATGACGCAACTGCATTGCCGCCAAAGCATGTTTCATTGTTTCAGGCGTGGGGGGGGGGCATCGGTCATTTTGATTGACAGATGAAACTACCCTTCACAGGAAAGGAGGAGGGGTGAGAAGAGTTTGGGACTTAATCCATCCCGTCATCGTACATGGAAAAATAGGTGGAGTTAATTAATATGGGGCATATTAATTAGCCAACGTGAAAACTAGCCAGGGTTGAAGAGAATAAAACTACATGCATGGCCAGCAAGACTTCAGACGCAAATTTACAATAGCATTCTTAGGATACCTACTGGAGAAATATTAACATTTCGTTCTGTTGGACTTCTGTACGAAGTCGTATGACAGGATTTCCTAGCTATAACCCAGGTAATACCATTATTCTGAGTTTGTCTGCTAGTCTGAAGGCCTTATAGTTTCTTGGTTCTGTTTATTCTCCCAAACTTTACACTCGTGGATTTTCTTTGTACTTAATGTTCCAGTTCTAGCTTTACGATTTCACTGAGAACTATTTTCTTCTTGCATTCACTACTTGGTTGTCTGATTTGTTGTATGTGACAATTTGGAGAAATCCATTATCCAAGCTACATGAGCGTGTGGCTTATGCATGTACAGGAGATACATGTAGATTCATCCTGTATGATGTTAAACATTGGGGAGACTGACTACTTAGGAGAAATTCCTGAGAGTTACCAGTCTCTTGATAGCATCAATTTAACATTGATTATTTGGACCAACACTTTGAGTGCCTACCAAGATTGTGGTGAATCCACTTGGTTTGAGGAATGGCACCAGTTCACCTTGTCTGCATGATGTCTGCATGAGAACAGACATGACTTAGGACATTCAATATCCCAGACAGATTCAGGGAAGGCATTTAATGTTCGACAGGACTGTGCGACCAGCCCTTCCGACAAGACAGTATGAATGAATCGAAAAGGGAGAAAGTGAGGTGAACTTATATGGGAAACACCCCATTACATAAAGGTATATGAATATGTATGTTTTGAGCTATAGAGGTTCTAAATAGTTTTATTAATATATACATATATATACATATATTTATTTAGAACTGATATATGTTTATGTAACATGCCATCATATATATCATCATACCATCATATATTATGACTTGAATGTATGTTTATATGAATGTATAGACATATGTGTTTTGAGATGTGTAGACGTAGATACTACCCATCTCCGTTCGTTTCATTCCAGATCTCTTAGGAGCAATGGACAGTCAACAACCCATATCAGGAAGTGACTTAGCCTTGTGAAGGAACCAATTTGGACTCCTTCAGTCTGACAGTGAACTGCGTCTCACTGGGGGAAGCATGATCTATGTGACCTCATAAGTTACGTATACCATACCATAATCAACATCATCATCATCATCATATGATCATCAATAGCAATAATAAACACAGTTGTTGTATTTTAAAACTCAATTTGTCCGTATAATTCTAAATGTTTATAAATGTTTGTGAGCGTATCAAGTACACACATTATTGTATCATTTAGTGGGGGATCACACATATTGTCCAGAAGTGGGAATCTATGTCCGGGAGGTATCTTGCCTACGCAGTCATAAGTAACCAGATTACGTTGCATGTCTTACCTCCTCCTTTCTCACTTCTGGTGATACCAAGTACAGCCAAATCTATATAGATATATTCTATCTTCAACGAGCCACTTCTTGGCTGTTTTCTTGAGTATCAGGGACAGTGTCTTAAATCAGCACAAAAGACATTAGTTCCACGTTTTCTCTCTGGGATCTGGGTGGTAACTAGTCCCTTCTGACAGAGTTAGGGGATCTTAAACTGCATCCAGAACTAAACACCAGTAGAAGAAAATGATTTTGGCTGAGTGGTTGCCCAACCGGGAGCTACCTCAAGCCAGTTGGTGACAGCCTCTTAAATTTACTAATTTTTCCGTGAAATTCTTCATATATTTGATGGTTGCTTTTGTTATTTCTTTTTATTTCCGTGAGTTTTAAGATGTCTTCAGGCATCTATTTCTTACATCCCATCATCTTTATTTTGAGATAGTTGTTTCTGCAGCCTGGATGACTGAGTTCTTCAACATTTCCTATTGGTCACCAGATCCATAGTTTCCAGATCGGACAATGCATAAAATCTCTTCTTTACCTCTACTTTGAATCTATCTTTTATCTCCTCACTATTCTGTGCAGGTAGATAAAATTGTCTGTTTCTTGGTGTATATTGGACCTTCTTTAATTGTACATGTATATTGCTTAAGGCTAATCTATGATCACTGTAGCAGTCTGCATTACGTATAGCTTTTGCAACTTTTAAGGCATTTCAAAATCTTCTGTTGATGAGAATGTACTCAGTCTGTTTTCTAATTTTATGGTCAGGACTTCCTCATGTCGATACTTTCCTCGTATGTTGTTTGATACCTGGTGTTTCAAATAATCATATAATTATCTTTTGCACATGCACAGAACAAGTCTGCAACCTGTTTCATTACGTTCTCGTAGTCCATACTTGCCTACTGTGCATCCATCTCTTACATTTTCAACATTAACATTTAAGTCACCCATTATTGTATTTAAACCTGTGTATTTGCACTTCTTGAAGGCATTATCCCAATAACTGCCGTTATAACTGCTGCTCACGTTTTCGTGCATACTCTTGTATGATGTTGAGATCAAATGGTCTACCACGTACATTTACCGGTAATATTCTGTCTGACAGTCCACAGTCGAATGTTTTTTGATATTCTTTTATCTCTTCAGATCCATTATAAGTGCTATGGATACGAGGGTGTATTAATCCTATGGACTAGTGGTTCTCAACCTTTGTTGGCCCATGCACCCCTTCACCATATGTTCAGAATGTCATCTCCCCTTTTCGTATTTCCTCCCTATAACACCTTCCCCCCCCCCCCCCCCCATCCTAGCCCATTCATAGTATACGTAAAAAATGGAAGCTAACTTTAATAACACATACTAGAACAAGTCTAGACGTCTACATAAAACGTGATTTGCAAGTCTACTTACGTTATAAAACAAGTTTAAGAAGGGCGAGAAGTACAGAACCGTAAAGTATGGAGGGACAAACAATATCAAGTAATCATTTCTTGTATTAACGTGATCTTGAAATAATCTTCCCCCTCCCCCTCCCACTGGAAACCCTTAAGTTAACCCTATGGTGGGGGGGGGGGAAATTCCCCACTGGTTGAGAACCACTACCCTAGGCCTGTTTTACAGTTTTAGCTATTGATAATCGCAACCCCACATGACATCGCCGCTAATTTTGCGAAAACAAAGGGGCCCACGCCTTCTTCTGCTCATTTTGGAGTTATGTGTCGCTGGTGAGCATCACTTGCTGATAAGTTAACCCTTTCCTGGTAGTTCAATCATGGGACCAAAGAAAGTTGCCAGAGCCAGCAGTCATTTGAAGAAGTCCAGGAACAAGATCGAGTTAAAGAAGGAAATCATTGAAACATACGAGAGCGGCATTATGATTACTGAAATCGGCCGCATGTACGAAAAGTTACTATTCATTTAGTTCAATTGTGGCGAAAGGGGAAGGAATAAAGGAAGCTAATGTAGCGAAAGATGTGAATGTGATAACGTGACAATGATCGCAAACAATTTAAAATGTCGATCAGTTATTATTAATTTAGATAAATCAAAAACAGTTGGATGGGGAGTCTTTTTCGGAGGCAATCATATGTGAATATGCCAGAATGTTGTATGCCGATCTCACCAAGAAAATTACTGGGACGAGTGCTAGTGTACTTAGTGATTAAAAGGCCAGCATAGGATGGTTTGAAAAATTCAAGAGGTGCACTGGCATACACATTATTACTAGGCACGGCGTAGGTGCGAGTTCGGACAAGTCTGGGGTTGAAAAATAGTATTAAACACTATTCTTATTCTCCATAAAATGTGTTTTTGGTTTGTATTTTGGATTTTCTGGAACGAATTAATTAGATTCATATGGAAATAATTGCCTCGGTTTTCGTCGGTTTCTTTTTTTTTTTGCCGATTGTTGTCGGACGGATTATCGACGAAAACAGAGGTTTTACTGTAATTACTAATGAAAAGGGTGGGATTTATTAACAGCAGGGAACACTGTCCCAGTCTATAAGAAAAGATGATGCTGAAAAATAATGTTTTCCACTGAAAGAATAAGAAAGACAGAATCTGAATTTTAATTATTCACTTAACATCAACAACTGTTTTCATTCTAACAGAAAGCTATTGTATTTAACAGCTTAAAACCACGGAAATGTAGTAATTAGTAATGGTGTTGTATTTCAAATATTAAAACAGCGGAACAGCATGTAACATGTAGTAATGGTGTTATAATTAGTAGCTGTACTAATGGGAGTGGGAGCAGCGGTGGCATAATAGATAGTGTTCTTGCCTGCCAAGACAATGATTCTGGTTCATTCAAATAGCGGAGACACTATTTCTTCTTGTTTTTTTTCCAGCTGGAACGGCTCAACTGAGCTTCCTACAGACGGGTACCAGACAATGTCCATAATTTTCTGGGGATTATCTAGAAAAGAAAGGCGTTGAGAAAGAGCATTGGCAACGTCTCTTCTAACGTGGCTTGGAATATGTTATCACCCAACACTCCATACCAGCCATATTACTGCTAACGGGTTGTTCATCAATTCCAACAGACAATCGATAATGAAATAACTGCGGCTCGCAAAAATAAGTAACAATAATATGAACTCTGCGAGCTAACTCTAACTTGAATGACGAAAGTCGATTCCTGGACGTTCAACAACAAAATCTCCATTTAATTTTCCGTAACGCACAAGGTTGGATTATCACGAATAATATTCAACACTTACTGGGCCTGTGTCGCCAGGGCCGGCAGGAAGTATTATTATTGAAATTAATATTATGATAAATCACAAACCTTTGTTATCACAAAATATTTACATGTTGCCCTACTTGTCCTCTGGGATTCTTCTTTCTATCCATCAAGTATGCGTCTCGCCTCTCTGCAACAATATACTAATTTCTCCGTTTGCAGGTTCGTTTATCCGTGGCGATATTACGTATCATTATTGGCAACTATTCTTTCCCGTCTGCTGTTACTATTCAAGCCACTGATTTGATGCCAATCTAATCCTTAGCCAACTAAAATTCTCCGACATTGAAAATGCACCGCCGTCTTCCAAATCTCCCCGCAAGTCTGTCGTTGCTATTGTCATCTCCGTGTGACGTTTTGTTGTTGTCATGTCGTCTCCTCGATTTCCTAGCATTTTTGGTGTAAAGGATTTCTACCTTATTCATACTTCGTCATTCCGTCGCGATCGCTATTTGGCAATACCCCAACCTCAGTATTTGCTATGGGAATACCTTTATTTTTGTGTATATCCTTTTTACAGGACATCGCTGTCACCACCAGTATTTTAATGCTGTTGTTGACATTTTAGCAAGTTTCCGCTCAGCAGTTTGCAATTGCTTTCTGAATGACCGGCTCCCATACCAACTCGTTAAAACCAAGCACAGCGTAGTCTGCTGCCAATCGATCGCAGCTGTGTTTCGAACGCGGTTAAGCGGGTTTACGAATCGCGTCCGTAAGACCTTTGCCGCGGAGTCCGGTGGGAATACCTTTACCAATTAAAAACAGTAGTAACGGCAGCAGAGGTCTCCAATGGGTTCTTTCTCTACTTCATCGTTGATTTCTCGCTCAGAAAGAATTGACTAACTATCGAACGCAGAATTGTCAAGTAAATCAACCTGGGGTTGGAGTTGATCGCAACGTCCTGTGAAGGACTTGTAACATTCTAGTAGCGGCAGCAAAACTGGTTGTGTTTGTCAAAACAACCGAGAAGACAAAGGGAATACAAATAGCTTACATTTTCAGGTAATAAATAAGAAGATGTATCATAACGCGTAAAATATGCTTGCACCTGTCTAGTAAAATAGGCTTGCACCTGTCTAGTAAAATATGCTTGCACCTGTCTAATGTCTCAGTTTTTCTGATAATATTTTATAATATTCTTATCTATTACGTATACAACATGTTACAAACTATTGAATACAGCGTCAATCAATTTTTGGTGTTCTATTTTTATTCGCCTGTGTGTGTGTTTATTCTACATGTTTCGCACTGGAATCTTATTATACCCCGTCCGAATTCCCCTCTCTCGGCATTCAGCGACATTTGAACGTTCTTATCGGGCTGAAGAAGGTTGTGACCCGTCTGCCCTAAGCATGTTTAATGAGATTTGCCAGCTCGCATGCTGGAAACATACATGACTCCACGTCAAGAGGGGATGGAACATGCCATTTGTAAAATCAAGTTCACGAAAAGAGTGATTTTTGTCGTCTTTGGCTTAGCCTGTCGATGTGCTCAGCTCGGAAATGACAAATACACACGTTACTCACGTCTGTCCATTCATTATCAGGCAATGAAGCTAAGTAAAAATGTGAGAGTAATTAGGATAACACAGATGTAGGACTCAAGAAACTATCCACAACTGAAGACATTTTAAAGTCTAAATTAGATACATATGAGAAAAACAAACTCGTTCGTTGCTTCAGTCTGTCCATCTTTTTCTAAAGAATGAAGTTAAGTTAGAAACAGCAGATGTGATTATGTTTATTGAGAAACGTTCATACAATTTGTGAAACTATAGAAAACTGTTAACCTACGTAGGTGTTCAATAGCAGGTGTCAATATTTCCACAAAAACTTAATTCTGTCTGCAGCCAACTGTTTCATCCAACTATAACATGTTAGTATTTACACTAACATGTTCTAATAAGTAAGGATTTTACTTTAGCCTATTTTATTCCAGTTACTACTTTAACTAACAGTCATATGTTACTTCAACATCTTGGAACGCGTTACTATCATCACTGCTGTACTAAAATAAATAACAGCTAAAGATAGACGCGACTATATGTCTTTGCGATTAAAGATATAACACAGATATTAGATACGGTTGACCTGAAATCTCACTTGTTCATTAAGCTAAAAATAGGAAATACTGATGAATGTAATTGTGGAACTGGTAAAATGGCAGCCAGACACTAACTGCAGGAGTGTTCAACATATACATATACAGAACAGAGAAATTTATGTTGGTCTACACTTGCTCAAGTTAAGGATAAACGATGTTTAGATGTCAAGAAGCTAAAGCTGACGGCTACACTCCTTAATTATATTCATGTTGACATCTGAAAGTGCACGAAAGAAGAATAATGTCTCTGGCATGCCAGACTTCATGCTGCAGGTATGTCAGTAGCAAATACGTCCTAATGGCTACAAAATGGAATATAGTTTCCCTACAAATTCATTACGTGGAAAGTCCGAAAAGAAAGCTTATTGTGTGGTCGTCATCAAAGGTGAAGATATCGTCATAGTGGCTACGAAATGGAATATTGCTTGGCTTGTGAATCCACTACGTGCAAAGTCTGAATCTAAATCTCATAGTGAGGATGTCATCTGCAAACTGCAGTCTTCTGTCTCAAGAGGAGCAGCCTGCGGTGTACAAGCGGTCCAGTATACGGAAGTGAAACTAAGCAGACATGTGCAGGACGTTACGATTCCTTTGGTAATCCAGTGCCAGAGCGCTATGTGCCGGCTCTGAAATTATGTAGAATTCCTTGAATGGCGAGGGATACTCATGTTCTGACTTTGCTTTCCCTTGAGGGCCGACCGGCAGGCGTTCGGCTGTTCAAGGCGGGCCAGCTGGGACATTCAATGCAGATGGAGGGTTGAAGATGACACTGCAACTCTGAGCGCGTGGAAAGTCCCACGATACACCCGAGAAGATTTACTCGATCAACAAACGCCCGGAGACACCGGATGTGTCGGTTGATAGGCGCAAATATCGCTGCTTTTCAGTAAACAGGCACAACGTAATTACGTCCAAACAAACATTTCGGATGAACGATAAAGAAGAAGATACCGCTGACGATTTACTGTTTATATTCGAGTCTTCCTTCTGGGCATTATGTTCCAATATGTTGACAAGGAAATACATAAAACCCGTGGAGTAAATATGACAAATCCACACCTAATCTCGGCCAGTTGGTTTGTGCTGTACACAATCATGACATAGTTAGATCCTAGTATGCTAGTTAGATAGATAGATAGTTAGTTAGTTAGTTAGTTAGGTAGTTAGGTAGTTAGATAGTTAGGTAGTTAGTAGTTAGGTAGTTAGGTAGGTAGGTAGGAGGTAGGTAGGCGGGCAGGCAGGCAGGCAGGCAGGCAGGCAGTTAGTTAGTTAGTTAGTTAGTTAGTTAGTTAGTTAGTTAGTTAGTTGGTTGGTTAGTTGGTTAGTTAGTTAGTAGGTTAGATGGTTAGTTGGTTAGTTGATTAGTTAAATAAATTAGTTGGTTAGTTGGTTAGTTGGTTAGTTGGTTGGTTGGTTAGTTGGTTAGTTGGTTAGTTGGTTAGTTAGTAGGTTAGTTCGTTAGGTAGTTAGTTAGTTAGTTAGTTGGTTAGTTGGTTAGTTAAATAAATTAGTTGGTTAGTTGGTTAGTTGGTTGGTTAGTTGGTTAGTTAGTTAGTTAGTTAGTTAGTTAGTTAGTTGTTTAGTTAGTTTAGTTAGTTTAGTTAGTTTAGTTAGTTTAGTTACTTAGTTACTTAGTTACTTAGTTACTTGGTTACTTGGTTGGTTGGTTTGTTGGTTGGTTGGTTGGTTGGTTGGTTGGTTGGTTGGTTGGTTGGTTAGTTAGTTAGTTAGTCGACAGATCATCCTCATTGCACATCCAACCATTCAGTCCATAAGTGCTCGGATCCCCTCCTCACAAATCCAGCAACGTGTAGCGCCTAACGACACCAGTTCTGTATTGGTTTATCAATCGTCTTTGGCTTCCTGCGTAGTGTTCTTGTTTAGTCACACCTCTTTTAATGTGCTGTTCTCGCAGTCTGGCCATTGTTGTAGATTCACAGTCATCACTTAGTTTTCGCAAATGTCTTACTTCTCGTAGAGCATTCAGAATGTCAGCCTGGTCCCTGGCGCGTCCGTCCTCCACAGTACCTACCTGAAAGCTTGTCAGCCCGCTCATTTCCTTGTACTCCCGCATGCCCTGGCACGAAGATGAAACTGATCTTTGCCAGCCGAGACTGCTCTAGAGACAGCAACCACTCTCTTCGGATCCACCCCATCTCTATCCTCTTGAGTTTCATACCGATATTACACCCCCAATGGTTTCTAAGCTTGAAATGAGAGTGGGAAGCTTCACAACACAGTGTCCATAGCAATGGTACTTGGGTACAGGATGGGAGGTGAGGTTCTACAACAACCTCATGCGGAGAGATGCCAGACCTGTTCGGAGCTCAAAAACTCTGACCACAAATGCATCATACTTAAGAGTTAAAACTTAGTCTTCACAGAATTAGGGCCTAACCAGCGAACACAAGCTTTTCATAGTTCACAAGTGTACGTACTAATAACACACTCCCGTTTGCGCTGTGTTGCATATACTTAGTCAGGGAGGTCAGCACGGTAGAATGGGTAAGAATGCGTGTTCTTAAAGATCCGGTGTTTTGATGCCATGTTATGGAGTTCAACTCCTACACCGGACAGGTGGTCTAACATATTGCCTCCACATCCTTGACTTGGGGACGTAAATTACAAATACCTCTGAAGTGGGAGTGGAGTCCCTGTGGGCGAGGAACACTGGTAATAGGGAAAGCTAATTCTCATGAAAAAATAAGCTTATTGATACTAGGAGTAGTGTGTATATGCACTACGTCTGAGTTAAAAGCGAGCGAGAGGCAAAAAAGAATGTCCAGTAAAACATAAAAGAACGTCAAGGTCCCTTTTATACATCTAAGGCACATTATGCTCATGGGGCTACAACCATATTGTTACAGACACAACGGCACTACGTAGATGATGTGATGGGTATCACGACTGCCGCCGTTACTTTCCAAAACATTTCCTAACACCCAATTTAGGCTTGATCGACCCCAGAGTCCAAATCAATTTTGTTAAAAGTATTGGAAACCGCTCTCATGTGACTCGAACCCTTGATTATTGACACGGCAGGCGAGCGTCTAGCCACTACGCTACCGCTGCTCTCCCTTCAGTGTGGTACTAGATAAGAAAGGTGTCGACTTCAGTAGGACATAACAATGTATATTATGAAGCAACCAGGTATGTTTAGATCTTACGGAGAGACAACAAATACAAACACACGTACATACCTGACTGGGACCACAGAACAGGTAAACAGAATAATCACCTCGGGGGAATTGGATGAACATACTATATTATAAAAGTATTAATAAACGCAATACACATGTCCGACCTTTCGGTAACTGATATATATTTTCAGGAACACTATAAAGCAATGGTAATGTAAAATGGTAATGAAGATAACATGAAAGGAGTTAACTCACAAAGAACTAGTTAATTATATCAGAAGACAATTCACACTTTATGAGCATCTCATGAGAATAGGGTAAGTTAGAGTACGTCGTGAGAAGTGGAATATGGGGGTGGGGGGAGGGGCAGAGGGAGACCCAAAGAGAAGATGCTTGACAGTCAGACATCATACAAAGAGGAAGATCAGTATCAGAAATGGTTGAAAGTGCACTAGACTGAAGGCGGTGGACTATAAAAAAAAGAAGAAGAAGAAACAGTAAAGGTAATGAATGCAGCCACTAAATGACAGATTAAAGTAACAAAACATGTGAAAAACAGAGCCACAATAGGCAAGAGAAAAGAAAGAAACATACAGTCACGCGTGAGATTTAAAAGTACTAGTTTCAAATAATGCTGGAAATATCAACTGGGGCCACCGTGAGGCCACTAAGACAGTTCATAAATAAACACACATGTATTGTTTGACGATCATAGAAGCAGAAGAAAGAAATAATGGCTTGACGACGAACTAGACAACATAAAATGTGAAAGCTATAGTTACCAACAGGGATTCAAACATATCACCTCCAAATAACGACAGGGCCTCGCTGCAGGAAGATAATGAACAGTCAAATAATGCTAGCGCCTCTCTGAAGACAGAAATATATCACTAAGTATCAAAGCGTGTGTCTGTAGACAAGATGTGGTCAGCGCTCAAATACAGACTGTCCAACGCTAAGATACAAAGGCTGCCAAGTGTAAAAATACAAAGACTGCCCAAGGCAAAGATAAAAAGACTGCTCCAAATAGGATAAGATAACAAACGATACAAAGACTGCATACATCTGCAGACATCACTAAGTGTACGGGCAAGGACTGACACTTCACCACCGGAAGGAAACGGTTACATCAGTTTACTAGGTATTCTTGCCCCTTAAACGTGTCTTCAATCGTAACGGCATTATTCTTATTGCTGAATCAATACACACGGAACTGCATTAGCAACGGGATGGTGTCATCTGCTGTGAAATTGACTAGATTCTACAGTGCTGTCTGGTGTGCGCTGAAGTTGTTACATTTACCCAATTGCAGGGGGTCGAATTCAAATAATGTGTGTTTATGAGCCGCAGTGATATAATGGTTAGTGGACAGCTTGCCAAGACATTGGCATGTGTTCAATACCCAGCAGGGGCAGGATTATTTTGTCCTACCAGTAAAGACGTGGAGTAGACCCAACCTCGAACTGGTACATTTCATAAAATGGGTACCAGACAATTTTAGGATTGTCTGGAAAATGTCTGAGAAATAAAGCAGACGTGGAATGGCAGTGACCAAGACACCGTTTTATATTGTAGCTTAAAATGTGTTAAGGAGTAACACTTCACACATAAAGAGCTGATTCTGCCATGGAACTTCTTCATTTCTTCTTCCCCCATTGAGGTAAAGACCCTGAAACAAGTCACTTCACATCCTTAGCTATCCTAAGCAGCTTCGTCTGTATCTCCTCGTATTTTATTCATTTTTGTCTCCTCTTCTCTTCTCGATGTGTAGTTTAGGTCTTTGTCTATTTTATTTCTGTATTGATCTGTATCGTCTCCGTGGCCAACGGCTTGCGAACGCGGTTCCTAAGCCGGGTATTAGGCGTTCGGAGCTCAGCTGCGACCGATTTGTGCAGCAGACCGTTACGCGTTGTGTTATAACGTGCTGGTATGGGAGCCGGTCGTTCAGAAAGCAATGGCAAACTACTGAACGTAACACTTGCCTAGTACATCAACAGCAGCTTAAAAATGCTAGTGTTGACTGCAACGTCCCGTAAGGGATACGCAACAACAACAAAAAATTGATCTTTAAAAGGTTCATGAATGTTTAGATGCTGCAGGTCTAGTTTGTATACGGAATGTTGAAGCCATCCCAACCCTCCTTCGCCGCCTCTTACGACATGTATTGCAGGTTACAGTTTGTTACTATTCCTCGTCTCTCTCAATGGATTCGGTGGAAATACATTGTAGGTTACAGTGTTAATATTTTTACTTCACTTTAGGGTAGTCCCGGTAACACAGACAATACTTCATGGAACATCCTTGACCTATTTATTATAGTGTGCCATGTTGTATTATTCGATGGAAGCAAGTGGAACGGCTTATACCACGTCTCTCTCTCTCTCTCTCTCTCTCTCTCTCTCTCTCTATATATATATATATATATATATATATATATATATATATATATATATATATATATATATATATATATATATATATATGAAGCAGTAGGGGAAAGGAAAGGAGAAAAGAATGAGGGGATGGCAGAAACTGCTTACTTCAACTTCCATCCATGCCACAGTGATATGAAGTTAAAATACGCAACGCTGACTGCATATGAACCAGAGAAGAAAAAAGAATAACAAGAAGAAAGAGAAAACCTATCACAATCACCGTCCCCAGCTTCAGGAAAAGAACAGAGAGAGAGAGTTATGAAGAATCAGGATCTTTGGCAGGGGGCTATGCAGTTGTATACCCCAGGTAGTAGAGTGTAGAGACTGTGAGAGAATTAATGAATATACACAACTCAAACAATAAACTAAACTCAAAGATTAAACAACACATACCATGAACAACAACAATAGACCCTTTATTTGTCTAGCTCTGCATCTGGTGGATAATGAATGCTTACAGACATTGGGACTAAAATTCATTAGTAAAAACAACTGCTGCCGAACATCAACATCCACAGCAATGAGTAGTCTTCAACAAACAGTAAAACCTCTGCCATGCTCGGCTGAGTCCACAGCATACCCCAAGCACCACATTTGGATACCCACATCCCTAAGCTGACTGAAGCAGGACAACACAAGGACTATAATGTAACAACATTAGAAGTATAATTACAAACACAAACATAGGTTTTACAGTAAAGGGACAAAACATTCTGCATTGAGACACAACGTACCTGTGTACAACTACAGTTCACAGCGGGGAGCAACAGTGGGTTGGGCCCCACATATTACCAGATCCCTGTGACTCAGTCAGATCCACAGAGTGCACTACGTACCACAACCAGGTATCGCATCCATAAACTAGCCGAGACACCATACAACGAAAGAAACTATATGACTATCAAGGGAACTATAAGATTACCAACATAGACATAAACAAAGATATGGGTAGTTCAATTATGAGGGTGATGAAAACCCAGGAATGAGCCGACAGCCACGATCGGATGCTACTTCCAAAGCAGGCGTCCACAAATCTACAGTTCAGTATTTCTCTTGAGTCTACCAGACCCACATCCACAGGTATGTTCTCCTTCTGACTGCGTTCGCGAAACACCGAGGACAAACCTGGCCATACCTAGGGGCATTCTTGCCCTCTTGCCTGGATAGTGGCCGAGAAAGGCAAGTGTAAGTCCTCTCCATTGCTGATATGGGCATGTGCGCCTCTCCGACCGCGACTGTCCTTTGTCAGAAAGGGAAATATTTTCGCTCTACAGGACACTTATTACCCCTCTCCCTCTCACTCCCCTCCCCACTCACAATCAAAACAGCATCCCATGTTTCCCCGGGGCTTTGGCAATGCACTTTTGGATAAGTCTTAACATCATCGTCCAGGGCCGTGCCGATCGATCACTCACTCACTCACACACACGCACGCACGCACGCACGCATGCACGCACACACACACACACACACACACACACACACACTACTAAAGAGTTTTGGCCATCATGGAAGGGAAAGTCTCAACTGCACCTCCCAGTGGGTGGTAGGGGATGGGAAACACACCCTGGTGTAGCTCTGGGGACCGAGTATCTATCAGGTTAAGTGGACAATTCTGCAGCTGAGCAGACCAGTGAGCTCAAATGTCCTGATAGTCAAGGGCAGAGATAAAAGGCACCATGTCGATGTGGAAAATAAGGGGAAACCACCGTATTATCGAATCAAGATTTCGTGAATTTCCATCGCAGTTAGAGAACGACGTTAATAGCTGTTTAAGGACAGCTAAGTCCGGTAGGGACTTTATGCACCACTGATGACACCAGACCGTCATCAAGCTACCGATGGCAATGTTTTTTTTTTGTTCGCATATCCTTTACAGGACATCGCTGTCAACATCAGCATCTTTCAGCTAATTGCTGATTTGTTGGCAAGATTACGCTCAGTTGATTGCCATTGGTTTCTGAGCGACCGGCTCACAAACTCCATAAGTTACCGACGCGGAGAGAACCGCTACCAATTCTCGAGCACGTCACGTTACCCACGAGAGTATACAGGATTACGGAGAAATACGTGAAACCCCTAGAAAAATGGCAATACTAAAACACAGTAAATGTAACATAGGAAGATGGAATAATGTAATAAGAGAAATTTTTTAAAAAAATATGAAAATGGATAGCATTTGCATAAGTGAGGTAAAATGGAAGGGATCTGGTAAAATAATAACTGGCAAAACAAAATAATTTATTCTGGAGGTGCTACATACAAAATTGTAGTAGAACTACTAATTGATGAAAAAACAGCTAAATCATTTAATGGTTATTGGTGTATTTCAGAAAGAGTTACTATGGCCAAAATCAAAGGCTAACCAATAGGTATAAATATTATACAAGCAATGCACCAACAACAAACTGTAGTGAGGATGAAATACAGCAATTTTATGATAAAGTAAAAATACCGATATTTCAATTCAAATCACAACAAATAAAATGTAATACTTGGAGATGTTAATGCAAAAGTAGGAAAGGCAAGAATGCAGGATGTAGTTGGGGTTTATGATTTTAGGAACTATCAATGAAATAAGAGAAATACTGATAGAATGAGCAAATACAAATGATATTACAACTGCGAACACATGGTTTAAACATCAATAGAAACGAACTTATACTCGGAAAAGACTGAATAAGAAAATACTCAACCAAATTGACAACGGAGTTAATAATAAAACATTTAGAAATGCGTTAATTCATGTTTAGATAATGCCTGTTGCGGACTGTAAAAGTAATTACGTACCATTATGTGGATAAATAAAAGTACGATTGGAGAAGGTAACAAAAGATATTAATAAAATGATACTTACTACAAATGGTCTATATGCAGATAAAAAAAAGGTCAAAAACAATAGAGAGTGATTATGAAAAAAATATATGTACAATGCAATAGCTAAAATAGAGAATATTTAAAAAAAAAAAAAAAACACTGGAAAATGCGAAATGACAACACTCATCAAAATAGCAAAGAAATATTACCTGAGAGAAGCCGAAATGCTAAGAAGAAATGGATTACTGAAGAAATCTTAAAGTTGACGGACGAAAGACGACAAGGTAAAAATGACAAACAAGAGTATAATAAGATACATAAAGAAATAAGAGATAAATATGTAAAGGCAAAAAAAGTTTGTTAGACAAGCAATGCAACGGGATCTCCGTTGCGAGTGTTTTTCGGAGACTCCTAGGCGTCGTCGCTGGAGCTACGAATTTCGTGCTTTGTGCGACGCTTTCAGCAGTTCGCTAGGGAAAGAGACTGAGCCATATGGGATAACAACGCGGCCCAATGAAGTCGACCCTGTCGACTTTTAAGCGACTTTTTTAAGCAGTGCAGCAAAATTGAAATAAATTATATTAAAGATACACAAAATATGAGCAGACAAATAAGTGAGCTCACGTGGAGAAAAACAAGAATAAGCTCAGGATGTTTGAAATAAAAAAATCGGAAAGGTATTATTGGAGACGGGTTGTGTTTTTTCGCCTGATCTCTCTCTCTCTCTCTCTCTCTCTCTCTCTCTCTCTCTCTCTCTCTCTCTCTCTCTCTCTCTCTCTCTCTCTCTCTCCTCTCTCTCTCTATTTAGCGAAGTAATAATGAGAGAGACCAAAGAGAAGCCAGGAATACGAATTTGAGGTTTTAATATAAATAATTTAGGCTATGCAAATGATACAGTATTAATGGCGGAGAATGCAAAAGGTCTACAACTCTCGGGCATTTTGTAACAAAGCGTGCAAACAAAGACTCTCCTTCAATATTAAAAGAACCCCAAAACAATTGTTCTATCAAAGGAAAAGGAGACAACAAAATGTGACATAACGATAGAAGAGAAATGCTTTACCAAGTTCATAAATGTTAATACCTAGGGTCTATTATAACATCAGATGGAAGATACACAACAGAGATTAAAAACATATTCATCATAAACACGTGCCATGCCAGCTGACGTAGGCGTTCGTGACTCTCCACAGATCTCTGTTCTTGCTTTACTAGATCAACTCTGGTGATGATATTCCTCCATGCCACAATCTCAGTATAGCCAGCCTCATTTCTCTTAGTCTGCCTCTGCACCTCTTCCCCTCGGTCTTTCCAATTGTCACGATTTTCTCAAATGCCTCTCTTCTCATCATGTGACCAAAGAAAGCTGTTTGTCTCTGTCTTATTGTTGTGTGTAATGCTCTAGTTTCATTAGTCTGTTTTAGGCAATCGTTGTTAGTTACTTAGGCGATCCCAGATATTCGCAACATTCGTCTCAGGAACCACATCTCTGTTGCTTCCAAGTTCTTCCTAATTTGTTCATTTACATTCCAAGATTCACATGCCATACAGCACAATAGATTATATATAGCACTTCAGCACACTCATTCTTACACTTAATGATAGTGACTTACAGCATAAGTAAGTCTTTGCTTGCCCTATTCTGCTCTTAATCTCTGTTGTGCATCTTCTATCTATGTTATAAATGCCCCTAGGTATATAAATTATTCATTTCAGAAAATAAGTCCCTTTCATTGAGTGTAAGAGAGTGCTGAAATGTTGCATAAAACCAGTTTTGCAGTATGACAGTGAATCTCGGAACGTAAATGAACAAATCAAAACTTAGGAGCAACAGAGATGTGGTTCCTGAAGGGAATGTTGCGAATATCTTGACCACCAGAGTAACTAACAACGATTTCCTGAAATATACAACTAAAAGTAGACGCAAACTGCTTTCTTTGGATATGTGATGAGGAAGGTGAAATTGGATAACATCGTGACAACAGGGAAGATCAATGGGAAAAAAGGCAGGGGCAGACCAAGAGATATAATGTCGGATGGATTAAGACCCTGGTATGGAGGAAAATCATGAGATGAGAGTTGAGCCAGGACACGAAAGACCGAGATATGCGGAGAGCCATGAACGCCTATGCCAGTTGACAGGGCGCGTTATAATGTCGACTATGGTGAGATTATATAGACAGACAGATAAACAGACAAACAGACAGGCAGGCAGGCAGGCAGGCAGGCAGGCAGGCAGAGGCAGGCAGGCAGGCAGGCAGGCAGGCAGGCAGACAGACAGACAGACAGACAGACAGACAGACAGACAGACAGACAGACAGACAGACAGACAGACCGCCCGCGACATCAGACAGTCAGAAATAACAAAACACATATGATAAATCAGCAACATCCTAATAAAATAAGTGTGCATACATCGAATAGATTTCATTCTCCATGCATAACAATAATAAATGCACGTGTAATGAAAATGTATTGCTGAGTAACTAAGTGCTTCTACGAGTCTAACCGTATAATCAAATTAATGAAAATATGAGATGCGTTGTTTCTGAGCGAGATCACCATTTCAAGAAATAATTCCAGGGTCAATACACAACTTCAGACACAAGATAATTATTTCCCTTTCCGTTCACACGTCCTGGCCTCTGACATATGAATGATTTATTTCTTAGGGTCATTTCCGGTATTTAATATAAATATTCCCTTCGCAACTGAACTCCACATGGGAGATGATAATGTCAAATTTCCTCATGCATATTCATTTTTTTAGAAAAAAGAAACGGAGCTGCTTGCCGAACATGTTTAATGGGTTTTTTGTTTTTCTCCCCAAGTAAATCTAACAAGAATCCTTGTCATGCAGGTGTGAATTTCAAGAGCTATCACGTGTTATTATAAATTAGTAAAAACTGCTCTGTCTCGATGTCTAATCGTCTGCAGACAATGAAGTTCTGCTGTAAAGATAATCAAACAAACAGTTCGTTATAATCGTTTTCCAAGGAGGACAACAAATGGCGGGCTAAAACTATAATACACGATGATTGCCTTAAATGTTGGTAGAATTAACTTGCTGAGGAGGAAAAGGTCGCTTAAAAGTCGAAAGGGTCGATTTCATTTCACCGGGTTTTATCCCATATGACTTTCCGAGCGCGGAAAGCGTCGGACAAAGCGCGAACTCCGTAGGTCTAGCGAAGACCCACAGGAGTCTCCGAAAATTAACTCGTGAACCGAAAGAATGAGCCCATAACCTTAGGAGTCAAACAGCTTGACACTTCGCCACGGAGACTGCAGTAGTGAATTCCGTGGAGAAGACACTACGGGAAAGAGGGTGGGGGAGGGGGGGGGGGTAAGGTTTTACTATTACTAGAACGTCACCTTTAAATAAATGTTTCGGTCACTTTGATTTAATTACACTGGCAGTGGGGCAATAAAAAAGGGGGTGGGGAAAGGGGAAGGGGGCAGCCCCATTGTTTGCATTCGTCACACAAATTTCAGCTAGGTATGAATAATCAACAGCCACATGCCATCAGCAAGGATGAACGTCAGCCATATACTCGTTGCATCGTAAACCGATCCCTTCTCACAACACTTTTTGAATTCGCGGTGCTTCTAATCAGCTGCCCGTTTTTAGCCTCTCTCGTCCCCTCCGCATCTTCAGCTCACTTTACCCCGATAAGGCCTTTGCGGCCAGGTTGCCTTATTTCCACCCTGTTCATAGCTAAAGGAGGAAGATTTCTGTATGCGCTCACGGCAACGTACTTCCTCATCTATTGCCATTGTATTCGTGGGCTGGGTCCTTCGTCGCCCCCCCCCCTCCTTATTTCGGCTGCAGAAAGTGATCTTTTTTTAAAGTTTAGTCGTTGGATCAACATCACGGCACACGGTTTAACCCATAAGTGCTCCGTTTTCCTCCTAACTCAAACCTGAGTCTGGAGAAACTCAGCTCAATGCACGAACTCCGTTGCATCGGCGAGGACCCTGAAATACTTTGGGTAGATTTTTAGCTCGAAATTTTGCCCGGGCAGCGCCGTTAGGCTACTCTTTTTCGATTTCCAACTGCCAAGGGATTTTTTACGTGCGCAAAATACACACGGGCGTCCGATCTCACTACCCAGAGACCAGGGGAAATTTTATTACTGGAAGTCCAGGTGGATTCTTTTAATAAATCCCGGTCCTCACCGGGGCCTGAACCCGGGACTTCCAGCACTCGAGGCGGACACCATACCTCGAGACCACGCACCCTCCAGTCATAATCATAATCAGAAAGTGATCATCACATAGTTTCCATCTATCATCAGCCACTGCTATTGCGGCTTGGCTTGGAGTGTTTCTCTGTCAGACAACATTCCTCAATGTTGGTCTCCACAGCGGCATACACTGCACTCCATTCGGTAGTAGTCACGGTTAAGGTATACTGGATCCTACTTGAGATGATGACAAGTTAGGTCGCAACAAGAAGGGAGAGGTGTTTATTCTTTATGTCTTGGGTTGTGAGAGTCTGGCTAGACTGTGGTCTGAAGGCAGAGCCACGGGCAATTAGACTGCCTCGATTTATTCTGTTGGTCTTTCTGGTTATACAGTTGCCAGATAAAAGCTTTCGCCACAGGTTCAACCAGTGGATTCTGCCAGAGTTCTTGACTGTCCTATCAGTCCCATTTGAGGAAACGCAGTATTTGGAATTGGAAAGTAGACTTCCTGTGTCTACCTCTAAAACGTCTGAGTGGATAACCGTCTTGTCTCAGACTGGCGTCCTGGTTGCCTTACTTTTCCAACTTGAAGTTGCACTGCTATTCGATTCTCAACTCCTACGGAACGATCAGCTAGATCAACTGACCAGGAGTGCACAGCAATGTCTAGTCTTTTCTGAAACGATCGAGTTGTGTGAGGTTATGTCTCATGGCTCTTCAGATTAACCCCAAACAGCAATCCTTTACGATATCGAGGATGTTCAGACAGTTTGCATGGTAGTTGACATTAGATTAGATTAGATTAGATTAGATTAGATTAGATTAGATTAAATTAGATTAAAAAGGACTCAATGTACTTAAACTATGGCTGCAATGGACACAGAGCAGAGAGTGCTCTTCACACTATACCAGCACTTGTTCCGCTCAGTGATTATGGACTAAGACGGCTCACTGTCTCAAATAATCAGCTGGTGAAATTGGAGCCCATACAGAACGAAGCTATGTGGGTCATTCTGGGATGCACTAGAGACACCCCAGTAGTGTGTATGAGTTACATCCTTGGTTTGCCGACTGTCGCATGGTAGGCTCAAGGTGATGCAGGCGACGGCATACCCCAGAGTAGCTGCGGACACAGATCACACGTTGCATGAGGCGCTGGACGCAGTTAAGGCTAAGAGACTGATAAGAGGAAAATCATGGATGGCTCAGGCGGAGGATACGATCAGACAGGTGTGCATCTTAGAGAAGATTAGGCGAGGAGAGGAATGGGTCAGAGTGCCAGTGGAGCAGTCAGACTTGTGCAGAGTTATAATCACATTGAACAGGGAGTGCATGGAGTGGCCAGCAGGGGCCACGGAAGTGAAATCCAGCAAATGATTCAGGATAATGCTCGCCCGGGTGATGTGATTATCTACACAGATGGTTCGGTGTTAGAGATGTGTAAGAGAAGTGCCTGGGGATTCTTAGCAACAGCTAATGGTCGATGTTTGGTGCAGGAGAGACTGGCATATGACACCACAACATCTAGCTTAAGAATGGAGGTGGAGGCGGTCAGTGCAGCTTTCCGCTGGATGGAGAATACGATACATACACACATTCGTGATTGTAACTGACTCAGAAAGCATGCTGATGAGGGTTAGGACAGGCAGGCTTCGTGCAGAGTGGCTTGCTTCGCTTCGAAGGTCACGGGTGGCAAGCATCACCTGGATCTGTTCTCCGGGGCATGCCGGTGTGCTGGGGAATGAACAGGTGGACAGATTGGCTGGCTCTGCAAAACTTGGTGGAGTATTGATGCATGATAAGGCAGACGTGGTTGCGGCCTTGTGGGAGCACGTGTACACCTCGGAGGAGCAAATGGATCACCATAGTCTGGCAAGAATGAGACAGCGAGGAGTGACGAGGGGATCTAGCCAACGCTCGACGCTCAGAGGAAAGGCGAGACGGACATATAAACAGATTGCTACTGGTACTATTGGTGTTGGAACTCTTCGCTGTCTGCTGAGAATGGGGACGGAGCGCTTATGGGAATGCCCCAAATGCTGTGATGTAGGTTCCTAAATCAATCAATCAATCAATCAATCAATCAATCAATCAATTAATCAATAAATCAGATTAGATTAGATGAAGACCACTGGCTCTGCTCTAACTTTGGTTTTCTTATTAGACTTTACATTAAGGGTTGCTACAAGCTCATTGCGAACTTTCTTGAGGTGCTATGTCAGTCAGGCATTCCCGAGGGCTACCATAAACGCGGACAATATGTGTTCGTGAGTATGCTTATATTGACATAATGACACGCTGTATTGTCGGCATATTCCCTATTTGGCTAGTTTAGCAGCTGAAGGTAAAACATTGTAAGTGAATCTGATAATGAAATTTAGTCGCAAGGGCGCTATATGTCATAAGTTGTCACAGGACTGGGACCTAGGCAAGGTCCCTTTTTATGACACCCACTAGTTTTTGTTATTTGATTATTTTTTTTAAAGACTGTTGGACGACCATTTTCACAATCTTGTTGTCCACCGCTTACCGATTTCCTGAACCAGCAATCCGACCACCGGGTGAGACCTGTCTGCAATAATATTTATTGGACTGAGTATATCCCATTATTTGCTTTAATTTCAGCGATTCCTGACGAGAGTCGACAGCGCTGCTAACCTTCCACTTCCTTCCTATTCTTACCTCGGGCTTGAAGTTGAGGATTGCTGTATCCGTTTAAGAGCGCTGAATAATCGCTAGCCTGGCGTTTCTAACTGTATATTCCTCGGTGATATACTTAATTATCACGAGTGTGGGGTATTAAAGAAAGAGATGGGGGATGAAGGCCCTAATTCTAACAGCCAACTGTATGAGAAACTTGAAATGCCTCAATCAGACCTTCTAGGGATATAGAATAATTATAAAGTGATGTTTCCTAACAGAGGCCAATAGAGTACTGGACGTGTACCAGACTTCCGAGAGGATACACTCACTATTAGTAAACTGAAAGTCCGTGTGGTTATCCAGCCCGCAATCAGTTCCTTGGTAATGTTGTCCCTTGACCAGTATTATCAATGAGAACACACATGAAAAGACTCAAACACCAAAGAACAAGTAAATAACAACTCTTAAATACAACAGATAACATTATATTGGTATAACCTGGGGTAAGGGGAAAGTGTGTGTATGCTCATGTGACATGACATAATGATACAAAACTATAATACAAAGGACAATAACATTTCACTAAAAGATATGTCAATAATATCTAATTAATTAATTAACAGTCCAGATGGTGTCTTGACCTAGGAATTAAATTAACACCCCCCCCCCCCTAGCTCCATTGTTTAAACTACACAGATAAATGTCCATTGTTTCAACTACACAGAGAATTGTCCACTCCTATGTAGGAGTCACAAATGGAATTACTGGGTTCAGAATCCTGCAGGTGTTGGCACGGGGAAACATGAAGTAGTGCTAAAAGAGACATGGCAGCGTTTATCATGCTGGGTTGGATGTTAGGAAATGGAGAGGACAGTGATGATTAAGGGTGAATTAAAGGTGAATCACTCTTGCCGCACTGGAAAGGCATTCTCCTCGTCCTGTCTTGAGGACTCTGACCTTCCTGTTGTCATTCTTCATCACTTATGAAAATACAATATTTTCAGCCAAACAAAGACCTTTTCAGCCCAATGAGGAAAACACCGTTCCCTTTAGAAAATATGTGCCAAACAACATGGCTATCCCCTCAGAAACACGTGAAAATAACAGAGAAAAGGAGGAAGAAGGAAAGAAGAAGTTAGAGAAACAGTGAGAGAGAGAGAGAGAGAGAGAGAGAGAGAGAGAGAGAGAGAGAGAGAGAGAGAACGAGAGAGAGAGAGAGAGAGCGAGAGAGAGAGAGAGAGAGCTAGAAAGAGAGTAAGTGAAGTGTGTACGACACAAGGGTGGGTCACTTAGATATGCCATCATCGGGCCCCATCATCTCACCATCTGATGCAGGGGGGTTGACGTCTTTCTCCGTAATCCCGTATATTCGCGTGAGTAACGTAACCTGCGCGAAAATCGGTAGAGGTTCTCACCGCGTTGGTAACTTACATGGTATATGAGCCGGTCGCTCAGAAAGCAATGGCAAACTACTGAGCGTAATCTTGCCTAGTACAGCAATAGCAGCTGAAAAATGCTGGTGTTGACTGCAACGTCCTATAAGGTATATGCAACAAAAAAAAATTGTGACTAATGCCTGTCGTAATAAGTGTCGTCCCTGGGGTAAGGGGAATCAACACCCACATTCTTTTAACCCCATATCATTATCTTGAGGATCTTCTGGATTTCTGTCCACAACACTCCATCAGTCCTTGAATCACACACACACACACACACACACACACACTCTCTCTCTCTCTCTCTCTCTCTCTCTCTCTCTCTCTCTCTCTCTCTCTTCTCTCTTACCACTGGACCATGCCCCTCTCATTCTTTTCCAAAACATACTACACAACTCTAGCTTCTACAAAATGACAAATTAATTTAATAACGAAAAGTGTCAGGTATGTGCAAAGTGTATGTGTAGAATGTCTGTCGTATAATCTAGTGTGTATGCAGAATCAGACCGAACAGCTCAGGAGCAAAGTCTGCTTTCCTCACAGTACCGGCCACACAACAGCACCATAGATCAAGTACAGAAGGACCTCACCAAATGATGCGTCTCTCCGGCCAGGTGTCGACTTCCTCCAATGGCTCTTGGATAGTCCGGATGCCTGGTCACCAATAGTGGATATAGTCCAATACTGACCATGAATCTAACACACACAGTGTAACTAATATGTCACTAAAAGTTCTGTGATCTGATAACTCTTGTATAGTAAAATAATGTTTACTGTCACTTTGAAACGAAATGTTAGTAGTTAATTTCTCACAGGAATTCACCAATTGGAAAACACAATGTTAATTGTTAATGTCTCACAGGAATTCACCATTTGGAAAAACGCAATGTTAATTTTCAATTTCTCTATATAACTACTATTGTTCCTGTTACTGGTGGTATTGTAAGTATCTTCACTCTACTATGATGAGAACTACCACTGAGGAATCACTCTTAGATGATCATCGGTTCCTGCTCAGCAGAGGCCAGGTTCTTGCAGACCCTCTGGGTTATGGGCCCAGTGCAAAAGCCGCTGAGTAAAAACTGCCTTCAATGATCGAGCCATAATTTCTTCTATGACTTTTCTGCTAGCTTTTTGGAAAACATAGTGGAACCTGTTGAAGAGAGAACACACCTGGTGAGAGCAACCCGACTCCGATCCTTTATTAGGTGAGTGTAGGCCGACGGCCGCACTCAGATATTTAACAGAGAACTAAACTCTGTCATAAGGCAGAGGAGCTCATCACATCGGTCTGAGTCATGGTAAGACAAGGAAAGACTAAAGGAAAAGTGCAGAAACCCAGTAGATACCCTACTGGAAGATCCTACCATTTGACATTTCCTTTATCCCCCCCCCCCCCCAACCACTTTCAATCTCCCTAAATATCATCCCACTACATTGTTCTTAACTCACTGAGTTAATTGATATCTCACACTAGCTAGTTTAAGCAACGCGATAGCCTACTGTTGCCGACGCTCCTATAATACGTTCTCACAACGCACATTACCACTCTAGACTCCTAAGAATCATCTAATTTGGGTCTATTTAATTAAATACCATATATTTATTCCTGTTTGAAATCGAGACTACTAAATCACACAATGGATAAATGTCCGCCGATGTAAATCAACATAAGACACTGTAGTCTCTCTCCATAATCAAACCAGGAACATCACACACGTCCTTGTTGCCTCACAACATTTGGTCGACTCCAGCCAAAGTTGTTTATCCAGACTAGTTTTAATACTGTGTCTGAATGACGTCACAAATCTGACTAGACACTAGGCGTCGAGAAGCTATTTTTTCTCTCCTTTTCCGACTCGATGTAAATAACCGGCCGGCTGTCCCGCTTTAATCTGGGGAATTGTTCCCGGTACTCCAAAAAGTCTTGACGGCCCTGTGATCTGGAGAATTGTTTTCCCCACAACAAAAGATCTTGCCGACTCCCATCAGGCCAGTCTTCCAACATCAAAGGATGGCGGCCGCCTGTAGAGGAATGGCGCGACAGTCTTTCATCGATCGACAACTCAAGAATTTCCGCGACAATGCCAAGTAACTTATCTTACATTGCTTTACCTTGTCGTCGTCAAATTTTCCCTTCTACGTTTTAATTTATTTTTTGTACTTTGAGTTCTGGGGTAATAGTTCGGTGTTTCGCCTTTAGATATACACGACCCAGAATACAGGCCAATGTGTTCTTATCACATGTTTGCTTGGTTAATATAAATTCCTGCTATCCATCATCATCGGCATCATCGTCTATTGACCTTTCCATTGCAAAAAAATAAATTCTTCCCATAAAGGTCTTTCGAAAATTATCTCAATCATAAGCCACACTAAAGTTGCGATTATAGTAGCGATAGATTTTATCAGAAAGCAGTAGGTTAAATTGTTTGGCCATAGCCAACTAAACGTATACATCAACAAGCAATAATGTACAGACCAGACGGAAGCAGAGGAAGAGGCGGGCCACGTAAACTACGGATAGAGGGAATTACAGAGACCATTGGAACCTAAATATGAAGCCCATACACGGGCCCTCTCCCGCTGTTTATGCTTCACCTCAACACCCCTAGGTACAAGAAGAACCTGATGAGATCATGAGATAATAAGCGAGACGTCCTGCCTAAGTTGTTTACATGGGTAAATTATTTATAACATCATGGATTAACCTATGTTGTGGTCTTCCTCGTCTCCACTTTCCGGTACATCTCCTTGTGCGTGCGTGCGTGCGTGCGTGCGTGCGTGCGTGTGTGCGTGTGTGTGTGTGTGTGTGTATTTTTTAGTGATGACTATATGTCCTGGTATTAAAAGAGAATATGAAAAATGAGAATGTCATTGACTATTTAGAAACCAATGGTTGAATAAAAGATAACGATGACACCAAAAATGTGCTATTTCACTAAAAGGCAAATTGCTGCGCTATGCAGCCAGTTTGGGAGAATTGATAAAACGATGGGATAAGTGCATCAGTATTGGTGACAATTATGTTGAGAAACAAAGGGACAATGTTGTATGTATAAAAATAAACTGGTTTCGAGGTGTTATCATATTTAGTTATTTTTCTACAACCATTTGTGACTTACTTATTAACTTAAGAAAACGCCGTTGGAACTACATCGGCCATGTACTCAGAATGGACAAGACAAGACTCCCCTACCAAACCCTCATATGGTCACCGGTAGGGAAAAAAAAACGGGGAAGACCTAGAGAGACCCTGCGTAGAACCATCATTAAAGAAGGCTCATTCAATGGCCAAGTAAATATCCAAGATCTACAACAGGTAGCAGCGAACCGCCAGGCATGGAGAGTCAGGACTTCTGCCCTATGCGCCGCCTTAGGCTCAAGAGGAAAGACTAACTAACTATTAACTTACCCTAGTATTTAATAAGTGACTACCATTGATTGTCCGGAATTGTCCGGAAGCGAGTACTTAAATCTTACTCGTATGTTGAGCTTATTAAAGTGTACTGCAGTGCAACTTGGAATGTTAATGAGCACATTGGGGAAAGCTAGAGGGGTAGAGGTGATGTGGTTTTTGAAATGCGTGCTACGAATATCTTGGACTGCTAGAATTACAATGATTGACTAGGTGAGGCCAATAAGAGTAGAATTGTATGGATTGATTAGATGGGGCTAATAAGAGTAGAATTGTATGGATTGACTAGGTGAGGCTAATAAGAGTAGAACTGTATGGATTGACTAGGTGAGGCTAATCAGAGTAGAATTGTATGGATTGACTAGGTGAGGCTAATAAGAGTAGAATTGTATGTACTTATAATAAAACTATCAGCCGTGTTCTTGGGCATTTAAGAAAGCAGGCAGAAGTGATCCAGAGCACAAGGATCGAGGTCTGTGGAGAGACATAAACGCCTACGTAATTTAGCAAAACACATGCTATTTGTATATCCTTTACATGACGCTGTTGTCAATCCCATCAGTTTTTAACTGTTTGTGATTTTTTTCGCAAGTTTACGTTCAGTAGGTTGCCATTGATTTCTGAACGACCGACGCTCCTACCATAGCAATTAACGTAAATCATATGCGGCCGATTGCGAAGCCTCGGCTCGGTAAGTTGAAACATGTTTAAAGTGCGCTCGCCAACCTCACAGCCGTACATGCCAAATAGTAACCAACAAGTATGTTTGTTTTTTTCGCATATTTTTTACAGGACATCGCTGTCAACATTAGCATCTTTCAGATGATTGTTGATTTTTTTGGCAAGATTACGCTCAGTAGTTTGCCATTGCTTTCTGAGCGACCGGCTTAATACCCCGTAAGTTACCGACGCGGAGAGAACCTCTACCGATTCTCGCACACGCCACGTTACTCACGAGAGTATACGGGATTACGGAGACAGTCGTGTAGGGAGACGGGCAACAAGTATGTTACCAGGTCACAATTGATCATAGCCTATATTGACAGGCTGACATTTGACCTAGGCTGGTAAAGCTTCCTCCACAAGTTTTAGCTTGTTCGTTGTCAGCAGGTATTGACCCCGATGCCCAGAGGACATCGAACTTCATTACTTTGATTACTGTATTTTTATTGGAATGTTTAAAGCATTCCATTACTGTGTGGCTATTTCACAGATAATGGGTTTTAATCTAAGTGTTATTTTCGCTTCCGTTGTGTGCCCACTAACAACGATCTGTTGGTGTTTACTTAATGCGTGCTAGATAACCTTTCCTGGCTTGATATAACTCACCGAACTTACCCTGGGTTTGGCACAGTCATGGGAATTAATGATATAGTGTGTGGCCAGTAAATGGGAATCTACGAGCCCAGCGATCTATAATATCCTTGATGGAGAAAAGAGGGATATGTTGTACTTTAAACTAAATTGGGAACAAGCCACCGGATTTTGCAAAAATCCGCTCAAACTACCTCCAGCGCCAAGCAGACAATCTCTAGCGACCAGCGTAGAGGAAAGACAATTAAGACAGTGATTGATGTATATTTTTCAGTCACACCAAAACACACATACACACAATTAAACACACACAGGGTGTTTATAAAGTCTCACTACGCTTTGTATGTAGGTCAAATTTGAAAAAAAATATGAAGTGTATGTCGGCATCAATAAATGTGCTAAAAATGCACTACATTAGTTACAATAGTTACTGCTATGATCTAACGCTGTTTTGGGGAAGCTGGAAAGTATCAATGACGTATTCGTTATAACAGGTGTTGGAAATGTTCACCACGGGCTTCAAGACATGACAGTACACGTATCTTCATATTGTCAAATACCTTCTGCAATGTGTCTGTTGTTATTTCCGTGTGTATCGACCGCCATGTCGAAACATTTGTTCAACCAAAAATAGCACCATTCTATTTGGAGTGCAAATAATTACTCCAGCAGACGATAGCCATTCACTGCATATTGCTTCACGATGGACTGTGGAGCACATGTTTTGATGACGTCATATACTGCATTTTTCAAATTTGTTCAACATGCAAATATATATAGATACACACACACACACACACACACACACACACACACACACACACACACACACACACACACCACAAGCGTAAATAAAAACCATGTGCACGCTTTCGTGCGTATTGGATTACATGATGCTAGACCGCAATGTCGAAACACGCGTCGGCCACGTTAAGAGACATGATAGTCTTATAAAACCATACTGGACTGCAAGGTTGAGGGCATGCGAGCAAGAGGTAGACAACGATACAAGTGGGAAGATGACATCAAGAGGTGGACGAACATCAGCCTGACAGAATGTACAGTCAAGGCGAGAGACAGACAGTGTTGGAGATCCATTGCAGCTAACCTTCACTGTGGAGACGGCACCATATTGATTGATCAAAGACCCATATTTTCAAAAACCTATCAACATTCGGTGGGTGATGACGTCATATCAAGCCTTTCTCTTTGACTGCCCCGCAAATGTCCTGGTATCCATGTTAGACTGGGTCGAGCTGGGAGCCCACTTGTTTCAAGTTGTTATCATATTTAGCTATTTTTCTACAGTAATTTGTGTCTTACTGATTAACTTACCCTCGTAGTTTAACAGGGACAGTGACAGTGAGTAAGATTATTCCTCTAATATTTTCGCACGCCTGCAGGTTGACTTTCTTTTGCAACATATCCGTATCTCCAATCTGCTGGCATTTCTTCGGTTTCGAAGAATTCGCTGATTAGTTTAAGCAGTAATTAATTTGTTAGGTATTTATATGGGCTGTAGTCGCCTCTACTTGGATACTATTTTCACCAGTAGTTGTATTATCCTTTAGAAGTTAGACAGCTTTTCTATCTTTCTTTAGATGGCTTCTCACACACCAGCATTTTCAGCTGCTGTTGATGTACTAGGCAAATGTTACGTTCAGTAGTTTGCCATTGCTTTCTGAACGACCGGCCCCTATACCTTTTTCGAAAAAAACCAGCACCGCCGTGTTTCGAACCCGGGTATACGGGCTTACAAACCGCGTTCGCAAGCCCTTTAGCCACAGAGACCTGTTCTATATTATATTCTATAATATTCTATTAGAATAGCACGGTAGAAAGTATGTCTGTATTACATGATTGTGAGCTTACGTACATCTGCTGTGTGAAGTGATAAGTCCATCATAGTGTGTAGGCCTAAATGCAGGGGGAATAGATGGCCAATAGTTCCCTCACTCTTTAAGTAACCAGCCCAAAAGTCGAACCATCATCCGACAGCTCTTACGACATTATCAGACCAGTTTTCTAACGTCCGCGCTAACACTCATGTTAGCTACACGATATACCTGACTAGCAACAGAGCTGTCTTATAGTCGAGGTGCCTGATCAGCCGTGTGTGGGAGAGATGCAATTTGAGTCTGGAATGCTGGTTTTCCAATAATTGTGTGCTGTCTAGTGTGTCATCTGATCGTACCTTGCACATCGCAAAGACGTCGTCTATTTGTGACTGATTTATTAACCCGAGACGATGGTGATGTCTAACATCATCTTGTTCTCTGTTGTGTAAAGATTGACACGAGTTCGGTTTAGTCCCATCAATTTATTCAAGTTAGCAGCGTGGGAACAAACGCCATAACTCTGAGTCAAACAGACCCCTTGCGACGGACGCCGTCGTTTAAGTCATACCGATCATTTGAGGCTCACATCGTACCTCTTTGTCACAAGGGAAATAACTCTAAGTCACACTGACCTCATGAGACAGGCGACATACCTCTAAGTCACATGGGTCCCATGAGATAGAAATCATACTTCTCACAAGCTTCGTCCCATACGTCATCAATATGCAGAAGATTTCAATAACACTTTGAAGCATATTTGCATGAGTTCATATAACAAAGAAAGTTATGTAACATCGTCTTATCAAACATAATTTCATGTAACAGTATTTTAAGTATCTGGTTATACTGCCCTGTAAACTATATCACCCCCCCCCCCCCCCCCCTGCATATCCTATTATAGGACATTGCAGTGACCACCACAATTTTTCAGCTGCTGTTGATGTCTTAGCAAGTGTTTACGTTCAGTAGTTTGCCATTGTTTTCTAAACGACCGGCTCACATACCTCCGTAAGTAACCAGCGCGACGCCGAGTCTCGCGCAGCATTGTTTCGCATGAGGATATAAGGGATGACAAACAACGTCCTTAACTCCATCGCCAGGGAGTATGACTGTAAACTATATACTCTATCAATATTGATAATTTTGGTCATAGTTTTGCTGGCTGTGAATTGTCTGCAAACTTATATTAAGAGGGTATCGTCGATTTATAGTTATTCATTGGGCCAGGTATTTCTACTTCTATCTGTATCGGCGTATAATTTGTGGTGTATGTGTAGTGTTTGGCTAGGGGGGGGGGGTTTATGGGGTGGCAGGCATTTGTAGACCTTTGGTAAAGGATGCTTCATTTCCTTTTTCAGGGACTCATCCCCCATGGGTCCAAGCCTGACACCCAGTCGCGCCTGGGCTCCTAGTAAGCTGTAAATATATCTCTATCAATATGATAATTTGGTCATAGTTGCTGGCTGTGACTGTCTGCAAAATATATTAAGAGTGTATGTTCGATTTATAGTTTATTCATTTGGCCATGTTCTTTTTACTTCTACTGTATCGGCGTATATTTGGCGGTATGTGTATTGTGTTTGGGGGGGGGGGGTTACTGGGGTGTCAGGCATATTGATAGCACCTTTGGTAAGGATGCCTCTCATTTCCTTTTCAGGACTCATCCCCCACTGGTCCAAGCCTGACACCCAGCTCGCGCCTGTGGCCCCTAGTAGCTGTCAGCATGCGACAGCGGTCACCCCCCGGGCAACAGCTGTGAGAGGCTGGCTAAACCAGGCGTGGGTAGCCGATTTGGTGTCAAACCAAGCGGTAAACAAGGGTATGCCTACCCAGCATGTGAAGACAGGATTCGGCAGACTGCGCGGAAGAAATCATTCCTGATTCAACGGGCAAGACGGCGTTTACCTGCAAAGCGTTGTGGAACGTAATGAGCACGGCAAGGCACGTAGAGCGCCCTGGTCATCCACTGCACCTGTATTCGTCTCCAGTCGTCTCGACTTGTCTTGCCACTGGACTCAGATGGACTCAGGCGAGAGAGTGAGGTCGACGAATTGCGCAACCCTTCCTCACTTTAATCCAAGTCATCGCGCAAGTAATTCTTCATCCAACGTCATATATCACCTTCAAGCCCTGTGGCGATGGGCGAGCGGCGAAGCGGCAGGCGTGGGTACGCTGGCAGCCGTAGTCGCAGACCTGCACACAGGCGGCTCAGGCCATATGGTCGTTATCTACTGACCGGAGCAGCAGTGGGATTCGGCAGCCCCCTGAGCGACTAAGCAGCCCTCTATAGGAACACACTGCTCACCTCCATAGCATGAGGAAGGGGCTAGAAAAGGTGCCCTAAATATTGTCTGCTCCATCACTACCTAACCAGCTAGCCGCTGTTGGTGGGTACCCCAACTGTGGTCAACATACAAATAAAGATAAAACAAGTAAAGCTAAAAGAGGAAACCATATTCCCTTAACAATTGGAACTTGGAATGTACGCACCCTACTTGACAGAGACGGCGCGTCGGGTCCAGAGAGACGAACAGCACTGATTAGGAGAGAGCTGGGCAGGTACAATATCGACATTGCAGCCTTGAGCGAGACACGACTTGCAGAAGAAGGCCAAATCTGTGAAATAGGTGCCGGCTACACATTTTTCTGGAGTGGAAGGAAAAGCGAGGAAAGACGCCAATCCGGTGTGGGATTGCCATTAAGTCGGCAAATTAGCTGGATTTCCAAAGGCTATAAACGACAGGCTCATGACCATTAAGTTGCCCCTGCTGAATGGAAGGAAGCATGCAACCATTGTGAGTGTCTACGCACCAACTATGACCAGCGAAGATGATGTCAAGAACAAGTTCTATGAGGACCTGCACAATGTATTAACATCTGTTCCCAAAGGAGACAAACTTATACTCCTTGGGGATTTCAATGCCAGAGTAGGCACGGACACCACCTCTTGGAGTGGCATTATTGGAAAGCACGGAGTCGGAAATTGTAACAGCAATGGACTCCTCCTCCTTCAGACATGTGCCGAACACGATCTCCTGATTACCAACACAATTTTCCGTCTCCCCATGAGAAATAGGACATCGTGGATGCACCCTCGCTCGAAACACTGGCACCTCATTGACTATGTCATCGTCAGGAGAAGTGACAGACAAGACGTTCGGGTAACAAAATCCATGTGTGGTGCCGAATGTTGGACAGACCATCGTCTCATTGTCTCGAAAATAAACATTCACATCAGGCCACCACGGCGTCCTCAAGGGGTAAAAATGCAAAAAAAAAAAACTAAATGTCACCCGCCTAAACAGCAAGAAAATGCAGCAGTCGTTTGAAAATATGCTGGAAGACCGCCTCAAGCCCAATGCTGCTGCTAAACAGGATACAGAAACAGAGTGGAGAGCCCTAAAGGACATAATTTACAACACTGCTATGGAAATCCTGGGTCCAGCCCCCCGAAAGCATAAAGATTGGTTTGATGAAAATTCCGAAGACATCAACCAATTGCTGGCCGAGAAACATCTTCTCCTCAAGGCACATTTGAATGACCCGAAGTCAACATAAAAAAAGATGCCTTCAAGAACATTCAGAGAGTAGTGCAGCAGAAACTTCGGCACATGCGGGACTCCTGGCTGAGCAGCAAAGCTGATGAAATTCAAGGCTTTGCTGACAGACATGATATGAAAAACTTCTACGACTCACTGAAAGTGGTCTATGGTCCTACATCACCAGGCATAGCTCCCCTCCTCAGTGCAGATGGGGGAACATTGGTCACCGATAAGAAAGAAATCCTTCAACGCTGGGCAGAGCATTTCAGCAACATCTTAAATGCAACTTCCTTCTTCGATGATGAAACCATCAACTGCCTTCCTCAAGTTCCCACCAATGAGACACTTGATGACCTGCCAACCATAGTGGAAGTAAACAAAGCCATCCAGCAACTCTCCAGCGGCAAGGCACCTGGTCCTGACTCCATCCCAGCAGAGATATACAAGGCAGGTGGGCCGGTCCTAACAGAGCAGCTTCACCAAGTCTTTACAAACATATGGGTGAACGAGACCATGCCACAAGATTTCAAGGACGCGTCAATAGTCCACCTTTACAAACGTAAAGGAAACCGCCAATCCTGTGACAACCACCGAGGCATCTCCTTGCTTTCAATTGCAGGGAAGATACTCGCCAGAATTCTTCTCAATCGCCTCACGGCCCATCTCGATCAAGGTCTTCTTCCTGAGAGTCAATGTGGCTTCAGAAAAGAACGTGGAACTGTTGACATGATTTTCGCTGCAAGGCAGCTGCAAGAGAAATGTCAGGAACAGAACTGCGAAATGTTCTCCACTTTCATTGACCTTACCAAGGCTTTTGATACAGTCAGCAGAGAAGGACTGTGGAAGATCATGGCAAAATATGGCTGTCCACGAAAGTTTGTCCAAATAGTGCGGCTATTTCATGATGGTATGCAGGCAAGAGTACAGGAAAATGGTGAACTGTCTGAACCCTTTCCTGTCACCAATGGAGTGAAGCAAGGATGTGTCCTGGCACCAACACTGTTCAGCCTCATGTTTTCAGCCATGTTGATGAATGCCTTCGAGAACGACGACATTGGAATAGACATCAACTACCGTATGGATGGAAAGTTATTCAATCTCAGAAGGCTGAAAGCTAAAACCAAAATTAACAGCGACACCGTCAGAGAGCTCCTGTTTGCTGATGATTGCGCTCTATACGCCAACTCAGAGGCGGACATGCAACATAATGTTTACAGCTTTCTCACATGCCTGTGCCAACTTTGGGCTCAATATCAACTTGGAGAAGACTGTAGTTATGTACCAGCCAGCTCCAGGGAATAATCACACTGTGCCGAATATCAAAGTGAATGGTCATAGACTAAGTGTTGTGGACAAATTCACCTATCTTGGCAGCACTGTGTCACAAGCTGCCACAATTGATGACGAAGTGAATGCAAGAATCTCCAAGGCCAGTGTGGCCTTTGGCAGACTGTACAAGAATGTATGGGACAGAACTGGAATAAGCCTGCAAACAAAGCTAAAAGTCTACAAAGCAGTTGTATTATCCACACTGCTATATGCTTGTGAAACCTGGACTGTTTATCAGCGACACGCTAGGAAATTAAACCACTTCCACACAGTCTGCCTAAGGAAGCTACTGAAGATTAAATGGCAAGACAAGATCCCAGACACTGAAGTCCTAGAAAGAGCGTCCATGCCCAGTATCCACACTCTACTGATGAAGAATCAGATTCGCTGGGCTGGTCACTTGACTCGCATGCCAGATCACAGGCTCCCTAAACGAATTTTTTACAGCGAACTGCGTTGTGGTAAACGCTCCCAAGGTGGCCAGAGGAAACGCTTTAAAGACACTCTGAAAATCTCTCTGAATGCTTTTGGAATTCATCATGACACCTGGGAGACTGCAGCCAGAGACCGAAATTCGTGGCGTGCATCATTACACAAGGGTGCAGTCATGTGTGAGGCAACCAGGACTGCAAGAGCTGTAAAGAAAAGGCAGGACAGAAAAACCACTGCAGGAAATCCTCCTCCAGAAACGTCAAGCATTCTTTGTCCACATTGTCAAAGAACATTTCGAGCCAAAATAGGCCTTATCAGCCATCTTAGAACCCACGGCTCCATACTTTCAACCCCACTGGATGAAATGAATGGTCATCATCATTCTTGATGGACAAACAACATGTGTATGTGTTTATGTGTGTGTATGTTTGTGTGTGTATGTGTGTGCGTGCTGTATGTATAAATGTGTGTATGTGTATACTTCCAAAAGCGTATTTCATTTTTTTTCTTTCTTGTTCAAGAAATGTAATTGTATGACATTGTTGTTATTGCTGTAATTGTGGTGGTGTGGCTTTAAGTGTGGAAGTCGAAAGATGCTAATTAATATGAATAGAGTCATCCGGGTTTGTCCACATTGTCAAAGAACATTTCGAGCCAGAATAGGCCTTTTCAGCCATCTTAGAACCCACGGCTCCATACTTTCAACCCCACTGGATGAATTGAATGGTCATCATCATTCTTGATGGACAAACAACATGTGTATGTGTTTATGTGTGTGTATGTTTGTGTGTGTATGTGTGTGCGTGCTGTATGTATAAATGTGTGTATGTGTATACTTCCAAAAGCGTATTCATTTTTTTTTCTTTCTTGTTCAAGAAATGTAATTGTATGACATTGTTGTTATTGCTGTAATTGTGGTGGTGTGGCTTTAAGTGTGGAAGTCGAAAGATGCTAATTAATATGAATAGAGTCATCCGGGCAAAAGACATCATCTAACATAACATACATTAATGATTAATGTTTGGTGTTATACAGCCAACAGTTCAGTTGTTTGTTATCCAATATAACACACACACACACACACACACACACACACACACACACACACGCACACACACACACACACGCACGCACGCACACACACACACACACTAAACACACAAATACACACACCACATGCACACATATTATCAATAAGCATGTGTAGTCCGATATATTTATATTAGTCAAAGAACGTGTGAATAGACAGGGAGAAGAAATAATGATAGCAAATGGCCCATTTTACGTCTTATAGAAATGTACCACTTGGTGGCTACTTCAGGGATACAAGGTCTGGCATCTTCCGTAGACCTCCAAGTGTCACGGTTTCATTTGGCTGGCCACTTGTTCTCCTCTTCCAACCCCTTTGACACTCATTTTCTGTAGACGAGTGTCCTTAACTGCAGGGCAATTTCTGTCTTTCATCTCCGAATGTACCGAATTTGCTTGCTGTATGTCAATGTTGACATAGCTGAGCTTGTTCTCTTGTAATGCGACTCCAGGCTATTTATAAAGTAAACACTCTGTGTATGTTGGTTTTGTTCTGTCCAAGTATTATGCAAAATGCTGTTAAAATCTAAATTACATTACGTGTCAACACGGAATACACTGTGTATATAATCTCTATGGGATTGCGTTGCCAATGTCAACAATACAAAACGTATTTAGTGAATATTTCCAAAGAAAATGAAGACAGATTTACAATTAATGGAATTTATTTTATAATGAGTATACTAGTGTTTTATTTGGTTATCAATCATTTTGCTTTGCACGAAAACATATTTGGTCATTTGAAGCGTGTCGATTCCGCTGTCTTCCTCTTCTTCCATTTCTTCTGCTGCGGACTCGGGAATAGACCTTGGCGATAATGACTTTCCTCTCCTGTCTGTCATATGATATTTTAATGAAGCTGATGAAGGTTTATTATTTCTTGCCCAGCTGTCTAAATATTTCACGCATCTTCCACTGTCTTCCACTGCCTCTGTTGTCTAATATGTTACCACATACAGAGAGAAGATACACTTTTTACCAGACAGGACAGGACCTGTTATATGGTGATGAATATGACCTGTTATATGATGATGAATATGACCTGTTATATGATGATGAATATGACCTGTTATATGATGATGAATATGACCTGTTATATGGTGATGAATATGACCTGTTATATGATGATGAATACGACCTGTTATATGGTGATGAATACGACCTGTTATATGATGATGAATATGACCTGTTATATGATGATGAATATGACCTGTTATATGATGATGAATATGACCTGTTATATGATGATGAATACGACCTGTTATATGATGATGAATATGACCTGTTATATGATGATGAATATGTCCTGTTATATGATGATGAATATGACCTGTTATATGGTGATGAATATGACCTGTTATATGATGATGAATATGACCTGTTATATGGTGATGATATGACCTGTTATATGATGATGAATATGACCTGTTATATGATGATGAATACGACCTGTTATATGATGATGAATATGACCTGTTATATGATGAATATGACCTGTTATATGGTGATGAATATGACCTGTTATATGATGATGAATATGACCTGTTATATGATGATGAAAGTTTTTTTTTTTAAATGTTGCATATCCCTTACAGGGTGTTGCAGTAAACACCAGCATTTTTCAAGCTACTGTTGATATACTAGGCAAGATTACGCTCAGTAGTTTGCCATTGCTTTCCGAGCGACGGCTAACATACACACGTAAGTTACCAGCGCGGCGCGAACCGCTCCGATTCTAGCGCAGCGGTGTTACTCACGAGAATATACGGGATTACGGAGAAAGCTGTTAACTCCTACGCCATGCAGCCCGACTTGATGATGAATGTGACCTGTTATATGTTGATGCATATGACCTGCTATATGTTGATGTATATGATGATTTGACAACATAATTTCCACCCACATTGATGCACTTATCCCATCGTTTTATCAGCCCTCTCAAACTGGCTGCATAGAACTGCGTGCTCTGTTTCTAAACCACGTTTTCACTTCACATTCAACTTCGGCGTTATTCGCGAAATGTCTCCCGCCAAGGTGCGTTTTCAGTGTTTATACTGACAAATGTTTGTCCCGTAAAGCGGTGCATAGCTGGATAGAAAAAATTACGAGAGCGAGTCAATAAGTAAATCACACAGTCCTGTGTAATGGTAGGTCAATGAAAACAAAGCACGCTGTTCTATGCGGCCGGTTTAGGAGGACTGGTTAAACGATGGGATAAAGTGCATCAATGTTGGTGGAAATTATGTTGAGAAATAAGTGGACAATGTATGTATGAAAATAAACTAGTTTCAAGTTTTTATCATGCGTAGTTATTTTTCTACAGCCATTTGTGACTTATTAACTTACCACTATTATGCAGCCCCCCTCGGGTGATATTAGGAGATGCCGTTGACAACTAAAGGATGAACAGACAGACTTCTGACCAAACAGATCCTGCACTGACCAGATCATCTCAGTACCCATTCTAATAAAGCTAAGCTTAGAACTGAATTCGTCAATTTATATTGAACATGTGAAATATGAAGAGGCTTTCGATAGCACTGATTGGGCGTTTCTTTGGAAATCGCTGAGGGAATCCAGGATCTCACAAAAATGATTAAGTTAATTAGGGAAACAACTAACCCGAATGCATATTAATTTATTAACATTTAGATTAATTAATCATTAAATAATATTAAAACATAAACACGGACACATAATAAAACTGTTCTAATACTAACTACGTCACTAATGAATTACAAAATATGTTGTATTGTTACTTAAAGTTAATATACACACATATTTGTTTTATTGAAAGTGCTTTCTAAGTACATTACATACATTCATCCAGTGTCTTCTCTTTCGCCACAATTATTGTCTGACAATATATGTTAATGTACGCATCTATCTTTTAGACTGACTTCGGACAATTCCCAACTTACTCAGTTCATTCAGCCGAGAGTATGCTTTCTTGTTTCGTGAACGTTTGGCAATGCATGTTAATGTATGCATCTATATATGGACTCAAGTCGGGGATTTCCCCAAAACAGTCAATTCATTCAAGCTTAGTATTGCTCTAGAATGCTGCTGAAGCTGAAATTTTTATCATTTTCAATACATGAATAAGGTAATTAGCAAATAAACAAATTAAACGAAAAACAAAAGTGATCGTAACAGATTTGTATCAATACATTAATAGGTCTTCGCAGACACTAACTTAAGGGTTAAGAAGATGAAGTGAAAGAATATGCCGACTAGTTGTTCTTCAGTGCAAAATCGTTTGCCTTCAGAATGCACACAACTTTTTCAAGCGACATGTTTAATTCTCCGATGTACTTATAAGTGTTAGTTAATATAGCTTACCTAATGTGTTTTTTTTCCTTCTAAAATCTAGACTACACGTCTTCCATGGTCGTTTTCTATTCCCTCAGTAACAGCCAAGCTCAATTAATAGTATTCAGCCATTAAGTTGAAACAGAACTGACAGTGCAGAAGGCAAACCCTATCAAAAGCACCGGGAGCAACTTTACACACATACTGTATATGTTATGTATCCCGCAACCAGCAATTTCAACACAACAAACTAAACAAATGCTCCCACAGAATTCTACGTTCACACAATGTTGATTATCACAGAAAGAACATTTCACGAACACAACATTGCATTTGTTCTAAACAAACACTTTCACTCTAAGTGGTGATGAACTAAAGGTTGTACAGTGTACACTACTTACTTAAGGTAAATGAAAGGTCACAAGTTCGATGCACATTAACGTTTTCAACATCTCCAAACAAAAACATCATGTTCGCTAATGCCTACCGGCAGCTGTACACACTCGCTCCACCCATGAACGAACGCCATGCTGTGATCCCTGCATCGCGTCATTATCAGGATCATTGATTGCTGCTTGTATTTACCTACTGAAATTGATCATTGCTCACTACGCGTAACAATTACTGGCCCGTGAAATCTGGATTGATTAACCTCTTGGGAAAGAGTCAAACACTATTGTTTACACGCTGGACTGCTAGCCTGGCTGTGATCTCTTTCTCGCACTCGCTCAATAGTTATCCGAGTAAGCAGTACTAGAGCTTTGATGGAGTTAACGGTAGGAGGGTATAATGTGTTTCTCCCTTCGGGTAAACATGCATATGATTGATGAAATATATACATGATTGATGAACTATGTACATGCTTGATGAAGTGTAGGATGGGGGAGTATTATTTGGTTCTCACATTGAGTAAAACAACAAAGATTGACTTTACTATCTTACGGTGTAGGAGAACCACTTGAACCTGAGGAAGTTAGGTGGCCTGGCTAGTGCCATCACCAACAAAGTGCACAGCTTACGTTGTTGTTGTTGTTGTTGTTGTTGTTGTTGTCGTCGTCGTCGTTGTGGTCGTTGTTGTTGTTGTTGTTGTTGTTGTCGATGTTGTTGCTGCTGCTGTTGTTGTTGTTGTTGTTGTTGTTGTTGTTGTTGTTGTTGTTGTTGTTGCTGCTGCTTGCTGCTGTTGCTGTTGTTGCTGTTGTTGCCCAGGAATAAGGAACATTTCGTAACCGTTCCGATGATTCGAACCCGTGAGTCCAAATGGGAGCCCGGCGTTAAAACCATTCGGCCAGACATTTGTAACAGATTCGTGAAATATATACATGACTGATGAAGTGTAGAGTGCTTGCGTATTGTGTGTTTCTCCCATTTAAAAACAAAATACCTGAATGATGAAAAATATACATGCTTGATGAAACATTATGTAACTAATACAAACATATACGTAACTGATAAAACATACATGACTTATGAAGTTCAGGGTGGGTGCGTATTATTTGTTTCTCTCTGTGAGGAAACATATTTGTTTAATTCACATAAACTGGACAAATGATCTGTTTCTCTCGTTGAGAAAACGTAGATTTTTATAATCCACACAAACTGGACAAATGTTTCACACTAGGAAATGTTAACATTGGAAAGGAGCTGGGGAATATCACATGCACATTTCGTAAAAACAAAATGTAGACGATTGATCTTCGTTGGTTGAACAACTCTCGGGGCTTTGAAGTGTTTTTCATTCCTAGTTTCTTGTACCTCGGCTCTGACCCCAAAAACTACTCTGTGATGGCTATTCGATAACGTGGAAAATGATGGGTGAAATGTTTGCGGTGTTTACTGGCAAGATGAAAACTGCCGCAAAACACCCGGTCCATATTGTATTCATGATACAATAAACATGTGAGCAAATAGCAGTTAGATGATATAGTAAAATGCGTGTCGGAAACATTATAGATGAATCAATAAGCAGGTTGGATGATACAGTAGATTGTGAAGTCTATAACACTCTAGATGATATACTCTTATGTGGGTCGATAACACTCTGAAAGATAGACTAATATATGTGCCGATAATACTCTTGATGATGAACTAATATGTGTCTCAATAACACTCTAGATTCTACACAAATATAATGTGTGTCAATAACACTCTTGATCAAACACTAATATGTGTGTACGATAACACTCTACATGATACACTAATATATGTGTTGATAACACTCTAAATGATCAATTAATATGTGTGTCTATAATACTTTAAACGATAGACTAAAATGTGCTGATAACACTTTAGAGTATTAATTACTGTATGTGTCTATAAAACTCTAAATGATGCACTAATATGTGTGTAGATAACACTCTACATGATACACTAATATATGTGTTGATAACACTCTAAATGATCAACTACTATGTGTGTCTATAATACTTTAATTAAACGATAGACTAAAATATGCTGATAACACTTTAGAGTATTAATTACTGTATGTGTCTATAACACTCTAAATGATACACTAATATGTGTTGATAACTATCTAGATGATACATTTATGTGTGTTGATAACACTTTACAACACAATCTTCCTACCAGCTCTATGCTACCATGGCAAACCTGGACAATGACAGAAAAATAGAAAAGAAAAATCACAACAACAGAAATGAGATTCCTGAGAAGAATACTCAACCTACCAAGAAGAGATAAGATCAGAAATGAAGAAATCAGGACTAAAGTGGGGGTTATAGCAGCACTAGATTTTATTAGAAAGCAGCAAGTCAAATGGTTAGGACATGCAAGTAAGTTACCATTCAACAGCATACCACAACAAGCAATGATGTACAGACCAGATGGATACAGAGGAAGAGGCCGACCACGTAAACGTTTGACGGAGGGAATAGCAGAGTCCAAGGGAATATCGATACTTGAAGCCCATAATCGGGCACTCTCACGATGTTTATACTTCACCTCGACACCGCAAGGTACAAGAGGAACATAATGAGATGATGAGATAACACTCTATATGATACAATAATATGTGTGTGGATAAATCTGCATGACACACCGATACATGTGTTGATAAAACTCTACCTTATACACTAATATGCGTGTCGATAAACTCTACGTGAAACACTAATGTGTGTCGAAACAGTTTAAACGATACACTAAAATGAAAGCCGGTACACTGCAAATAACACTGGAGAAAAACGCAGATCTAAAAGTGTTGTGATGAGCAATTTAAATGTACATCAATAACAACATAAATGATCCAGTGCAAATGCGTTCAAACTACCTGCTAGGTAATACACTACAAGTATGAATCTACAACATCCTACATCACATTTTGGAATACTACGGCACGCTTGCCAAGGGCGGCACGGCGAACGATTTTCAATGGCATGCTCTGTGAATGTAAATACATAATACGATCACATAAAAAGAGTAATTGTTTAATTCAGCAGATGCATATAATTCTTTTAGTGTTATCCATGCCGGTATCCCTGGCCTAGGTGTTAGCGACTTTCTACGTAATGATGTATGCTCTCGTGAGGTAAAGTGACGTGCGTGAGAATCGGTGGCGGTTCTCTCTGCGTCGGTAACTTATGGGTATGTGAGCCGGTCGTTCAGAAACCAATGGCAAACTACTGAGCGTAATCTTGCCAAGAAATCAACAATCAGCTGAAAGAGGCTGATGTTGACAGCGATGTCCTGTAAAGGATACGTGAAAAAAAAGTTATCCATGTTGCTATATGTGAAACTTGGACAATGAGCAGTCAAGCTGAAAAAACATCTGATGGCTGCAGAAATGTGGTTTCTGAGGAAAATGCAAAGTATACCATGGACAGACAGAAAAACCAATGACCAAGTACTACAGGAGACAAATGAACATCGTAAACTGATTAGAGAAATTAGACGTAGACAGTCAAAATTCTTTGGACATGTTATGAGAAGAAATGGATTGGAGAACTTAGTGACAACTGGCAAGATCGAAGGGAACAGACCAAGAGGAAGACCGAGAGGAAAATACCTGGATGGCTTGGCCACATGGCATGGACGAGACAGGAACATTGAGCTGATCCACGACACTGGTGATCGAGTGAAATGGCGAGTCATGACCGCCCACGCTTTCCGGCATGGCACATGATTGATTGATATCTCTTCAAAACGAAAATGGGTAGGCAATGCAGGTAAGACTAAGCGATATGATGCAAACTAAGTGAGTATAAATCAGCAATGACTGGTCTTCTATTTCCATAATATCCCTCTCTCCGGACGACTTCCAACATCAACTCTATAGTTGCTCGATTGTCGCATGTTAAAGCCAGTACAGTCCGTTGGCAGTGTTGACATTGTAAGTACCACGGTGTCGTTACAATGACTCCAAGACAAGCACACACCTTGAAATACACATTGCTTCAAGATTCGTGTACAAATGAATATGGATCACACAATGATGGAGATAAGTTGCCACACAGAGTGACTATGTGATAGTTCTACGGCCAATAAAAAGTCGCTTAAAAGTCGACAGGATCGACTTCATTGCACTGGATTTTTATTCCATATGGCTCAGTTTCTTTCCGCAGCGCGGAAAGCGTCACACAAAGCACGAACTCCGTAGCTCCAGCGACGACCCTCAGAAGTCTCCGAAAAAATGCACTCGTGCACCGAAGGATGCGGACCGGAATCGAACCCACAACCTTCGGAGCCCGAGACAGACGGCTTGACTACTTCGCCACGGAGACGCCGAGTGACTATTTAACATTTCTGCGGCAAAACACTACAGAGAGGTTGCAGCACAATTGTGAGTCGATAACACCATGGTCAATACAGTAATAGCATGAGTAGAAAACTCGTTAGACAGCAAACTAAACAGCAAATTGACATTTCTATAACACGCTCCATCAGTAAGAGACTATAACGTAACGTACAATCAGTTACATACACTTGTGTATCTGTAAGGAGTTTGACTGACATGAGGGAAAAGGTTTCCAACTTGTTTACAATGTATCATTGTATTTTACTGCAGTAGACATTTGTCTCAATGAATTATTAAAAAATTAACACTTTCTTTTAATTGCGCTCACTCGCATTGAACTTATGAGCGCAGCCGATACATATGCTACTACTTTTAGTGTTAAAAGTTAGATGCATATAATTTACAGGACGTTACATGTTGTTGTTTGTGATTTCTTGGCAAGTTTACGTTCTGAAGGTTGCCATTGCTTTCTGAACGACCGGCACTCATACCATTTCGCGAAAGACCACCTAAGGAAGTCTGCTGTCAAATCGCCCGCAGCTGTGTTTCGAACGCGGTAAGCGGGATTATGAACTGCGTCCGTAACCAGTCGCCGCGGATCTGGCACTTCTAGTGTACTGGACTGATTTTTGCGTGTGGATTAGCTTTCCCTAGTACCAGTGTCCCTTGTCGTCAGATGAACCGACTCTGACTTCTGAGGTACTTGTAATTTGCGCCCCGAAATCAAGGACGAGAAGTCAATATATTAGTCCAACTAACTGGTATAAGGATTGAACCCGCTCTCTCGGGGTCAGCACACGGAAAGTTCAAGGGTGTTTGTTCTGATCCATTCGGTCATGTTGATCTCAACTTTTTTGTGTCCTCAATTTAGTCGCCCATTCTCTTAAGACAGTTGCCTTAACCGGAAGTTCATGGCTGCAAGCCCCATCGGTAGAAGGCGCAACCCCGCCCCCCCCCCCCCCCACCCCCCCCCCCTTTGCATGTGGCAATATAAGGCTTACAGCAATAAGCTTACACGGTTGACAGAAGGTCTACGGTAAAAGACCAATAAAGGGAAAAGTGAGAACAAGTCACGCAACAACAAGTAACTGACGCGCTCTGATAAAGCGTGCAAAGGTAGATCGGGCACATGATGATGATGAATAGCGCCAAGGGAAATTATTTATGAAAGTTGCCTATCACATGACTGGAATAGGTTGGTTCACGTGATAAGAGACAACTGAAGTAGTTAGGTCTGGAGTGCTGACAAGAAAGGACGTGTGGAAGTTTTTCTGTGGCAATGAAATGGTTTCCGAACGTAAGTGTGAAAGCTTTATTAAATTGTGATAAGGGCCAGCAGATTGTGTAATGGCTTATGAAAGCGCATAGTGATTTGAGCCGTTGGCCATCGACTCGTACAACAAGCACCTGCGACAAATGTTGGTGTAAATTCTGCACCGCACGAGAAATGTGCGGAGCTGAACATAGCACGCTAACTCAATGCGTCGTTCGCCAGCCACCAAGAAGTAAGCAAGTGAGTAGTTTGTAGATATACAGTATTATGAGGTCTCAATGAATGACAGTCTGCAGTAACGATTGTATCACCTGAAAATGGTCGAGCTGTAATCCGAGACTGCATTTGTAATATTATTAATAATTATTTGTGAAACCACTTGCCCTCCCAGCAACATGGGATCTGGTGGTAACGTCTCGTGATACAAATGTGTGTAATAAAGTAAGGTGAACAAGGACTGACTGGAGTTACTTGACTTCTTTTGTACCTCTGTGATTCTGCTTCGCTATCTACACAGACGAGCCATTCAAGAAATATATATGAAACCCCAGTAGAGGTGTGGCACCTCCCCCCCCTCCTTTTTTTTTCTTTTGTACAGTCACCTTTGATCCTTTTCGTGGATGCCTAGTGGCAATACGCTCGTAATGCCCGCAGGTGATCATGGACTCGAATCCGCAAATGAATTAACATATTGACTACCTTATGCGTGTTTATTTTTCCTTCTCCTTCTGCTTCTTCTTATCCTCCTCCTTTTTCCGTTTCTTCTACTTCAATATCAACGTTTTCTATGCATTTATTCCGGCATGGGTCACGAACAGAAAGGATCGCTTCAGATCTTCACAGGTCTCCCATTTTTTTTGTCTCGAACAGACTTTATGCAAAAGCAAGAAGTGAGCGAACACGCATGGTGACTATAATAACATACGATTGCTAGTAGTAAGATTACAACTACGAGGGCGAGTCAATAAGTAAGTCCCACAGTTCTGTTGGATGGCAGGTAAATGTAGTTGGCGTTTTCTACAGGTGTCATTAGGTGACAGCAACATTGAACTTTATATTCCCGTTCGTCAGGTGGCGCTAGATGTCTCATGCACATGGGCAGCGCATTATCAAAATGGCGATTGTACTTACGGAGTGTACAACCAAAGAGCATCGTGCTGTTGTGTGATTTTTGTCGGCATATGGAAAGTGGGAAGTTCTGGAAGATCCACCTTGCAGCCCCGACTTAGCCCCAAGCGATTTCCACCTTTTTCTTCCACTGAAAACTCACCTTGGCGGGATACATTTCGCAAAAGACGCCGAAGTTGAATGCGATGTGAAAACGTGGTTTAGAAAACATAGCTCGCAGTTCTAATCAGTCGGTTTTGGAGGACTGATCAAACGATGGGATAAGTGCATCAATGTTGGTGGAAATTAGTGTGATAAATAAGGGGACTATGTATGTATAACAATAAACTGGTTTCAAGTTGGTATCATAAGTAGTTATTGTCCTACAGCCATTTGTGACTTACTTATTGACTTACCCTCGTAATATAACATAATGAGCTGATAGGTTGGCAAAACATCGCAAACACCAAGATTTAAAGTTTCGTAAATAATATGTTGATTTTTTTTTCTCTGCATATCCTTTATAGGACATCGCAGTCAAAGCCCAGTATGTCTGCCGTTGTGATTACTTGGCAAGTTTGCGTTCGGTAGTTTGCCATTGCTTTCTGAACGACCGGCACCGATACCAACGCAAAACCAACGCAACACGGTCTGATGCCAAATCACGCGCAGCTGTGTTTCGAACGCGGGTATACGGAATTACAAACTGCCTCCGTAACGTCTTCGCCACGGAGAGAGGAAATATTTTGATTAAATACTGCAAATAGCAATTTGTGAAATATGTAACTACAGGTTACTGACATATTACACAAATAACATTTAGTAACACACCGAAGTAAATTGTTGAATTCATATTGTTAGAATAAAATACAGGGAAAGATACTGAAACAGATTAGCAGCCTACACTTTTCCCAGCAGTGTACGCTGACAAATATCCCAGCAACGGAAGGAAATAATACGTATGGATTCTGGATTTTATCGATGTGCCCTATGGTGTGTGAGCCAGAAAGTTGATTGATAACATCAGAATGTCAATAAAATGGCCGACGGAGTGTTAAATGATCAACGATCATACTGGAAGCCAGATCGTAGGCACGGCAGCTCTGCCATTCTTCATGGCGGCTCGCGGCTGTCAGACATTAATGATCAGCCCGGTGTGACCGACTGTAAATGAGACCTTGACACGACCTCGTTAATTGAACACAGCTCCAGTATTGAACGATGTGAACAAGTTTTATTCAAATAAGAATAGGAAGGGAAAATAAAAGTTTCACTGTTAGACAATTCATACATGGCAAAGTACGGGTACCTTGGATATGTAGTTGCCAAAGGCTAGGATTCCTACAATGCCAGGCAACGCAATGGCGTGTTTATTTATCGGAGATGAAAAATAAAATTCCTAATCTGTGGGAACTGTGACCACTGTTCTTCCACAACCAAAGGTTAATTATCAGTTCTTCTGTGAAGGTCCCCGAGAATATCAGCGTCAGTACAAATGATGTGACGACATTTTGTGCTCAGCTTTTATCTCCTTCTTCTTGTGGCCTATTGTACTTGCCGTGAAGTGTCACAGAAAGGAGGCTGATGCAAGGTCATATTTAACTTCTTCAATGTCTCTTTTACTATATATAGCCAATGCTTCCTGAGTCTTGTATCCAGGAGTAGTGCGATCTAGCCGCTGGTTGATCTTGGTCCATTCCAGTTAAATGTCCGATCCATTTAATTCTTAGGGTTCAATAAAGTCAGTAATATGTGTTATCCCTTCACTTGTTCTAAACTTCTCTTTCGTCTCTCTATCATTTCTTGTTTTTCCAGCAGCATTTTGTACGCATCTCATCTCACATTGTCTGACATGTGTGTGTTTCCTAGGACTGTCCATGTCTGACAGATCACTGTGGTCACTCCCTGCTGAATCATTCTCTCTAGGCTATGATCATATATCCGTTCCTCCACACTATAAACATGGCCCCAAAGCAGAGAGATGCCTTATAATGCACAGATACTCACTCAACATTGCAGACCCAGCCAATCGGTCCGCATGCTCCTTTCCCACAACACCAGCATGCTCTGAGAGAAAACATCCACCAAATGTTCCCAATTATTGATTTGTGTATTGAAGCAAGCTACTATGTGCACGAGACACGCCTGTATTCACCTTACTCAGCATGCTCTGTGAGTCCGTTACAGTCAAGATCTCTGTAATGAGAGACGCTTGATTACAGCTTTTATATATCAGCCAATTGTTTTATTCTTGAAAGTCCCTGGGCGGTAACGCCTTGTTTAATCTATACAATAAGGTCTGAAAGACATTCTTTGTGTACATTTTACTTTTCTTTTTTAATTAATTGATCTGTCTGGAGTGAGTTAATAATTGGGACTTGATGGGGATTGTGTTACTATTCCTGATTTGAGAAAGGCAAGTATTATTTTATATATACATATATTTAGAAAATACAAGCCATACAAGTCAGAATTTGGTGTATGGTGCAAGCCATATATATATATATATATATATATATATATATAAACCAAGTTATCGGTTCAACAGTGAATTTAAAATCGTAGACACAATAGCTAATACACAAGTGATTTGTTGAATAATTGATTGACTTATTAGGTGCAAGTACCGTTTTCTCAATCAATCAATCATGTGCCATGCCGGAAATCGTGGGCGGCCATTTAACTCGATCACCAGAGTCGTGGATCAGCTCAGTGTTCCTGTCTCGTCCATGCCATGTGGCCAAGCCATCCAGGTAATTTCCTCTCGGTCTTCCTCTTCGTCTGTTCCCTTCGATCTTACCAGTTGACACTAAGTTCTCCAATCCATTTCTTCTCATAACATGCCCAAAAAATGTTGACTGTCTACCTCTAATTTCTCTAATCAATTTACGATTTTTATTTGTCTCCTGTAGTACTAGGTCATTGGTTGTTCTATCTTTCCATCGTATTCTTTGCATTTTCCTCAGAAACCACATTTCTGCTTTTTCAGATTGACTGCACATTGTCCAAGTTTCACATCCATACAAAAGAACAGGCTCTATGTATCCCCTCAACACTCTTTTTCTCGTTTCAGTTGACATCTTTTTATTGGTCAGAATGTTTTTCATCTTGCTAAAGGCTACTTTCGCCATGGCGTTTCTTGTTCTAATCTCCTCAAGGCATCTCCCATCAGATGTTATGACTGTTTCGAGATAATTGTATCGATTCACTTGTTGAAGAATATTCCCATTTACTTGTATATTACATTGTGGTACTTCGTTCTTCCTAGTGACGACCTATAACCTGTGTCTTTTTACTATTTAATTCTAACCCCAGCTGCTCACTTTGTAGAACAACCGCATCTACTAATTGTTGCAGATCCTGTGCATTGTCTGCAATCAATACTGTATCATCTGCATATCTAATGTAATTGATGTTTTCTTCCTCAAATGCTGATTCCATTTATATCTTCTATATTTCTGAAAATATTTTTACTGTACAGAGAAAAGAGTTCTGGAGATAATACACATCCCTTCCTAACACCTCTCTTAATATGCTGAAATTGTCCCACTTCATTATCAATCCTTATGGCAGCTTGTTATTTCCAATATCTGTTTTTTATAAGTCTAATGTCTTTCCCATCTATTTGTAGATCTGCAAGCATATCCACCATGTGTGACATTTTACTTGATAGTACCCTTTGCTGTCCCGATCTTCTCCTTCTTTCACAATGGCAGTAAGTGATCCAGCTCATTACACTAGTCCGTACTATCAGCGACGATCCGTGTGTGTTATTTCTGCAATACAACATGCAATCAATATTATGTTTTGAGCAATCATCACCATGTAGCAGGCCCGTTACGCCTTAATGCACATTTGATATATGGTGCAAGCGCCATATATGTTATTGATCCATTGGCATTCGAGAGGTGATGTAGTCAGTTCCGCGCAGGCTACATTGCTTACCAGAACATGCTCTAGTATCTATTTTAAGCTTGGTTCAACTGGACAATTTCCGGTCTCGATGTGAATTCGAACCTACGACCACCTGGCTGACAGGTAAGCGTCCTAGCCATTGCGCTACAATTGGGTCTAATTGTATTAAAGAAAGACAAGATAATGAGAGTAAATAAAGGAATTGGTAGCCCAATGCCATATGGCGAGACCTCACTTCAAGTGGCGAAATCACATACATATTTAGGTAGCCATATAGACAAAGAATGGTAACATATAGACACAGAAGGGGTAACATACAGACAAAGAAAGAGTAATATATAGACAAAGAAGGGTAACATATAATATAGATGTGTGCATAGAATTTAATGGAGCTGTTATAGCACTGAACAGTTGGTTTCAGTAAATAAATAAATAAATAAATAAATCTAGTCCCACACTGAGAGTGTTTCACTCTATAGCTAAATAAGTAATAGTGTAAGGATCAGAAAGATGGAGACTAACAGAAACAATCATTTATCTAACAGAAACAATCATTTATAAACTACAAACATCCATCAACTGCTGCCTGCACAGAATAGCAAGACTACAACTGAATCGCTAATGCAAAGACGCAAATTCCAGATCACAAAAAGACGCTGTTCTAGATCACACACACATTAAGAGAATCTGCTAACGATATAACAATTCAGTTTTTTTTTCTGTGAAACCCACATAGTACTTATAAACAGAGTGAGACCTAAAATACACTGATAAAAGAATTGGAGATATAGTTTAATAATATGGGGAGAACATGGGGTTTGGAGGTGGTGGGGAGGGGTGGAGTGAAAGAAGAAGAAGAAGAAGAAGAAGAAGAAGAAGAAGAAGAAGAAGAAGAGGGGGAGGAGCAAGAAGAGGAGGAGGAGGAGGAAGAGAAGGAGAAAGTGACAGGAAAGTAGGTTCGGGGAAATTCTGAACCAATTGAACTTAATATTCCGCGGTGGGATCAGTACAAACGATTGAGCCTTGGCAGAGAGGCCGAGCAAACGGAAAGACAAAGTGAGAATATATTTGAGTGCACGGAACATTGAAAATTAGAGCAAGATCATATTAGATGGAGATTGGAAACAGATTGTGCTGTAGGCGATGTACTGTGCATCCTCGCTACACTCAGATAAAGGGTTTTAATGCGTTGGCAACAAGTACTGTCCACAAAGCTTGCGTGTGAATATTGTCATATGATAATTTCAGAAGAAAAAGAATGAAGAAAATCTTACACGAAGAAACTGGAATGAAATGAACTCAATACGACACAATTTACATTCTCACAATGGTAAATAATGAGCCTTGAGTAAGTACGCTCAGCGCCAATCACTTCTGTGGCTTGCTTATATTCTCACCGGCAGCTTCAATAAGCTCCGAATAGCAACATTTCAATAAAGGTAATTGCCTAGTTGGGTAGATATCGAAAAATGTAAAATGTGTAAAAGCCCCAAATAAACACATCTTGACAAGGGAATATATCGTCAGCGCGCTGTGAGACTGCTAAGATCAGCACTGAACGAGTGAAGTTGATGTGCCGTATTTCTGTCTCTTGTATATAGATATGTTTTGTTGTCGTTTGTTGTATTTATTAATTGTTGTGAATATATATCTGCTATGGTTTTAATTTTCCAAGAAAAGCACACAAGAAGGCTTCTGCTGATCAGAACTTGCAAACACACAAAGCTGATTTGAGTTTTAGTTGATTCAAGAACCGACATGACAGCACCCGGGACATTCTCATACACGCTCTGTCCTCACCATCGACAGTCAGCGACGAGTACCAATACTAATCGTACCAGTTGTAATCTGATTATGTCTCCGTCTAGTCTTTCCATTGGAAGATCGCCGAATGACAATATATTGTCTTTGATAATGCAGGCCTTGTCATACTCTATACCACATGGTAATGCGGTGAGATGGCAAGTTCCTTTTCTCGTCGCTTTTATTTTCTGGTTATTCAATGGACGTTCTCTAAATTATTCGGCATCCATTTGATTAGGCTTGGTCGACTCTGCAACAACAACGGCGGGGCATCACAAGTGTGCTAATGAGGGTGATGGGTCTGTGCCAGAAATTGTGATTCAGTCCGACCTGTGCCAGCGATTGTCACTCAATCCGACCTGTGCCAGAGATTATGACTCAGTCCGACCTGTGCCAGAGATTGTGACTCCATCCGACTTGTGCCAAAGATTATGACACAATCCGGCCTGTGTCAAAGCTGGTGACTGAGCTCGTCCTCTGTCAGATAAGCAAGTGTATTCAAAACAATAAGCAAAACTGTTATCCAGAAGTATGGGACGACTACAAATAAACATAAAACACACAAAAGTTTGATAAAACTGTCGAAATTATATATGCTATTAGTAAACACCGATTCGCCTAAAGACAGATCATCGCAAGACAAGAACAGAGATATTAAAATGAGCAACATGGAATGTTAGGACGTTAAACAACGGCGAAAAATTAGATAACATCAAACAAGAAATGGAAAGAGAACAAATTAATATTTTAGAGATGTGCGAAACGAGATGGACAGGAGCGGGCATCAAGATAGATGAAGATTTTAAGATTATTTATTCTGGAGGAGAAGGTCGACAAAAGGGGGTAACAATTATCTTGGACCGGCAAAAGTTGGCTCTATGTAGCATATAAACACCTTTTTTCTCGTTTCAGTTGACATCTTTTTTATTGGTCAGTATGTTTTTCATCTTGCTAAAGGCGACTTTCGCCAAGGCGATTCTTGTTCTAATCTCTTCAAGGCATCTCCCATCAGATGTTATGACTGTTCCGAGATAATTGTACCGATTAACTTGTTGAAGAATATTCCCATTTACTTGTATGTTACATTGTGGTATTTGTTCTTCCTAGTGACGACCATAATCTGTGTCCTTTTACAATTTAATTCTAATCCCAGTTGTTCACTGTGTGCAACAATCGCGTCTACTAATTGTTGCAGATCCTGCTCATTGTCTGCAACTAATACTGTATCATCTGCATATCTAATGTTATCGATGTTTCGTCCTCCAATGCTGATTCCATTTATATTTTCTACATTTCTGAAAATATTTTCACTGTACAGGGAAAAAAGATCTGGAAATATTACACATCCCTGCCTAACACCTCTCTTAATAGGCTGATATTGTCCCACTTCATTATCAATCCTTATGGCAGCTTATTGTTTCCAATATGTGTTTTTTTTATAAGTCTTTCCCATCAGTTTGTAGATCTGCAAGCATATCTACCATGTTGACATGTCTTACTCTATCGAAAGGCTGTGTGTAGTCAATAAAGCAAAAATGTATATCTTTGTTTACTTCCATAGAACGTTCAATAAATGAACGCAGCATATACACAGCATTTACAGTACCCTTTCCTTTTACAAACCCACATTGTTCTTCCCCTATTTCAGGTTGTATTTTCTTCCTCACTCTTTGCATGATAATTTGTAGCAAAATCTTTGTGATGTGAATCATTATACTAATTGTTCTATGTTGATCACATTCCAAGGCTCCTGATTTCTTTAGGATTGCAATAAATTCAGAATTACATAATTCAGAAGTTATTTGTCCAGTATCATATCATGAGTTCAGCAGTCTGGTGACTTGATCTATTCCATATTCTTCTAAAGCTTTCATAATTTCTGTTGTGATGTTATCTTAACAGTGGCCTTGCCAGCTTTCATGTGTTTAAGAACATTTTGAACCTCCATCTTCAAAATTGGCGGTCCTTCATTATTGCAAATTGCAAACCCAATAAGATCATTCTCCTTGTGTAAACCAAACTATACATATGGGTGCTATTCGTTAAGCTGGATCTGAGTGGAAATCTTTCCTGTGCTAACCAAATTATACATACGGGTGCTATCTGGTCAGTGTTTCGGAGTGGAAATCAGAGCAGGTACTTTGTAGATCGTCGTTCTCGTAATTGTCCGTTGACAAGATGAACAATTGGTTTCCGGTTCCCCCTTCCATGCATGACCCTGCTCACTGTGTCTTCAGTGACATGTATACATCCTCGCTCTGGTTGACTCCTGCCTCTTCTTACATGAACCAACGAGGATTTTCATGCTGATCTTTCTTTCTCGGGAGTCTCCGTGGCGAAGTAGTCAAGTCGTCTGACTCGGGCTCCGAAGGTTGTGGGTTCGATTCCGAACAGCATCCTTCGTTCACGAGTGCATTCTTTCGGAGACTCCTGAGGGTCATCGCTGGAGCTACGGAGATAGTGCTTTGTGCGACGCTTTCCGCGCTGTGGGAAGAGACTGAATCATATGGGATTAAAACCCGGTGCTATGTAATCGACCCTGTCGACCTTTAAGCGAGTTATTTTTTGTGTGTGTGCTGATTTTTCAATCTAGCTGTGGCGGTTAGTACAGTCAGGTAATTTTCCATTCCTAAACACGATGCGGTTTATTAGCTTTTGTGTTCTGATCGCATAGTATGTCAATAGTTTTCTTCTTCTTGATCAAAACCATTCTAAACAGTTTTTCTGTAACATTTCAGTTCGAAAGCCTCGGGTTTCTTCTTTTAGCGATTGCAAAGTGGTCCATGACTCACATCCGTATGTTGCCACAGGAATGATGCTCGTTCTCATAAAATTTACTTTAATGTATTTGCTAGTATTGTGCCATAGGCTGTTATTACCGTTTAACCTCTGCATAGCTAAGGTTGTTGAACAGTTCCCAGAGTAAACATCCGCATTACCTAAAAGTACCATTGACTCTTAAATGGCCGGCAGGCCATTATGGGGAGCAGATATTCCAAAGCATTCATTCTGTCGTAACTTATGTTGACCGATTTATTTCTTATTTCATGTTGCCCTTGGTGTTCAATTTATATTATCCCATTCATGCTTGTGTTTGGAGTTAAGACTGCTTCTAGCAAAGAGGGACGAATCCGAAGTGTTCACGGCCAGTGTGTTACTCGAACGATCAGCATCTACACCTTACAGCATTTGCTGATAGAGACCGAGCATCTATGGGTGTGCTCGGTGTGCTATGTTGTTGATTCCTAGAAACTCAGAAACAAGCAATAAGCCCGTGTGTTACCTCTCGCCATGTGAACACATTTGTGGAAACCTTAGAAATAATAACTTATAATCCATAACAGGAGATCGACGTAGCTGAGAGGTTTAACATGGCCGTCGTGGCTGTGAGGTTTAACGTGCTAAATCTGTCTCTTCTGGCGGCAGCACATCTTGTTTACTCTGCACACCGGTTAACCGGGTTGAGTTTTAAGCTTTTTGTTTATGAGTTAATAAGAAACTAGTGAACGTAACACTGCTAGAAAATCCCAAACAGTTCAAGTGATGGACTTGGTTGTAATATCCTACAAACGACGCATTAAAAAAAATCTTTAACATTAACTTAAAATGCACATAGAAAACCCTGCAACAAATCGCTCCACCCTTTAAAAGTTAAACACGCGTCTTTGTGACGGAACAAATCAATCACTAGGCAGGATACCAGACAACACTTTTGCCATTAGTGAAAGAGTGTCAGCTCGCCATGATGCCTGATCGACATTTGTCCGGTAGTAAAATAGAAGACAAATGTGGAAGTGCCATGCAAATGAAATTAAGACAACCTGAACTCATAACCATAAACGCGATGAAGTGATGCCATCACGACAGTTATCTGCTTTGCTGGAGATGTGGATCACTAGCAGATTTATTTATGAAATCGTGATATTTATTTATGAACGGTAAATGTCAGTATGGGACAGACCAAGAAGACACGATGTGATTTATAGATACGTGGAAGTGCACGCCATGTCATATGCGCGTTGTACACGTGCTTATGTATTACTACTTATTTTAGGCTGGGTTGACCTGGCAGCAAGGTCAATATTAAAAATTTTCCCGGATGAGGATTCGAACTCAAGACTGTTGGGCTGGCAGACGAGCGTCTAGCTACTATGCTGCCTCAGCTCCCTAAAAAAGGAGTAGTCTCGTATGAATCTGCTCTGTGTGTGGTGTGTGTATGTGTGTGCGTGTGTGTGTGTGTGTGTGTGGGTGGGTGTGTGAAGTGTTAGGACCATTTCTATGAAGTTCACAATAATTATAAGCACCGAGTGGGACACAGCAGTAAATCGTACACCAAACTTGTTGGGAAATCAATCGCCCTAGCCCACACAACGAACTAGATGCTAAGAGTTGGCCTCCTGTTTAACGACGACACGTATCAAACACTGGACGGACACGAGGATATTGTTCATATCGAAACCCAGAAAAAAACTGTTGTCTTTACACCTCGCGACCAAACATAAAAGATGGTCAACTCAGATGAATACAGCCCTTTACACCCTGTGGCTGTCACTAAACTACTGTTCCATGTCTTTTACAAAGAGACCCAGAAATAACTGATGGTCAACTCAGATGAATACAGCCTTTACCCCCTATGGCTGTCACTAACCTACTGTTCCATATCTTTTACAAAGAAACCCAGAAATAACTGATGGTCAACTCAGATGAATACAACCTTTACCCCCTGTGGCTGTCACTAACCTACTGTTCCATGTCTTTTACAAAGAGACCCAGAAATAACTGATGGTCAACTCAGATGAATACAACCTTTACCCCCTGTGGCTGTCACTAACCTACTGTTCCATGTCTTTTACAAAGAGACCCAGAAATAACTGATGGTCAACTCAGATGAATACAGCCTTTACACCCTGTGGCTCTCACTAAACTACTGTTCCATGTCTTTTACAAAGAAACCCAGAAATAACTGATGGTCAACTCAGATGAATACAGCCTTTACCCCCTGTGGCTGTCACTAACCTACTGTTCCATGTCTTTTACAAAGCATCACGTTCAAAACTAGGTTAATGTTCTAGGCAGTATATTCCTTTCTAGTAGTATGTCATCGCTTTCTACACGACAAGACAACGGTTAAGTCTAACTGATCTATGTAAGGGATGCACTCACGAACGCGCCATCAGCGGACAGGATGTTTAAAAGCGAGCGCTCTTAATCTTTTGGCCACGCTGACTTCTTGTCATTTCACACTTGATGAAAAGGAACAACTCCAGCAATTTGACTGTATCTTCATTAAACACTTTTGGAACATAGCTCAGCCTGCCGATATACATAGTACAAGAGGACAGTTGTTAGTTTTACAACTCAGTTTCCTTGTCATCAACAAGAATTCTGTTTACATATTTATCCCCACATTATTCTTGGTCAAAGTTATTCCCACACCATTAGAATGAAGATGCCAGACTTCACCGACCTTCGCGATTTTCCTCGCAGTTCACGTTGAAAAGTAATAAATTACGAGTAACGGAGATAATAATAAAAATGTAATATAGTAATAAAAATGTAATGTCGCACCACTTCTGCAACAGCTGCTATATAATTATCATTAGAGCTTTTAAACAACGGACAGCTGCAGTATCGCACCTTTGCCAGGTGGGCGGTTAAATTAGATGTCATACACTAAATACTGGGTACTTCATGTTGAACAATTAGTGAGGTATTTATTATCGTTCGCATGGCATCTTAAAACAAACATTCCCATCGTGTTCAGTCAGCAAGTACAGTGATGCTTTTTTCCCCATCATATATCTTCATAATTTGAACTAGAATTGCAGAACTAGTAATATAGAATTAGCATTGCCGAAATTATGTTATAGAATTAACGTTCCATAATAAATTATATATTATTCGGGAAATATTGTTATACAATTAATGTTTCATTATAGTATTTTTAATGTATTATATCATGACCCAAAAATATGTTATATAATTAATGTTCCATAGCGGTATTAGTTTAATGTTATTACCGAAAATATACAATGTAATTAATGTTCCATAATATATTTAGTTGGAGGTTATAGATAGAATACCATTGTGCAAATTACAAAAACGAATATTATTACACAATTATTATCGAACATTCACATTAGAAGTAATATAACAAGCTCACAGATGACCGAAGTGTTAGAATATCCACCTCAAACATCACGAGGCATGTTGTCTGTCTTTGGTAGGGCTTGGGGTTTTACAAAAAAATTCTTAGTTTGGACTTACATGGCGACTGCTTGAGCACGCGTCCTGTCTTTACACTTATCTCTCCTGGCAACCTTTATGGGTGGTATCGTCGACGTGGTGAAATCACTTCTTCATAGAGTCCATGCCTTATGGCATTGGTTATCGTGTCTGTCCACAGGATTCTGTTTCGTGTGCTCCAATCATTTCAGATCTAATGTTTCTCCATGTTATTATGTTAAACTCTCTAGCATATTCTCTCTTGGCCTCCTTCTGCCTCTCTTCGCTTCTACGTTTCCCATTCTGAGGACATACTCCGACATTCCACTTCTAAAGACGTGCTAAAAAAATGTAACCTGTCTTCTTTTGATATGAATAGTCATTTCTCGTTGTGACTTAACGTCTGTGAATATATCTTCATTTATCTTTCTATCCGTGTTCTCATCATTCTTCTATAGAACCACATGGCCACAGCTTTCACGTAATTTCTCACTTATCTGCTACTTGTTCATGATTTATAGTGAAAACACGCATATTAAACATGAGTAATTCATAGCTAGTGTTACTGAACCAGTATTGCCGCACAGATTTATATGACACACTGGAGGATTTTATTTACCATGTCCTCATCGCTGGGTAGACGTTTAGGAATGCGAGTGAAATTATTGGAGATCCAGTGCGCATGTGCAAGTAAAACAAGTAATTAACAACAATTATCTGAAATGGGTTAATAAAAATATAACATTACAATAACTACAAAAAAAAAGACAAAAATTATTTTTTGGTCATGTGATGAGAAGAGTGCTATTGGAACACACCATCACGACTGCAAAGATTAATGGGAAAAGAAGCAGCGACAGACCAAAAGAAATTATGCTGGATGGACTGAGACGGTGGCATGGAAGAATATAGTCAGCAGAATTGATCCAGAACACAACGTACCGAGATCTATGGAGAGATTTTAACATCTACGTCAGTTGGCAGGGTCCATGATGATGGCGTTGAGGCGCATTGGATACAGGCTGCTCGACCCATGTTTTTTATGGACCAGATGGCATTCGGTGGATAATCGGGTCTATATCACGCCGTGCCTTTACTTTCCAGGATATTTCTTGTTACCCATTGTAGTCTGTGTCCCTAAGACCCCAGGTCAGTTTAGGGAAAAATAATGCGAGATGCATAATGTTCTTGTTAGAAATCTCTCGATAATTGTAAATTGTAACGTTTTCACGGAATAGGCCTATCACCATCCTCTTTTAAAGTTCTGAAATAATAAATTCTACCCACAATACAATAATTATAGCGTATTTAAAGATGGTATGGACACCGTCAAGACGATCTCTTTCTACCTTGAAATACTATGAGGTTTATTCTATACACAACTTACGGCACGCGTGCTAAGAGAGGCACGTGGGCCGATTTTCATTGGCACCCTGGGTGGAATGAAATACAATATGTGAATTCATAAAAATTAATTTTTAATTACATTGAGGCAAATAATTAGTTTAAAGCGATTCCTAATTTAATATACTTTCAAAACTAAAGTTGTTAAATACTGGAGGTTAGAACTGCATAATTATAATTAACTGAGTGAATGTAGTGCAGCAATGATTGACCTTGTGTTTCCGTCCTATACTTGCTACTGTTGTGAGTTTAGGTTCGCAAGCTGAGTGTCTTTGCAAAATTACGTCAGCACAAAACTACAAACAGCTGCTGACTTCTGATATACACAGTCTTGATATTTCCATTATGAATGATTGTGTTATAATTTGATTTGATGTTTTTACAGTTTTACTGCTGTATCGCTATAATGAGCTTTAGAGAAGAGTTGCATGTTAATGTATAATAGCTACATAACTAAAAAACAGATTGTCGGTCTTGCTCAGAATATTCATGAAACAAAATACACCCAGATTCCCACTCGGTTCTAGGCGAGTGATTGTTGTTTCAGCCACCCGTGTCTATTGTCGCTATGTTGCAGAAATGATCAATCAAATGTCAGCATGGAAAATATCAACATGCAATGTGTGTGGGGCCATGCAAGGACCTCTAAACAATTACAAACACACGCAAACGTCAATAGTATAGTAATGTGTCAGGATCCACAGGGTGCTCCAATATTGACCGTACTTATTGGGGGAAATCCCTGGGAATTGACAAAGGGAGAAAACAAAAATCAGCTTGGCAAA
>JACEFZ010007840.1:177500-207500 GCA_014155875.1 Cepaea nemoralis
TCTCATGGATGTAATATCTATTATCACCATCATCAACATCATCATTGTTTCCTTATATCATTGAAATAACAATCATTATCATTATTATCATGCATATGACATTAGACATTATTACATCATTCTAACATTATCATCATAATCATTATTACATCACTATCATTACATTACAGTCATCATCATCATCTTTGTAGTACATTATTATCATTACACTAGACCATAAGTGTTAACAGGAGTGACATGAACTACAAAGTGGGATTTTGCTTAAATTTCAAACACAGATGCTGGTAGTATGCGTAATGTATGATATTGGTTGTGTCGTGCTTAGCGCACAAAACTAGATGATTATAGCATGAATGATATTTTATACAAAGTGTTGTTATGCGCCGGAGTGTACTAAATTATTATTTAGTTTATGGGTTACGCCGAACCAGTTCTCTGGTGATAGTCATGGCATTACACATCAAAGTTGCCGGCTATCCTGAGATTGACTGTTGGCCTATACTCCCTCTCTCTCTCAGCCTGTAACTTCACTCACTCACTCAAACTCCTCATGCATCAGTCAACATATCCATCTTTGCATGTGGGGTCAATTCGCTCATCTCAGACATCATTCATATGTATGGATGATCATTTCACTCAGTCTATAGACACATTCATATTGGTATGGGTGATCATATAGGAATCATTCATCACACATCCTTCATACTGGCATGTAAGGTGGGTAATTATACTTATGTGATTTCCCAATGATAACTTAAAATGTTTACCATCATTGATATCACAATGAAATATCTCCTTTCACAATCACTCATCATACACATCATATCTGTAGGAATGACAATCATGTCTATGTAGATGTTTTACACAGAATACATTCACAGCTGTTTAACAATGATGAAACATACATGACACAAGCATGCCCATCAATGACATAGATATGTGATAATTAGGCCCATTTATGAAATTCACCCAGGAATTAGCAACATGAAATCCATGAGTCACCACATGCTCTCATCAAATACATACAATTTATGTGATATACTCTAATTCACATTCAGGCATTATGAATTATAATAATTCTTGCATGGCGGTTGATTACGCACTATTATGAGGCACAAATATTATTATTCCCCATGGTTGCCAACATTGAAATACATTTGCCTCACCAATTTGGTGCTTTAACTCAACACACAAAATTATGATCCCTGTAGAATCTATTTGGTTCTCATGTGTTCATGAATTACAAGAAACTATTTGTTTGTCCATGTGCTCATGTCAAAAAGTAAATCTACTGACTAATGTGCTCAAATCTACTTGACTATACACATTACACCAATTTCTCTATCAGTGCTGGCACAGGTAAACTAGTTTTAAATCTTACCAGTGCGCACATGTACCATATGTCGTTACCACTGCACTAAGAATTCTGAGTTTCCTTAAGTCTTAAGTTACTCTAATTCATTGTAGATTGAGTTTCATGCTTAAGAAATAAAATGTATAACATGTGTCTAATGTTTTATACATTAACTAAGTTGTTTAGCTGGGAGAAAATAAAACACTGTAGTTTTCTCCTAATGTACAGTTTATCTTATGACTATGATAACTGAGTATAATATTATTTAGTTTCTACTAGATTAATTTCTTAAGAACTCACCATTCTAAATCATTGTAGATTGAGTTGCTTAAGAAATAAAATGTATAGCTTGGACTAATGCTTATACATTACATCAGTTGTTTACTTTGGGAGAAAATAAAACTCACTATGGTTATCCTTAATGAATAGTTTATCTATAAACTATAACAATTAAATATATTATAATTAACTTCTTAAGGACTCACCACACGTGTTCAACAAGTCGACTTACCAACTCTCCTTCTGGGAAAAAAGACTCACACTAATCTAAGATTTAAAATAAATTAAATATGGTGTTTACCTTATTTATCATAACGACTTCAACATTTCGACACGTTTCATGATCTGAATGAGATGCAATTTCTCACATGCAATGTCGTAGGCTGAGGATTTTCTTTTCTCGTGAATTTTAAAACTCTCTCACTCCTTCCGCTGGTTCAGGTCTTATGTCTCATGCTGGCTGATGAACAAAACGGCCATTTCGCTGCTGTTATTTATACGGTGCCTTTTCCGGTTCACGTTTTTCATTGCCAATGGGTATATTAAATCTTGGATCGTACAAGTGTGGAACAAACAATCCTTTTGCAGTGTTCAGGCTTTAATTGTCGACGGGAAATTACAGCATGTTACGTTTGTGAAAATAAAGTATATCACACTAAACATAGGCAAAGTAACACATGCCATTTTAAATAATATTTCGTATTTTGTTTTGTTTTTATAAGAACATTTCTGTAACATTTTGATACATATTTAACCAAGTTATTTATCCCCCCCCCCCCCAATCATCGTTAAATGATCTATTTATCACAACATGTAAAATAAAATAAATATGTGTATGTGTTGCTCCTGAGGTTGCTAGAGAGCGAGAGAGAGAGAGAGAGAGAGAGAGAGAGAGAGAGAGAGAGAGAGAGAGAGAGAGAGAGAGAGAGAGAGAGAGAGAGAGTACCTACACAAACACGGTGTACACATAATGCAACGAACGCAATCCCGTTGAACATAAATCAGTGTGGGCAAATAAATATAATGAATAAATAATAATAATACAAATTCGTTAAGCAAGTATATTTAATATATGAGGTAAACCACAGCACAATAAATCCGACGTTTCGATCCTAGTGGTCTTTTTTTTTATTTTAGGAACAGAACTAACAACATTTTAAGTAATTGGACATGTCAATACAAACGTATAAAGATATAAGCGCAGAAAACCAATAATGAGGAATATTTTACTTTTAATTTCTGCGCTAATATTTTGTTGGATTGTACGAGAGACAACTTTGAGTGTTATTATTTGAACAGCTTAGACTCAAGAGTTTTCAAGAAAGGGCTGGCCGTGTGGGCGTGAGGAAGCCAGTTACGAAGTTTAGCTAAATACATCAGAAGTAATAGGAAGCTTTACTACTTGCATGAAGCCAGGGCTGTCTGTACTACAATAGGCAGCTTTACCACTAGCATGAAGCCAGGGTTGTCTGTACTACAATAGGAAGATTTACCACTAGCATGAAGCCAGGGTTGTCTGTACTACAATAATAAGATTTACCACTAGCATGAAGCCAGGGTTTTCTGTACTACAATAGGAAGATTTACCACTAGCATGAAGCCAGGGTTGTCTGTACTACAATAATAAGATTTACCACTAGCATGAAGCCAGGGTTTTCTGTACTACAATAGGAAGATTTACCACTAGGATGAAGCCAGGGTTGTCTGTACTACAATAGGAAGATTTGCCACTAGCATGAAGTAAGGGTTGTCTGTACTACAATAGGAAGATTTACCACTAGCATGAAGTTAGTCTTGTCCATACTCCAATAGGAAGGTAACACAGGAATGCTTTGAGATCAGCATGGCCGAATGGATAAAAGCGTTCGTCCTTAAACATCCGGTGTGCTGATGTCGAGGTAGCGGGAAGAACTCTTACATCGGTAAATTGGACTAACATGCTGAATTATCGTCCTTGACTTGGGAACGCAAATTACAAACACATCTGAAGTCGGAGTTGCTCACCTGGTGGCAAGGGATACTGGTAATAAGGAAAGGAAGCACACACGCAAACATCAGTCCAGTACACTATACGTAATAGCAGGTGTATGGGCTGCGTTTCAATTCAAAACGAGTGAGCGCAGAAAAAAAAAAGAAAAAGAAAAAGAAAAAAAAACTGGAATGTTGCTTCACTGGAAAAAGCGTAATTTGTAGAAGGCTATATCAGTTAACTATACGTATGTTAAGTGGCCTAAACTAATGTACCACAGAATGATCGTTGTTATTTTGAAGATGTCTCAAGCATCACGAATCAGAAGTATAACAGGATATAAAGAGTGAAGACTTACTGAAAAGGACGTTGGACATTGGAAAATAACATTGGAATAGAAATAGGCTGAGCGTCAAGGTGAATGATGCAGATATAGATATTATGCTATGAGTCTGTAACGCCGAATTAAAAAGGTGTTGAACTTTCACTTGAGCTACCTTCGTTATTTCGCATTCTCAAGTTCATTAGGTGAGACTATTGTTAGTGTTCCAACTAACGAGTTATTGCTACGTTGTAGATCCGCGTCTGCTGTGCCATGTTAACGTATTCAGAATCTACAAAGCGCACTAACTCGTTAGTTGGAACACTCAATAGTCTCACGTAATGAACTTGAGAATGCGAAATAACGAACGTAGCTCAGGTGAAAGTTCAACATATTTTTAATTCGGCGTTACAGACTCATAGCATAATATCTATATCTGCATCATTCACCTTGACGCTCAGCCTATTTCTATTCCAATGTTCTTTCATATCCTTGACGTTATGTTCTCCAAGATTCGTCTAGTTTTCGGTCCACTGTTCTTAGATCCATGACGTCTTCTCAACGAATGCTTGATTTTGTTATCCACTTGAAGTCCACTGTCCAATTACATCCAAACATCCAATTGCCACACCAATTTGGTTCTACAATCGAAATACACAACCACTTACTAAGATGGCTCCACAGCGTATGCTTTGGATGTGTGATGAATGATTCCTATATGATCACCCACACCAATATGAATGTGTCTATAGACTGAGTGAAATGATCATCCATACATATGAATGATGTCTGAAATGAGCGAATTGACCCCACATGCAAAGATGAATATGTTGATTGATGCATGAGGAGTTTGAGTGAGTGAGTGAAGTTACAGGCTGAGAGAGAGAGGGAGTATAGGCCAACAGTCAATCTCAGGATAGCCGGCAACTTTGATGTGTGATGCCATGACTATCACCAGAGAACTGGTTCGGCGTAACCCATAAACTAAATAATAATTTAGTACACTCCGGCGCATAACAACACTTTGTATAAAATATCATTCATGCTATAATCATCTAGTTTTGTGCGCTAAGCACGACACAACCAATATCATACATTACGCATACTACCAGCATCTGTGTTTGAAATTTAAGCAAAATCCCACTTTGTAGTTCATGTCACTCCTGTTAACACTTATGGTCTAGTGTAATGATAATAATGTACTACAAAGATGATGATGATGACTGTAATGTAATGATAGTGATGTAATAATGATTATGATGATAATGTTAGAATGATGTAATAATGTCTAATGTCATATGCATGATAATAATGATAATGATTGTTATTTCAATGATATAAGGAAACAATGATGATGTTGATGATGGTGATAATAGATATTACATCCATGAGAATGGAAGAAAACTTCTCATTTGAAGCATTTAATGAAGAAGAAGATTACACCTGAATGCTATACAAGAATGATACCATACGTATCTCGTATCTCTTAGTGTTGATGCACTATCCACTTTGGTGTATACTTAGGGATTTTCCTTTCATCCTCTCTCTGCATCATGTGTTTCTGCAATAGCTATGTGGCATTGTGCACGCCTATCTTGTCCGCCCCGTACACTACTAACGTAGGCTAATATTTCGTTTAATGTACTGTGACTAAACAGAATAAAACTCTTCTGAGGGTGTGCATGCGCGGGTACAGCCTTTGACAAACTGTTATCATCTAATGAATGCAAATATAAAATAAGAATATCATTTGAAAATGAAAGGAACTTTAGACGTAGAAAGGGGAGTTATAAAAATAACCGCAAAAAATGGACTACAGACGGCAGGCAGTACTAACGGCAATTGTTGTACTGCCGAGGAAAGAGAGCTGACAATGTGTAATCCATTCTAATTCCTCCTTTCCTAGATTTAAACAAACTTCCAATTGGTTCCTGAGGTTCTTGTCAACATTCCGTAATGAGTCGCTCAAGGCAATGTAATTGCTAATGCTGGGGATTTCTTGCTTCTGACAATTTTAGCTGGTTGTTATGTGGCTTGTATGTATACTAGTGTGAGAAAACAGGGGCCAAAAGTTTGCTACATTGACAGATAGATAGATGGTTACTCACACTTGCTAGCTCTCTCTTTCGCTTACACACACGCACACGCACACACACACACACACACACACACACACGGACAACTATACATGTACATATCACCATCATCAAGTGTTGTACCCTCTGGCGTGAGCGATCATGTTTCTGTGTGGATCTTGCGATGATGTGTCGATTCCTGTGGTGAAACATTTTAGTGATGTGGCAAACGGTTGTCTGGAATCTTCTCTCCTGTCTTCGAAAATATCTTCTTGACCAAATGTGTCAAATTGTTATAACATATTCAACATTTACTAGTCTCGAATGTGACCAAACAAATTATGACTCCTCTTTCTGATATTTGAAATATTTCGTCTTTGATCCATAATCTTTTTCAGAACGTGTAGATGACTCATTTGGGGTGTCCCAAGGAATGTCCAACTAATTTCTGTATAACTATTATTGGGACCTCAAGTCGAGTGCCGACTGGTCTACAAAATTATAGCTCTAGCACGCACGCACGCGCGCTCGCACACACACACACACACACACTCACACACACACCACCACCACCACACCACATCACACACACACATCACATACACACCACACACACACCACACACACCACACACACACCACACACAAACACCACACAGACCACATATACCATACACACTATACACACACCATACACACACCACACATACCACACACACACACACCACACACACCACAAACACACGACACACACCACACACACACTATCACAATCACAGTCACAATACTACCTTTAAGAAAAAAGTTTACGTTACTGGGGGACAGACTGTTTCACAAAAATATGCATACAACGGGTAAAAGGTGAACAGCTAAGTAGTAGATTAGCTTCTCGATCGGTCAGTTGGTAGTACTTAATTATATGAGACAGTTGGTAGACATATAATGACAGCGGTGGCTAGATATTTGGATAGAGAGGACATCGACAGAAAAAAAAACAAAAAACATTCAGTCAGACACAGCGAGAGAAAGTTATAAATAGTTATTTTCATAGACGCCATTACACAATATTCACCATATGCTGACAGTTTTGATGTATCGGATGTTGGAAAGCTAGAAGCTAGAAATAAAGTCAATGAGAGAGGTTCAAGCCTGGAGTGTCCAAATAAACAAGAGTAAGGTAGTCACGACACTAACATAAACTCTTTGAGCCAGCTCTGTGGCGAAGGGTTCAGAACGCAATTTCGCCCGAATTCCTCGTTCGAAACATAGCTTAGAGCGATTTGGAAGCAAACCGTCTTGCGTTGGTTTCACATACAATGGTATGAGTCTGGTCGTTCAGAAAGCAATGGCAAACTACTTAACATAAACTTGCTAAGAAATCAGGAACCGTGAAAAATACATGAGATAACCGCTACGTCCTGTAAGGGATATGCAATAAACTTAACTTAAAACCTTCTGAATGAAAACAAAATAAATAAATATCGGAAATCACTTGGGGCTGCAAGGAAAAAAGAAAACAAATAACTAATGGTGTCATGGAGGACACAACTGCTCTATTGTGTACACATGTAACAGCAGGGGGAAAAAACACATGCACTGAGGCTGGAAAGGAAGCAGAATGCACGACAAAGAATGATAAATTAAGGACTGCAATGTGTATCAATAATTACAGTAATAGCGACAACAAACAAAGAAGGAAAACAACTTTCACGAGAACCTCTGCATCAGAACTCCTTGCATGAAAATAAATAACAGGACTAAATAAGAATCGGTTAACTTTTCTATCTTCAACAACATCTCAAGACACATAATAACTACCAACGGACCAGTAGCATAAGAAACGCCATAGAGGTAGGGCCTACGTGCCCTTCATCGTCGAAAACACCACACGCACATAAATGTGAACCTTACAATCACAGACTCTGAGAATAGAACTGAAAAACCTCTCACCTTTCTGAAAACGAAAACATTAGATTGCTCCAAGAAACAACCAGCAACTCATGTCACAATACATGCATGTCTTCACCGACATATATTCATGATGTACAGTAAGGATATGGGATATAGGGATTCAAATAGTAATATCACGCTCTCGGTAAATAAAACACAAAAACAAACATCAGTTGGCACGGGTTACATCTCAACAAACATTAGGCACTCGATACATACGTTAATAAGTCTAATTTTCTATGTGTGATTGAAAGCTATAATATTTTTGGAGGAACCCATACTCAAATGATTTAACATGGTTTTCTCAATATCCCATTCAACCGCTAGGCATGACGCAGCAAACCAACCTGTTTAGACTCCACACAACACTACTGCAGACTTCAAGCCCATCACATGCCTCATGTAGCAGGCCTTGTACAATCATGGCTGTCATAACACCCGGCCTAAAAGACTCTCCATAAATTGCAAATTCACCTGCATCGTCCATTTTCCTACTCAAGACTACACGTATATCAGTACAACATTTTAAAAAGCCAATATGACCAGCGTATCTGTCAAAATGGTTCCCAGTTCCCAGGGCATAGAGAGATGAAACTTGATCCCAAAAGACAACAGTGAAAGAGAGAAATTTCGGAACGCTCCCGACATTTTCTTAGTGACAGCTGTTTTTATTGAGAAATCCCATCTGGTTGTTAGATCGATAAGTAAAGGAGACTACTCGTCGAATATGAAGATTGCGACATAAAAAGAAGAATAGGAAAGCAAATCCGAAGACTAAAGCATCACCAGGCAGACATGGTGACGTCATAAGGACAGTTTAAAGATGGCCACACCACTTTTGACATGCACAAAGTGGTGCAGCGAATCAGTGAAGGTTTTGAAACCTATAGAAATTTATCGGCAAATGAAGGTCCATTATGTTGATGCAAGCTTGCCAGTCCAGCATGTGCATGAATGGGGTAGGAAGTTCGAAAACGTTTCGGTCCGATGAAGAGGTACAGCAGGTGATGCATGAGTGGTTACACACGCGACAACACGAAATGTTTTCTACACGAATCCAAGCACTTTATCGGCGCTGGAGGATGTGCATTGAATGCATTGGTCGCTACATAAAAAAATGATACATTTGTTCTTTACTTTTTCAGAATACACACCCACAAACAAAATATAAACATTGAACGTTTTCATTTGAAGCCCCTTCACAGACAGACAGACAGACAGACAGACAGACAGACAGACAGACAGACAGACAGACAGACAGACAGACAGACAGACAGACAGACAGACACAGACAGACAGACAGACACAGAAAGACAGACAGGCAGGCAGGCAGGCAGGCAGACAGACAGACAGACAGATAGATAGATAGATATATAGATAGATAGATAGATAGATAGATAGATAGATAGATAGATAGATAGATAGATAGACAGATAGATAGATAGATAGTTATCTTTATCTATCTTCGAGGGCCTATGTTTCAAAGAAGATTAAAGAGAAGGGTAAGAAGCGCACGAGAGAAGGACTAGGACAGTGACAGCGAGTGCCATAGGGTTAAAATGCTTGCCCAAGGAGGAACAGGGACGAGGAGGTGTGCCGGTCACTTCACTTCATGATAATGCGACCTCAGTACGAAGACCTACCAATCCAGGTCAGGACAGTATATGTTCTTGCCTTTTGCGCAACTTGAAGAATCTATATCTAACCACCTATATGACTCACAGAACAAGGGAACTAACATAATGCAATCCAGTTCGGAGATTTCAGCTGTCCAACAAATTAACAAAAGGTATTTCACATCCAACCCCTATCGAAGAAATAAACCACACACGGGAAATAAGAATTATGAGCTCATGTATTGAGTGCTGGATGTCTGTGATTCACTTAGGACGAGAGAGAGGATCAATACTCTCAGAGGTAAAGAATTGTGCACCGGCTGGTTGAAGTGCATGTACAATATGATGGCATTGTGTGTTTGCCTGAGAGGACTAGACAGGCTGCATAGATGGAGACGTGAGGATACCAAATTGAAAGTGGCGTGGTAACACAGCGGTGGTGCTCATTATTACATGAGCAGAAAATGTGTAAGTTGAAATAAGTAATGAGCATACATGTTTTAAAGAAAATAAAACAGAAAGTGGAATTCAGTAATAATATGGTAAAAGCTGAACACAAAACTGCAGAATTGATGACTGTCTGGAGCAGTGATTATGAATGCACTTGCGCAGCCAAGACACAAATGTAAGAATACAACGAAAAGAAGGAGAGGTAGAGAGACTGAAAAGAGAAATTGATGTAGCTTTAGGTACCTTATAGGAAAATATGTACACCTCGTGTGTTTAATGTTGAATGCAACCAATGAGGGCGATTGTAACGGTCTAGATAGTGAATTATAAGTTGTATGTTGTCTGGTGACTTGTAAGCAAGGGATTTCAGTGTTATTGCGTGCATACGGCTTTTTGAAGGTATCATTGGCTACACGCGTATATGCAGAAACATACTCAATTTATTTAGATGAATTCTAGCTAGACATTATTTCTGCCAATGTATGGGAATCTGCTCGATAAGAATAGCATGTACAATATAAAAGAATGCACTGTGGTGTTGTCGAATACTGACAGCAGCTAGCTGAAAATAAAAATTCACATAAAGAAGTTCTGGAAAATAAAACAGAAAAAAAGGCATAAAAGTATTCAAACATCCTAAGACATGAGGAAACACTGAAGCGAGTAGTGGTCAGTACAATACTAGGAGAAGAGGAAAGTGTAGACCTTGGACACTATGCATAAAACAGACATCTACAGATTTATCAATGCAGATATGATACTAAAGAGAGCATTAACAAAGAGACAACAATGGGGTGGATGATCAGAATTTGTCATGACTATCCTGTGATGTGTTAGTGTAGCAGACACAGAATGAGCATTATGTATAACGAACGACGTAAGACAAAATACATAATTTTCACAACGTTTCAAGTTAAATTTGATGTAACTAACAACTAAGAAAATACTGCTGTAAGAAGACTTCCTGTGGCAAAGAAGGGAGACTTCTAAACACACATTATAACCAGGGAATTCCAGTCTGTGCATATCTTCAAGACGTAGCTTTCCCACTGTTTAAGTAAAGAGACAGTGTTCTGTGACCTCACAACCATGGAGATCTTGGCAGTTTATGTTATGTTTCTGTGTTAACAACATATTTTCACACTACTGATAAAATTATCAAACAGAGATCATATAAATAAACTTTACCAAGCCTTAAGTGAAAGTTTTGATAACATACAACCTATGTTGGGCCAAATTACAGTGATCTATAAAAGTTCTTTAATCATAAGACAGTACTGGGCAATGATTTTTGGGTGGTCATTAAAAGGGCCACATATCTTTGGTGGTATCTCGCTGGCTCTGCTCACTACCAGCTCCAATTTTCACACTGGTCACCGGGTGGTATGTTCTGGACTTGATTTGTCAACTTGGATTGAAACTCCAGCACCTTCAGTAATACGTATTCTGGACCCTGGTAATATGTGTAATGTCCCTTCAAGCTGGGATGACATGACTAAACAGTCGTCCAGTAAGACTTCAATACGCTACTGAAAACACGGGAATAAAAATGGCTAGTACACAGCCGGCTTGCCCAGGCAGGAAATGTGTCATACTCCCAAGAGCGGAACTCTTCTGGGGGTCGTACGACTACCAGTTCTTTAATTAAATTTATAGCCCTTAATGCGGTTGAGGTCTAGAAAAAAATGTAAAACCATATGCTTCTGCAATCGACGAGTTCGAAGGCCAGTTCGTGACACACCCAAAGGCTGCAATTCTAGATGTTGATGCTGGTGATAATAATGATGATGATAATGATGGTGATAATGGCATGGTGATGATTATGATCAGTATAGCTAGAAAGGAGAGACATATGAATTTATTAAGTTTCAATATCTTGTTTCATAAATCATGTAGAAATGAGCAATGCAGCTAATACCTTATTTCAATGCTGATAGTATCACACGTGTAGCTAACATTGAAGTCTTACATGCCATTGGATGTGCCATTATTAATATTAGGGGCGTTCATCTGAAACCCGTTTCAAGGCTTTATTACAAAAGTATGAAAGAAACATTAACAGGTGTAGTAGAATTAAACAAAGCATTCATTCTGAATGAATTATGCACCATGGGTTGGTCAGAAGAAGTTGCCGTAGGCATTCAGGCAAGCATTCCATTGCTTAGGTAGGCGGCGAATGCCGTCTGCAAAAAATGGATTGTGGTTGCTCACTGAACCAAGTGTTTACATCGTTCATTACGTCTGCATCTGTGTTAAATCTTTGCCCTTTGAGAGATTTTTTTTAGAGGTCCGAACAAATGAAAATCACATGGTGACAAATCAGGTCTATAGGCTGGATGTTGCAGAATTTCCCACTTCTTCCTTGCTAATGCTTCCTGCCCAATCTTTGCGACCTGCGGTCGAGCATTATCGTGCAACAAAATCACACTGCGAGAAAGCATGCCGGGTTGTTTATTCTTGATAGCTTCTTGCAGCTTTTCTAGTGTTTGCAAGTAGTGCGTAGAATTGATGTTAACACCAGGTTCTTTACAGTCGGCCAACAATAGCCCTTCATGGTAAAAAAAAATGCACCTTACCAGCGGAAACCTGTAACTTGAAGTTTTTGGCTTTTGGTGATCCAGCATGCTTCAATTGCATGCTCTCTCTTTTTCTGCTCGGCTCAATGTCGTGACACCATGATTCATCGCCTACCACTATGCGGAAGAGAAATTCATCACCCTCAACTCTGTAACGCAGCAAGTGGTTCAAACACCATCCCATACGTTCCTCTTTTTGGTGATCGGGCAACATCCGTGGTGTCCACTGTGAACATACCTTCCGATATTGCAGTTTCTTACGAACGACCCTTTGAATTGTCCCAATTGACACATCAAATTCTTTCGCTAGCAAACGTATGCTTCGACAACGGTTTATCTGTACAGCTGAATCAATTTTGGCGATGGTTTTTTTTTCTGTTGCAACATAACAATACGCGCTTGACCCGGCCGTCGAACATTTGTCGTGAACTGACGTGCTTTCCGAAATATTCGTGCCCAGTCTGTCACTGTTGTCTTCGACACACATATGTTACAGTACGCTGCCTGCATTCTTCGATGAATGTTCCACTGGTCGACATCCTTCAAATGAAAGAAACTGAATCACCGCTGTTTGAACTTCTTTGGGCGGATTTTGGATCAACCCTGCCATTCTCAACGGTCAGAAACAGAACCTATGCATCATGAGACGATAAGCACGTGCTCTTTTATTCGTTGGTCAGTACTTATCACATGACTATGAAATGATCTTGTTCAACGTACGCAATTACGCGCGGAGCGGCACGAACGGATTTCAAATGAACGCCCCTTATACTGTGAGTGTCATCATTACTGAGATCTACTTCGCCGTGGAGCTTAATGAACTTGTCCTTAAACTGTCCGATGCGGTGACCATGGGGTGTGCGGTTCAACACGTAATCCCTGTCAGCTGGACTTCTCGTTCAAAACGCAATGGCAAACTGCTGACCGTAACATTTATTAGAAAAATCAACCTGGTGTTGATCGCAAAGTATTGCATTAGTAATGTCTACATGGGAATATAACTATAATAAATAAGTAATGATAGTCTACACAACCTCAAAGAAGTAACAAGCGTGATCGTCAACGGATTGTATTGTCCTTTCTGAAGCATGGACAGAATCAATTGCGGTTACTATTAAAGAGGATATAATTTGCCCAGCACTGACAGTATAATGCCGAGGTTATGGTTAGGTCAAACAGTTCTCTATGCTAATGCTTGGCCCCTAAGCTATTTCCAGCTCATTGCTTTCTTGACCGACACATCACTTGAGAGAAATTACAGCCACATATGAGATATTTACCGGAGGCGTGCCAATGTCGATCCAAAGACAAAGTTAACGATGAGAACGTTTTGTGAATGCAAGAGAAATGAAAATGTCAGTTTTATTTGCATGAATTTTAACGTTATGAATTTTGTAGAACGAGTTGCATGCTCCATTTTGTCAATATACTTATATATTTTTCAATTATCCAACTCTTATCCCATGCGATAGGAACGATATTAGCAGGTACTCATCCCTAACACAGTAAGAAACATAACAGACTCTGATATCCACCCATCTTTATCTTAATCTCTTCTTCCTTTACTTCTTCTAGTTCATGTTCTTCATCATCTTCATTTTTATCTTCTTCTTCTTATTTATCATCATTATCATAAGCATTGTCTTCTCTTCTGCTGCTGCTGTCTTTTAATCTCCCAGTGTCACAAATCAACTATTGCCACCCCCTCTGTAGATGGCAGGGTCTTGCAGGTCAAGTATTCCGGTAAAGCAGCCATTCTCACGCCAGCCCTACTTTCTCCTCTACAACATGCATGGCAGGTTACTTGATGCACCTGGTAAAACGCGGGCGTTGGCTTTATCTGCAATTCTCTTATTCACAATAAAAATGAACGAACGAAATTTATTTTCAAAGGATTAAGAATTGTCATGCAGGCCCGTCTAACATTCTGATCTTCTTCTCTCTCTCTCTCTCTCTCTCTCTCTCTCTCTCTCTCTCTCTCTCTCTCTCTCTCTCTCTCTCTCTCTCTCTCTCTCTCTCTCTCTCTCTCTCTCTCTCTCTCTTTAATAAATTATTTGATTAATACATCACTTAGGAGCCTAAATGAGAACAAAATAGTATCAATACATACAATAAAAAGTAATGGAAAATGTGCGAAAAAATTACTATCAGAACACATAAACCTAGCTATGTTTATCTTGAGCATTTGTATCAGTCTAGCTGAAAAATTATCATATAATCTCCGATAAGTCTTCTTCTTCATATATATTCCACACCGTGTGACGTGACTGGTCATGTCTGCCCACAGCCTAATGTCTCACGTACTGCCAATAATTTCAAATACAGATGTTATCCGTACCACGTTGTCAAATGCCTACCATCTTCTTTCCTGGTCTTTCTGACCCCTCGATACCTGATATACGCAGGAGATTCAATAAGTAAGTCACACAGTTCTGTGGGATGGCAGGTAAATGTAACTTTATATTCCCGTTTGTCAGGTAGCTCTGGGTGTCTCATGAGCATGCGCAGCGAATAAACAAAATTCCGACTGTACTTACGGAGTGTACAATCAAAGAGCAACGTACTGTTGTGCGTTTTTGGTGGGCAAAAGGACTGCCTGCAAATGACATTCATAAGGAAATGTTTTTTGTGTATGCTGACAAATGTTTGTCCCGTAAAGCGGTGTATAGATGGGTAGAAAAATTTTCTCACGGACACTCTAACATTGTTGATGAAATCCGATCAAGGTTAAGCCAAGAGCAGGGAAGGTTATGCTGACAGTGTTCTGGGATTGTCAAGGAGCGTTTTTAACCAATTTCAAGAAGAAAGGTGACAATGTGAATTCTGAATAGTACTGTGAAGTTCTATCGATGCTTCATGATGCAATTTGAAGACAACATCCAGAACTGCTGACTAGAGGAGTGTTGCTTCTTGATGACAATGCCAGACCACATACGGCTCGATTAACTCAGGAGAGCATTAACCAACTAAGGTAGGAAATTCTAGAACATCTACCTTACAGCCCCGACTTAGCCCCTAGCGATTTCCACCATTTTGGTCCACTGAAAACTCACCTTGGCGGGAGACATTTCGCGAATGGCGCCGAAGTTGAATGTGAAGTGAAAACGTGGTTTAGAAGACCGAGCAGGTCTATGCCGCCGGTTTGGGTGGGCTGACAAAACGATAGGATAAGTGCGTCAATTTTGGTGGAGATTATGTTGAGAAATAAAGGGACAATGTATGTATAAAAATAAACTGGTTTTGAGTTATCACATTTAGTTATTTTTCTACAGCCATTTATGACTTACTTAGTCTGTCCTACCGCTCTCATAGGAAACTAACAGCAACATTGTCATTATCATCCACATACTCCATCAACGTCACCGGTGTGTTATTAGGGTATAATAAGGGAAATGATGAATGGTAACACCGTATACCTCTTGTGCATGCCGTAAAAGGCGACTAAAAGAAAAAAGAGTTTGTCAGATACTGCATATCTCACAATGTAAAAATAAAGCAGCCAGGACCCACCCAGCCATGAACTGGCCAACAAAGGTCTTGCAGTTGCTTGCCTATATTTAACTTGGAATATCAAAGGATGAAGATGAAGAAAGAAAACTCAGTCAAAGTAATAACACTGGTATTGTGCAATATTTATAAAACGCGGTTATCATATTCTGTGCCCTAAATTTAACTTCGTGTTATGGCGAACTCTCTAAGTAACTATAAACCATGGTATCAATCATTTGTGCAATATACTACCGACATATGATACATCAACAGAACTTTGTGTTAGTAAAATGATCATTCATTCTGTGATTGTTCATAGAAAGTATATTTGTTTCTGAGATGTTCCTGGGGAAATGTATCATCAGCAGGCCGTTACTCCTAGATGTGTTGGACCGTATTGAAAGACACGAACAGGCATTGGTCAGGCGGTCACGTGAAGCCAAACGTAGTCTCTGGAGACAGCTGCGCTTGATGAGTCCACATTGGCTGTCTGCTAGGAAGATGGAGTTTATCATTAGATCTCCAGTTATTTTTATCTACACTTTCGATTCCTCTCATTTAATGTCTCGCCTTTATCACACTTTATTGTGGTGTATATGTTGATATGTCTATTTTGAAGTGTTTGCTATATGTCTTGTCTGTGTATTCTCATGAAAACGAATAATTATACTAATTAAGATATTAGTACATTTTAGGAATGTGTTAATGCAGAAGACTAATTACAAGAATATATATCAAGTTTAAGTTTAGCCTAAATGCCCCTTCTTTGTTGCCATTGTGGTTAGCTTTTGGTAATAGTTGACCAGGGAGTTGAGATAGCGAACAGGAGACACGAAATCTATTCCTTGGGTAAGGTTAAATAGTTGTATCTATAGGAGACGACATAACAGATAAAAACAGGCCTGGGCAAGCATTCCATACCCTTCAATCTCGAATATAGCTCTTTAAATTGGTGTTTTGAACACTGGTTCAAAATTAAACTATTATAGTCTTGTACATTCATTGATGTTTTCGTGTGTTATTAGGGACGTTCATTTAAAACCCGTTCCAATGGCGTTATTACAAAAAGCATGAAAGAAACATTAACAGATGTGGTAGAATTAAACAAAGCATTCATTTTGAATGAATTATGCACCATGGGTTGGTCAGAAGAAGTCGCCGTAGGCATTCAGGCAAGCATCCCATTGCTTAGGTAGGCGGCGAATGCAGTCCGCAAAAAGAAAAAAAAAGGGGGGGCGGGGGGAATTGTGGTTGCTCACTGAACCAAGTGTTTACCGCGTTCATTACGTCTGCATCTGTGTGAAATCGTTGCCCATAGAGAGGTTTATTTAGAGGTTTCAACAAATAAAAATCACATGGTGACAAACCAGGACTATAGGCTGGATGTTGCAGAATTTCCCACTTCTTCCTTGCTAATGCTTCCTGCAAAATCTTTGCGAAATGCGGACGAGCATTATCGTGCAACAATATCACACCGCGATAAAGCATGCCGGGTCGTTTATTTATTGGTGGCTTTTTGCAGCGTGTCTAGTGTTTGCAAGTAGTGGGTAGAGTTGATGTTGACACCAGGTTCTTTAAAGACGGCCAACAATAGCCCTTTGTGGATTTAAAAAAAACAAAAAAAAACAAACAAATGCGCTCAGCATAACCTTAGCAGCGGAAACCTGTAACTTGAATTTTTGGGCTTTTGGTGATCTTTTTTCCTCTTGTTAGTAGTCGGTCAACATCCGTGGTACTCACCTTCCGATATTGCAGTTTCTTGCGAACGACCTTTTGAATTGTCCCAATCGACACATCACATTCTTTCGCTAGCGAACGTATGCTTCGACCACGGTCTATCTATACTATACTGCTGCATCAATTTTGGTGATGGTTTTTTTCTGTTGCAACAATATGCGCTTGACCCGGCCGTCGAAGATCTGTCGTGAACTGACGTACTTTCCGAAACATTCGTACCCAGTCTGTCACTGTTGTTTTCGACACACATTTGTTACCGTACGCTGCCTGCATTCTTCGATGAATGTCCACTGGTCGACATCCTTCAAATGAAAGAAACTGAATCACCGCTCTTTGAGCCTCTTTGGGCGGATTTTGGATCAACCCGGCCATTTTCTCAATGGTCAGAAACAGAAACAGAATGCATCATGGTACGATAAGCAAATGCTCTTTTATTCATTGGTCAGAACTTATCACATGACTATGACATGACCATGTTTAACGTACGAAATTATGCGCGGTGCGGTTCGAACGGATTTCAAATGAAAGCCCATTATATTTAAGTTTTTTTTTTTTTTTTAAATTCTAAGATTTAATGACTGGCTGAAAATGCTTTGTAGAACCTTGGTTTCTTTTCCCCTCTCAATTTAGATTATGTAGAATTGTATTGAGTATTACTGTAACATTTTCACGTCAACTACTCGGATACATTATACTTAACCCAAATTTGATTTACACTTGTATAGATGTTGCGAAACGAAACATCACCATGCCAGATAAAAACATTTGTTTAAGAACTTCACTGAGATCACCGAGTTCCCAACCGACGAGGCGCGGCTTTATACCAACACTGATTTACACTTTTATAGATGTTCCGAAACGAAACATAACCTTGCCATATAGATACATTTGTTTAGGAACTTCACTGAGATCACCGAGTTCCAATCGACGAGGCAGCTTTAACACGCACAACGTGCACGTGGGTCCTAGAAATGTCTAGTTCGAGAAGCTAAACATCTAGCGCACCATCTCGAGGTAATGGGTGTAGTGGAGGTAGGGGGCTGTCATGCGTTTGACTATACATTGTCTAAATCCAGCATAAGAAGGCAGTCCAGTTTCTTTTGGCATATCTTGAGCAATGGTTAGATAAGATGCACGCTGGCATTGGTAAAATTGAAGGGGAATAAAGGCACAGGGAGAGAAAGGTAGTAGACATCAGCTAATTTGACATCATGAAATGCAAAAATATCTCACTCAGAAATTAAAGGAAGTTCACGATATAGCAGGCCGTGAACTGACATGGCAACCAACCCCTCACGGTTTCAGCTATAAAAAGAAGAATATCCATTCCATGAACAATACCAGATGTGCTTGAATTAAAGGTGGACTCCGTCCCTCTATGTCACTCAGCCGCCAGGTCGAATATGCAACGTTTAGTCTAGAATTTAAAATTAAAACGACACAAATGACCATACAAGTATACTTTAACAAGGTTGATTCTGTTACGCCTACAGTTGGATCCTGGCCGGTGTTGCGGAGCGTGTACACTTTTGAGGTTCTACTTGTGTGAAAGAGTTGGGTAATCGAGTGGTTTTGACTTTCACCTCTAGACCGAATAATCTTGGTTCGCTTCATCATCTGGATTGTGATAATTTTAAACTATAAAATAACAATACGATGGTACGCCGCCTCCCGATCACTGGAGATAGATAAGACGTACAGTATTCGTGGACAGGGGCAAAATATTCAAAGGAACCGTGTGCACGTTGAGTATATTACTGGTCTCTGCGGCCAGGCTGGAATCTAGAATAGCAGACCGAATATGTCGCTGTTCACACTGAATTCAAAATTCAAAAACTTGCCCACAAAAGTAATAGATATAACATGTGTTAATCTGATATGCACACATGCTGATTCTCACTGGTGTTTAAAAATGTATGCACTGTGCTGAGTTTATGGTTGTGTGATCTACAGAAAGAGATTGGACCAAGTGTGAGGTACCCACGTGATTCTTAACAAGACCAAACTAATCCGTCTAGTGTCATCTATCGACAGAGACTCTAGCTCTTATGTGTGATGTGTGCCATCTATGGAAGGAGACTATAGCGATTATATATGTTACAAGTGATCTATGGAAGGAGACTATAGCGATTATTTATGTTACGTGTGATCTATAGAAGGATACTATAGCGCTTATTTATGTTACGTGTGATCTATAGAAGGATACTATAGCGCTTATTTATGTTACATGTGATCTATAGAAAGAGACTATAGCGCTTATTTATGTTACATGTGATCTATAGAAGGATACTATAGCGCTTATTTATGTTACATGTGATCTATAGAAGGAGACTATAGCGCTTATTTATGTTACATGTGATCTATAGAAGGATACTATAGCGCTTATTTATGTTACATGTGATCTATAGAAGGAGACTATAGCGCTTATTTATGTTACATGTGATCTATAGAAGGAGACTATAGCGATTATATATGTTACATGTGATCTATAGAAGGATACTATAGCGCTTATTTATGTTACATGTGATCTATAGAAGGATACTATAGCGCTTATTTATGTTACATGTGATATAAAGAAGGAGACTATAGCGCTTATTTATGTTACATGTGATCTATAGAAGGAGACTATAGCGCTTATTTATGTTACATGTGATCTATTGAAGGAGACTATAGCGATTATATATGTTACAAGTGATCTATGGAAGGAGACTATAGCGATTATTTATGTTACATGTGATCTATAGAATGATACTATAGCGCTTATTTATGTTACGTGTGATCTATAGAAGGAGACTATAGCGCTTATTGATGTAACATGTGTATCTATGGAAGGAGATTATAGCGCTTATTTATGTTACATGTGATCTATAGAAGGAGACTATAGCGCGTATTTATGTTACATGTGATCTATAGAAGGAGACTATAGCGATTATATATGTTACAAGTGATCTATGGAAGGAGACTATAGCGATTATTTATGTTACATGTGATCTATAGAAGGATACTATAGCGCTTATTTATGTTACGTGTGAGCTATAGAAGGAGACTATAGCGCTTATTGATGTAACATGTGTATCTATGGAAGGAGATTATAGCGCTTATTGATGTAACATGTGATCTACGGAAGGAGACTATAGCGCTTATTTATGATATGTGTGATCTACGGAAGGAGACTATAGTGCTCCTGTTTGAGCTGTAGAAGGAGACTGTATCTATTTTTGTGTTATATGTGATCTATGGGAGGAGACTGTAGCGCTTGACAGTGATCCCTTAAAAAGCACATCAAATCAACTGTGATAATTAAGTGAAAGCAGACTAAAAAGTCTAGGTACAGTGCAAATGCGGATCGGCAACTAGCTATCAGAAGCACGCAGCGAGGTTTACTCTCATTGTTTGCCTGGAATCACTCGAGACGGGATTAAACCAATCTGGAGACCAGTTTTAATTGCATCATAGGCCCAGAAAATCATTATCTTCACTGACTCAGTGTCTGCGATATTGACTCTAGAAGGCAGTGTCCGGTATAACAATGAACTTAGCCGTATAGCTCTTACAGTTGCGCGGAGCGTTACATTTCACAACAATAGGATAATCACGAATGCATTCTTGGTCATTAAAACACAAGGCAATGACAATTGCAAGCACTTTAGCAGGGAAGACATTTTTAAACTAAACTAAATGTCATAGAATAAAAGCTTTAACGTATTTAAACAATTAACAAACGCAATAAATAATGAACACTAGCTGAACAAACGAATTACTGTAGACTGTATACATGAGGTACGCAGACTTACATACATTATTGTCTCGAATAACTGTATTAATCATGCGAGAAAAGAGGATCGGAGCTAGATTTTCCGACTTCAAAGACGAAAGAGTGGGCTTGAGCACAATGTAAACACGTCGCACTTCAAAGCATCTGCATACTAACAAAACTGCCGACAAACCTCTATTTTCGAACATTAGGTAAAAAGTGAGAACCATTCACAACAACAAGAACAACAACACAAACTTGTTAAAACAATATTTGAGCAAGATTATACACCTTATTCTCCTTCTTCTTCTACTCCAAGTGTTGTGGCGTTGGCGATCAAGCCTGTCCACAACCGTCTGACTCGTGTGCTATTAATCATTTCTGATACTGGTGTTACTTCATATTATCTCAAACTAACCAGCATCTCCTCTCTTTGTCTCCCCTTGTCTCTCCCTTACCTTCAAGTTTCCCGTTGTGATGACATACTCCAGCTTTCCCATTCTCATGAATTATCCACATAATGTGGTATGTCTTTCTTCTGATGTAAACAACCCGTCCTCTTTGTAAGTTAACTTCTTTCCAAATAATTGCATTGCTCTATCTATCCATGCACAACGATAAACCCACGAATTCATTATTAAGTCCTGTCTTTATTAGATGTGTACACGTGACAAGAGAAGGAAACGAAGAACTGTTGCACAAGTCTGGGATGACAGAAAATATTACTGAATGGGATAATATTAGAGAGTTAAGGTGTTTCGGTGATGTAAAGAGGTACCACTCATTGTTGAAGAATTGGCTCGAGGAAAAAGGGAGAGGACGTACTCACGAGGAAGACGACGTTATATGTGGATGAGCATCATCAAGAGATTGGAAGAAAACTGTGTGGGTGGACCGTGAAGTGAGGGGAACAAAAACAGAAGAAAACTGTGTGGGTGGACCGTGAAGTGAGGGGAACAAAAACAGAAGAAAACTGTGTGGGTGGACCGTGAAGTGAGGGGAACAAAAACAGAAGAAAACTGTGTGGGTGGACCGTGAAGTGAGGGGAACAAAAACAGAAGAAAACTGTGTGGGTGGACCGTGAAGTGAGGGGAATAAAAAAACAGATGGTATTGGATATTTATTACAGCCGATCTTCAGCAGACTTATGGTTCTTGTTTATGATAAATACATACTAATTATCAAGCCCGTGCACTTTAGGATCTCGTAGCTTATCATATCAGTATTTTTACCACTCATGTTTGATATGGCCTATTACTTTCTCATGCGCTGTAGAATTGCCTTCTATTCTTGGCGTTCTGTTTCTTTTGTCTTCTAGCTTAATTACAAACACACACACTCCCTCACGAACGCATGCATACACCGAGAAACACACACGCGCGCGCACACACATACACAAGTGTTGGCCTAATGTATTTGTACAGGGCCGTAAATACGTCACGAGACATTAACATAGAATAAACAGCAGAAGAACGCCTTTTCACTCCATGTGCGTATTGGGTGTTTGGTGCCAGCTCCATATTTTTAGACCAGTCAATACTCGATGCCTGATGTCATAAATATCACAACGACAACCTTTATTTCCCAGCAATGTTCCTAGTACCAGTTTTAGGCTTGCAATTGTTGATTTAAAAACAACAACAACAGCAACGTCCACCGACAGGGAGATTCGATAACATGACCACCGGGCGACAGACAATAGTGCTACCTGTTTTACGCTACCGCGGTTCTTTTCTCAAGAGAATCAGCCCATGCTGAGCCAAGATAGCACGGGAATCATTGTTAACACCTCCGCATTTATGATTATTTTCACATAATCTTTTGTGACAACCCTCTCGCACAACACCACTATCTATCAGACCTTCATGTCAGAGATTATGTTGCAGAACCTTGATCAACACCCAACGTAATTTTGCAACGGCCCCAGATCCCAGAATGATTTATCTTCCAATCTGTGTCTAAAAGATTTAGAAACTCCCTAACGTAACCAGGATAATGTAAACTTTATCCTCACATCGGTCCAGCGCCAAAACAGGTATCTGTGCCGGGACAACTGTGCCAGATTTGGTCTATACTCTAAGTAAGCCTTCATTACTGGCAGCATGACCAAGAGGTTAAATAACAGAGCGGGGAAGTAGGAAGACAAGAGATCAGTTGTCGTTAATGACATCGGCCACCACGTTCTGGCAGCAAAGATATGTATATTAGGCAACTTGAAGTCATGGCTGAAGGTTATTAAAATGGAGTTAATACAGTTGCCTATCTTTTACAGGAAGTCACAGTCAACCCAGCATTTTTGGTGATGTTTATGATCTCTTTTGCAAGTTTATGTTTAGTAGTTTGTCATTGCTTTCTGAACGACCGGCTCTCACACGATTTCATTTTTTTTTTAAACACAAAAAAAAACAAAACAACAACAACAACAACGCAAGGCGCTGCAAGTGGAGTAGAGGGCCCCTTTTGTGCCATGAAGCGTAGCAGGTATATGGTGCTGGCACAAGATGTTTTGACTAATCAGTGATCGATGGACTATAGTGGACAGTATAAAGCCGGCCGCCTTTACATCCTAGGGAATTCCCTGTTATCCCTTGACGCTGGGCCGAGCTGGGAGGCTGGTCAATGAATAACCAATCCCCATCTCAAAGAGGACTCGAACACGTGATAACTGATCCCTTTAGTTGCATGTCTTCCTACACAGAATATTCCAATCAACCGCGTTTGCCCGTTTGTGATTTTCCAGACTATTTAAGTACGTTTAGTAGTTTGTACTTTGCTTTATGAACTTTCGTCGCTCATACCAATCAGCTAAAAGCTGTCTGGTTTCCTATAGCTTGCGTTTAACTTCGAAACTTGTATGTTGTAACTGTGCAATGGCTTTCACTATCCCTAAGCCACATACTGACTAAAGTGGAGGACACGAGAATCCCAGAGGGGAAGTCGGCAGTTTGCGAGCTGACCTCATTAAGACTCGCGGCCTTCAAGAAGTGAGATCGCATAAAGTACCGAGGCAAGTGTTTGTAGGTACTGCGTAACCGTGCCTTCGGAAACTATTGTTAACAGTTAGTTAGTTGCATGCTCTTTACAGGACACTCATTCAACCACAACATTTGCTATCTGCTTGATTGATTGATTGATTGATTGATTTAGGAACCGACATCACAGCATTCGGGGCATTCTCATAAGCGCTCCGTCCCAGCCTCCACATCCAGCGAAGAGTTCCATACCAATAGTTCCAGCAGCAATCTGCTTATGATGTTCTAGAACATCTTACGTTCAGTTGTTTGTAATCTCGTTCTGTACTGCCGGCACTCATAAGATAGTGAAAATGAAAGCAAGCGGCCTGCTTCCAGATTGTTAACGGCTGAATTTGAACCCGCTGGAGACTATTAGCTGAAAATAAACTTATCGCTTTCAACAATTGTTTCTCTACAGTCACTGTGAGGTTAATGTTTCAACAATCGTTGCTCTATAGTCACTATGAGGTTAACGTTTCAACAATTGTTTCTGTATAGTTATTGTGAGTTTAATGTTTAAACATTTAGCAGCGATTGTGGAGTTTACTAAACGACATGTAGTATAATAAACAACGAGAATGCTGAAATGAAATGAAATATAATAAATGATACTGACATGAAAAGAAAAAAAATAAACAAAGAGGATACTAACATGAAAGGAAACAAAAACAATGAGGAAACTGACATGAAAGGAAACGTAAACAATGAGGATACTGACATGACAGGAAACATAAATAATGAGGATACTTACCTGAAAGGAAACATAAACAATGAGGATACTAGCAAGAAAGAAACCATAAACAATGAGGATAAAATGAGGATACTGAAATGAAAGAAAACATAAACAATAAGGATACCGACATGAAATGAAACATAAACTATGATGAAACTGACATGAAAGGAAACATAAATAATGAGGATACTGGCATGAAAAGAAACATAAACAATGAGGATATTGAAATGACAGAAAACTTAAACAATGAGGATACTGACAAGAAAGGAAATATAAATAAACGAAACATAAACAATGAGGATACTGACAAGAAAGGAAATATAAACAAACTCGCGATGTCAGATAAATGTGGTTACAGTTGAATTGTTGTGAAAAAAAGCTGACAGTGCAAGGAAAGTCAAGAATGGCGCAGGTGTAATGAATGAATTAAAAATAAACAATGAAACCCGTGTAAAGCTGTCTTCACTACCTAGACGTGTTTAAAGAAATAAAAAGAGAGAAGCACGTACATGTTTTTAAAGAAACAGAAAACGCAACGAAACTATGGAAACATTTAGCCAGATTATAAAGCAGAGAACAAGTATGGGGTTTAATGAGCACGAAAATTGAGAACTTATACATTCAGTCAGTTTTGCCTATTATCAGATTTAGAAACGGTAAAGCACTCCAGAAATCTTTTAACTAAGATAAATAATCCGGTGTAAATAGATATTATTAAGATAATTATTCACAGCCACCATTACAATATAACGAATCCCGAAATTGTGTACATTTGGGCAAATAACGAAAATGAATGTTGCCAAATCATCAAACATGAAATTGCTATTGGAAAACAGTTTTAAGAGAAAAGCAGAAACCAGTGGCATCGAAAAACATGAATATTGAATAATGGAAAAGAATAATGCATGCACGCATTTAGTCAGTAACTGTATTGATCTGAACTCGTTGCGTAAACACAACTGATGAGAAACGTCAAGAATGATTCCGGTTTGGTGGTGTTGTTGTGTAAACATACGATGCTGGACTACACAAGACAAATGATAATATCCAAGAAGAAACATAAGAACCTCGAAATTGCTAACATCATAATAAAAGAGAAGGCTTTTTTTTTACTTTGCCTTGTCTTACGGCATACAGGTTTGTTATAAAGAACTTAGCAGCAAAATCCATACGAAGAAACGAAGAGGTTGGCTAGACAAACCTGTTCTCCAATATGTCATGTGAGATATATGCAACACAACAACCATCACGTCGATGGCACCACTGCTGAAGCTTGATGAGGACTCTAAAGAATCTACAAGAGCATTTAACTGATCCATTTTGAATAGAATGATTGACGTATTTCCGTTTTCTAATTTACTTCTAAAAGCTCGCAACAACAAGACTCTTAATGATAGGACATATATTTCTAATTTCAGTTTTTTTTGTTTTTTTTTTGTTTTGTTTAAAAAAAGCCACATCGTTAAGTTAAAATAAATCAAATTGCTGAGAATTGTGCAACCCCAAATGTAATTCAATTTTAACCTGAAAAAAAAAAATGTGCTCAGATCAATAACTGGAAATTTAGTTCTCTTGTTATTTATCTCCCAGATAATTACAAAGATGGAATTTATCGATATCTGCCTAGTTGCTTTTTATCAACATTTGCTACATTATCCCATCATATCTGGTCCTCATTTTATTCAAGGTAAAGAGCCCCTTATCACGCCACGAAACGTATAGGGCATTTGGTGCTCTGCCCATAGATTTAGATCAATTGGCACCCGATGGATGACGTGGTCAATATCACACCGACCATATTTAATTACCATCACATTTCCTCTTATCCATTTCCCCCTGGGTCAACCTGGGAGCCTAGATGAATAAATACACTTCAAAACAATTTTAAAAATCCCTTCTCAAAGGGGACTAAATACATGAGCATTGGAGCGCCAGCAAGCAAAACGTGCCACATGTCTTCCTTTATTACTCTGTGGCTGTGTTATAAAGTCTGATATACTGAATATATACTGTTTTATTGTATTGTTTCCATATGACTGTCATGAATATAGACAACAACAGCAAAGTTAGTAAACAAGTTTCCTGCATATCTTTTACAGGACGTAGCCGTGCCCCCCCCCCCCCCCCCCGCCAAGGTGTTAATGACATTGTTCGTAATCGTTTATCCACGTGGGGAAAACAGCAGCTGCGAGAATCAGCAGAGGTTCGCGCCGCGCTGGTAACTTACGGGGGTATATGAGTCGGTCATTCAGAAAACAATGGCAAACTACTGAACGTAAAACTTGCCTAGTACATCAACAGCAGCTGAAAAATGCTGGTGTTGACCGCAACGTCCTGTAAGGCATATGCAACATTATTTAAAAAAAAACAACAACAAAAAAACAAAACAAACAAACCAATCAATCCCAGCATTTTTGAATGTTTGTGATGTTTTGACAAGTTTACGTTCAGTAGTTAGCCAATGCTTTCTGACCGACCGGCACTGATACCAGTGATTAAACACCCAACGCAAGGCAGTCAACTGCCAAATCCCCCGCGGCTGTGTTTTGAAATCGGTATGCGAGATTACGAATTGCGTCCGTAACCCCTTCCACAGAGAGTCGGCCAGAGCAATGTCAGTACGTTTTATTAATCCAATCAATTGTAACTATTTACAGGAAACATAACATGTAAGAATATCGTTATTAAAGCAAATGTTTCCATTGACCTGAGTTCCCCCTTCGACCCAGCCTAGGTTGGATACCATTAAACTTCTTCTAAAGTAAAAGCAACCGGATTGCCATTGACCACATGATACAACGAGTATCGATGGTCTAGACATAAGGAAACAACACCATATACCCGAAATGCTCCATTGTAGGAAAAGGGATCCTTTACTTAAATCATAAACACAATTTGCTTCTTTCTGGTATTGACATATGACAAGGAACGACAAAGTCCTTTAGAAAGTGTTTTAATAGCATTTGACATGGGATCGAAGTCCCATTTAACGCAAAGAGTGTTTCTATAACAAAGATGACATATTTTATAGGGGGTGGGGGGGGGGGGTGTATAACAAAAACATAACATCGATTGAATAATAAAACTTGTGGCATTCACAATGCACATCATGTATTCGCGTGTGGTAGTTTTGGTCTTTCCCAATAAGTTCTTAATTACTGCTCATGTTCGTGTTTCCTATTCATGTAGGTGTATGTATACATGTGTTTGCGATTCATGCTAGAGTAATGTATACGGTATGTGGAATTATTAAGTATGTGGAGCCGCTATTGAAGTTAAATGGCAAGACAAGATCTCAGAAACTGAAGTCTTAGAAAAGAGCCCATGTCCAGTATCCACTCTACTAATTAAGAATCATTTATGCTGGGCTGGTCACTTGACTTGCATGCCAGATCACAGGTTCCCTTTTACGGCGATCTGAGCTGTGGTAAACTCTCCCAAGGCGGACAGAGGAAACGCTCTGAAGATCTCACTAAAAGCTTTTGGAATTCATCACGGCACTTGGGATACTGCTGCCGAAGACAGAAATTCACGGCGCACGTCATTATGCAAGGGTGTAGTCACTTGTGAAGCAACCAGGACTGCAATAGATGTGGAAAAGGGGGGGGGGGGGGGGTGGGGGAATCCAAGAGATCCCCCTCCTGGAACTTCAAGCATTTTTCGCCATTGTAAAATAACATTTCGAGCCAAAATAGGCGTTACCCGCCATCTTAGCACTCACGGCTCTACACTTTCAACCCCACTGAATGAAATGAACAGGCATCATCATTCCTGATGGACAAACACCAGAGTAATGAGTATTAGTGTTCATTCACAAAGTCATACACTATCAAACTGGCTTAAATGCAGGAGGATCCGCCACATTGCATCGTGGTTTATTCCATATTGTAACATAACATAGTCTTGACCTATTTCTCATATACGATATCGCATCATATGACAGACATTTACTATTGGCAACATTGTTGGTACAGAGGGTAAGAGTATATTCTGCGGGTAGCATCATGAAACAGACGTATCACATGACACACATTATGAGAATACAGGTGCCGACTACTCATATACGAGGGTTCAATTTTCTGCTGTTTGGATAGCATAGGAATAAAACACACAGCAATTATTCGACGACTAAAGGTCCAATTTCGCTTTGCATGCCTGTCGCTCAATAAGTTATGAGGTGAAGTAGGCAATTCAGAAACGACGTTATTCTGTAACATTCTGCTCCGAATCATGTCAGGCACATCTCTTAGTGAGCCTAGAGTCAGTTACAGAATTGAGCTCTTCATTCATTCATTCAGTAGCATGTCCTTTGCAGAACCTCGCTCCCATAACAACCTTCATGGAAAACTTCTCGATCATGAGCAAGATGTCCCGCGTCTTATACACCCATCTGGAGATCATACGCCATTACATCATACATTTTGGATATCTCGGCAACCTACTCTTGAATTTAAACATCATTTCGTGTGCGTGTAAGGACTTTTGGGGTTCCATGAAGCAGAAGTCTATGGTTTTCAAGCGAGAGTTGTTACGGAAGATAAAACTATGGTTACTTACCGACCATCAGAACTCACGAGTGTAAGCAATGAATGGTGCCATACTTTATTACCACATACAAAGATTTCTGCAGGGACAAGTGCATGACGTCTCCTTTACTTCTGGATCGAGGAGGCGTTATTTTAG